>LR738713.1:97567756-97583452 GCA_902687465.1 Secale cereale | reverse complement strand
CAGGAGGAACCCTGGAGGCCCCCTGGGAGTGTCGGCCAATCCGCGTCCCAGTGATCGGAATAATTTTTCTTTCGACCCTCTGAAAAGTTGGATAGTACCACGTTCAGTGATTGGTTTAGATTGACCCACCGGTTCAGGAGGAACCCTGGAGGCCCCCTGGGAGTGTCGGCCAATCCGCGTCCCAGTGATCGCAATAATAGATATGATTCTTTCGGCCCCCTGAAAAGTTGGATAATTCCACGTTCAGTGATTGGCTAGGCCCTCTGGGAGTGTCGGCCAATCCGCGTCCCAGTGATCGGAATAATTTTTATACGGTTCGTTCGGCCCTCTGAAAAGTTGGATAATTCCACGTTCAGTGATTGGCTAGGCCCCATGGATGGTACCCGCATCCATTGATTGGCTGAACCTTGCTTTGAGCCTGGCAGCTCTTTGAAAAAGCCTCGACTACATGGTCTTATTTGCAAAATTTGCATATTTTTGGTGTTTTTGTGTTCTATAACCTTTTAAACCGGAGTGGAACAGCTACACAAGTTGACCACATATCTATAAAATGGAAAGTCTAGATCATGCATATCAGACTAAGTAAACCGGCGTTCATTAAAACCCGGATCATCTATCAGGCAACAAAGCCACAAATTTCTGAACAAAGTGAACCGGTGTCTGTTATCAAGCCCGGAATTATTATTGGATCTATCAAAGACTCCCTCAGGAAATTGCAAATTTCGCCGGATTACGAATATCAAGCATACTTGATCGCAGGTATGAAATATCTTGTTTTTAAATACATATTGGCAGTACATGATCAGTTATAATGACCGGTGTTTATTAAACCGGCCTGGTTTTGACTATAAGTCGCCAGTATGTGACAAAATAATGACCGGTGTTTATTAAACCCGGCCCGATTGTGATCAAACATCATTGGAACCGGTCTTCAAACCGGATTATATTCTTCAATAGCCAATATGGCTGGATTCCTATTATGGTTATCAATATTATGATTGAGGTTTTCAAAGTCGCTTTAAAGCGCAATGGATATTATTTCAACGATGGAAGTGATTTATTCTACAAACGAATAGTCCCGAGTTGCTGCAGGCTTACAACCCGGCACTTGGGGGCTACATTATTCAAATTAAGATTACATCAAATACACAAGTCTCAAGCACACAAGCAAGTTGTCTACTTGACACTTGGGGGCTAATGGAAAGATCATTTGCTTCATCTGGAAGTACCGGTTCACCTTCTAAATGTAGCTAAACCGGAACTTGGGGGCTACCAATCGCTCCTATCAACAATTCAAGGTACACAAGTATTCATTCATTATATTGAAGGGTCCACTGCTTAGTTGGTAAAGCACAAAAGCTCTTAACCTTGTGGACGTGGGTTCAAACCCCATGATGGAAGTTACATCATATAATGTTATTTTCAATGATTATATCTACAAAGTCCCTGCTCATTATTGCATAATAACCCGGCACTTGGGTGCTACATGTTGCTGTTCAAGTTTACATGATCATATTTTCAAAGTCCCTGCTCATTATTGCATAATGACCCGGCACTTGGGGGCTACATAATATCGAATATTCAGTTTCATAGTGATTGAGATGAACAATCCGAATTTCTTCAAGATTATACAAGGCTATTTTCAATGAAGTATATACAAAAGTCCCTGCTCATTATTACATAATGACCCGGCACTTGGGGGCTATAGGTAATATGCATATAAAGGAGGAACATCTTCAAAATTTTCAGTTCTAGCAAATCAGATTAATTGTGTGACCCGGCAATTTTGACAATCATAATCCGGCAAGTTCTACATCTTCAAGCCGGCTGGATATCAGTTGAATATTTCAAAGATCAATATTTTTGTCAAGTCAGAGCATTGAAGGCCGATTCAAATAGATTCTTGATTTACAATATTTCTTCTACAAACAAGTTAATTATGAAGCTGGTCTGTTGACCCGGATTTTCTAGAAGAAGGAAAGGATAAGGACCTAAGGATGGTCAGATGACGGTTTACAAGAAATTCTTAACCCGGAGCACAACCTGTCAGATTCGCTCTTGTGTTTATTTTGGAGCATAAGTTTACCATGGATAAATCCAAGCTAAACTTGGGGGCTAATGTCGGGGATATTACCCCGCGGTATGAACCGGCCGGAATTATAACCCGGCCGGACTTGGCATTCTACTTAAGACGGTTTATATTTGGCAAGTTACTGATGACCCAGCAGGCGGATCATGGATGACAAGGCCCAAGGCCCAGAAGGCCGGTTCATATTAATAGTGGGCCGGTTTAATAATAAAGCGCAAGGAATATTCTCCATAAAGGAAACAAGACTAGGACTCCTTGTAATAGATCAATCCTAGTCCTACTAGGACTAGTTATGTAAACCCGCCCCTTCAACATATATAAGGAGGGGCAGGGCTCCCCAAAGAGGGACAGGTTTTAGACAAGTTAGACAAGAGACAAGTTTAGAGGAGAAGTTTAGACAAGTTTCTAGGGTTAGACACAAAAGAGCCAGTTTACCGGCAACACCACGGGGATCATAATGAGACCTAGCCTCAAACAGCATGTAGGGTTATTACCGGATGATGTTTCCCGGGGCCCGAAGCTGTCTAAATCTGTGTCTTGCATCGCGTCTCTCGATTCCGCTCAACCCCTCTCAAGCTACTACATAGATGCGCGGCCTCACCACTAAAGTCCGCTAAACCGGACATCTGACGTGTTAATTCCACGACACCGACGGCAATCACATCGACTTTGCAACCATTTCCCACGTGCATCGTCATCTCGTCCTTAGCTAATCTTTGTTTAATCTGTAGCCCCTATTTCGAGTTACAAATATTAGCAACCGAACCAGTATAAAATACCCAGGTGCTACTACGAGCATTAGTAAGGTACACATCAATAACATGTATATCAAATATACCTTTGTTCACTTTGCCATCCTTCTTATCCGCCAAATACTTGGGGCAGTTCCGCTTCCAGTGTCCAGTCCCTTTGCAGTAGAAGCACTCAGTTTTAGGCTTGGCTTCAGACTTGGGTTTCTTCACGGGAGTAGCAACTGGCTTGCTATTCTTGTTGAAGTTCCCCTTCTTTCCCTTGCCCTTTTTCTTGAAACTAGTGGTCTTGTTAGCCATCAACACTTGATGCTCCTTTTTTATTTCTACCTCCGAAGCTTTGAGCATAGCGAAGAGCTCGGGAATTGTCTTATGCATCCCTTGCATATTATTGTTCATCACGAAGCCTTTATACCTTGGTGCCAGTGATTAAAGAACTCTATCAATAACACTATCTTCATCAACTTTGCATCCAAGTTGAGTCATGTGATTGTAGTACCCAGACATTCTGAGTAAGTGTTCAGTGATGGAACTATTCTCCTCCATCTTGCAGCTATAGAACTTATTGGAGACTTCATATCTCTCAATTCGGGCATTTGCTTGAAATATTAACTTCAACTCTTGGAATATCTCATATGCTCCATGACGTTCAAAACGTCTTTGAAGTCCCGATTCTAAGCTGTAAAGCATGGCACACTGAACTATCGAGTAGTCATCAGAATGAGCTTGCCAGACGTTCATAACGTCAGGAGTTGCTCATGTCGCAGGTTTGTTACCTAGCGGTGCTTCAAGTACATAATTCTTCTGTGCAACAATGAGGATAATCCTCAAGTTATGGATCCAATCCGTGTAGTTGCTACCATCATCTTTCAACTTAGCTTTCTCTAGGAATACATTAAAATTCAAGGGAACGGTAGCACGGGCCATGGATCTACAACAACATAGATATGCAAATACTATCAGGACTAAGTTCATGATACATTAAAGTTCAACTAATCATATTACTAAAGAACTCCCACTTAGATAGACATCCCTCGAGTCATCTAAATGATCACGTGATCCAAATCAACTAAACCATGTACGATCATCATGTGAGATGGAGTAGTTTTCAATGGTGAACATCTTATGTTGATCATATCTACTATATGATTCACGCTCGACCTTTTGGTCTCTAGTGTTCCGAGGCCATGTATGTACATGCTAGGCTCGTCAAGTTTAACCCGAGTATTCTGCCTGTGGAAAACTGGCTTACACCCATTGTATGTGAACGTAGAGTTTACCACACCAGATCATCATGTGGTGTTTCGGCACGATGAACTGTTGCAACGGTGCATACTCAGGGAGAACACTTGTACCTTGAAATTTTGTAGGGGATCATCTTATAATGCTACTGCCACACTAAGAAAAATAAGAAGCATAATAAGATAAACATCACATATGCAATCAAAATATGTGACATGATATGGCCATCATCATCTTCTGCTTTTGATCTCCATCTCCAAAGCATCGTCATGATCTCCATCATCACCGTCTTGACACCATGATCTTCATCGTAGCGTCGTGGTCGTTTCGCCAACTTTTGCTACTACTACTATCGCTAACTCATTGTGGTAAAGTAAAGCAATTACATGGCTTTCGCAATTCATACAATAAAGAGACAACCATAAGGCTCCTGCCGGTTGCCGATAATTTACAATACATGATCATCTCATACAATAACGTATAACTCATCACGTCTTGACCATATCACATCACAACATGCCCTGCAAAAACAAGTTAGACGTCCTCTACTTTGTTTCTGCAAGTTTTACATGGCTGCTACGGGCTTAGCAAGAACCGTTCTTACCTACGCATCAAAACCACAACGATTTTTCATCAAGTGTGATGTTTTAACCTTCACAAGGACCGGGCGTATTCACACTCGATTCAACTAAAGTTGGAGAAAATGACACCCACCAGCCACCTTTGTGTGAAGCACGACGGTAGAACCAGTCTCATGAACGCGGTCATGTAATGTTGGTATGGGCCGCTTCATCCAACAATACCGCCGAATCAAAGTATGACATGTTGGTAAGCAGTATGACTATTATCGCCCCACACTCTTTGTGTTCTACTCGTGCATATCATCTGCGCATAGACATGGCTCATGATGCCACTGATGGGGAATGTAGTATTTCAAAAAAAAAATCCTACGATCACGCAAGATCTATCTAGGAGAAGCATAGCAACGAGCGGGGAGAGTGTGTCCACGTACCCTCGTAGACCGAAAGCGGAAGCGTTTAGTAACGCAGTTGATGTAGTCGAACGTCTTCGTGATCCAACCGATCAAGTACCAAATGCTCGGCACCTCCGTGATCTGCACACGTTTAGCTCGGTGACGTTCCTCGAACTCTTGATCCAGTTGAGGCCGAGGGAGAGTTTCGTCAGCAGGACGGTGACAGTGTTGATGAAGTTACCAACGCAGGGCTTCACCTAAGCATTGCGACAATATGACTAAGGTGTGTAACTGTGGAGGGGGGCACCGCACACGGCTAAGAAATCAACTTGTGTGTCTATGGGGTGCCCCCTCCCCATGTATATAAAGGAGGGGGAGGAGGAAGGTCGGCCATAGGGGGCGCGCCCAAGGGGTGGAGTCCTACTCCTAGTAGGAGTAGGTTTCATCCTTTCCTAGTCCTACAAGGAGAAGGAGGAAAGAGGAAGAGAGGAGAAGGAAAGGGGGGTCGGCCCCCCAAACCCTAAACCAATTGGGTTTGGGCCTAGGGGAAGAGAGGAGAAGGAGGAAAGAGGAAGAGAGGAGAAGGAAAGGAAAGGTGGGTGTCTGTCTCTCTCACTTTAGTTGAATCGAGTGTGGCTACGCCCAGTCCTTGTGAAGGTTAAAACAGCACACCTGGCAAAAAACCGTTTTGGTTTTGTATGCGTAGGTAAGAATGGTTCTTGCTAAGCCCGAAGCAGCCACGTAAAACTTGCAACAACAAAGTAGAGGACGTCTAACTTGTTTTTGCAGGGCATGTTGTGATGTGATATGGTCAAGACATGATGAGTTATACGTTATTGTATGAGATGATCACGTTTTGTAAATTATTGGCAACCGACAGGAGCCTTATGGTTGTCTCTTTATTGTCTGAATTGCGAAGGCCATGTAATTGATTTACTATATCAGTATGAGTTAGCGATAGTAGTAGTAGCAATAGTTGGCGAGACGACCACGACGCTACGATGAAGATCATGGTGTCAAGCCGGTGACGATGGAGATCATGACGATGCTTTGGAGATGGAGATCAAAAGCACAAGATGATGATGGCCATATCATGTCACATATTTTGATTGCATATGATGTTTATCTTATTATGTGATGACCCACAAGTGTAGGGGATCTATCGTAGTCCTTTCTATAAGTAAGAGTGTCGAGCCCAACGATGAGCAGAAGGAAATGATAGACAGTTTTCGATAAGGTATTTTCTGCAAGCACTGAAATTATAGGTAACATATAGTTTTGTGAAAAGGTAATTGGTAGCAAGTGACAAAAGGTAAAAGTAAATAAGGTGCAGCAAGGTGGCCCAATCCTTTTTGTAACAAAGGACAAGCCTGGACAAACTCGTATGTACAGGAAAGCGCTCCCGAGGACACATGGGAATTATCGTCAAGCTAGTTTTCATCACGATCATCTGATTCACGTTCGGTACTTTGATAATTTGGTATGTGTGTGGACCGGTGCTTGGGTGCTGCCCTTACTTGGACAAGCCTCCCACTTATGATTAACCTCTAATGCAAGCATGCGCAACTACAAAAGAAGTATTAAGGTAAACCTAACCATAGCCTGAAACATATGGATCCAATTCAGCCCCTTACGAAGCAACGCATAAACTAGGGTTTAAGCTTCTGTCACTCTAGCAACCCATAATCTACTTATTAATTCCCAATGCCTTCCTCTAGGCCCAAATAATGGTGAAGTGTCATGTAGTTGACGTCCACATGAAACCACTAGAGGATAGACAACATACATCTCATCAAAATATCGAACGAAGACCAAACTCACATGACTACTAATAGCAAGACTTCTCCCATGTCCTCAGGAACAAAAGTAACTACTCACAAGACATAATATTGTTCATGATCAGAGGGGTATTAATATGCATAAAGGATCTGAACATATGATCTTCCACCAAATAAACCAACTAGCATCAACTACAAGGAGTAATCAACACTACTAGCAACCCACAGGTACAATTCTGAGGTTTGGGTACAAAGATTGGATACAAGAGATGAACTAGGGTTTGAGAGATGGTGCTGGTGAAGATGTTGATGAAGATAGCCCTCCCCAAGATGGGAGAGTTGTTGGTGATGACGGCGGGGATGATTTCCCCCTCCGGGAGGGAAGTATCCCTGGCGGAACAGCTCTGCCGGAGCCCTAGATTGGTTTCCGCCTCGGTTTCGCCTTGAAAAGGCGGCGTCTGGTCCCGAAAGCCTCCTTATGATTTTTTCTAGGTCAAAATACCTCATATAGGAGAAGATGGGCATCGGGGGCCTGCCGGCTGGCCCACGAGCCAGGGGGCGCGCCCTGGGAAGGGGGGCGCGCCCCCACCCTCATGGACAGCCGGTGGCCCCCCTCGTGGGTTTCTTTCGCTAGATATTTTTTTTTTTCGAAATGGCAGTTATCCTGCATTCATTAAGAAGAAAAGAGTTGCTCAGTTAATTGGGGAAAACCGAGCGAAAACCAGATTGCCCAGTTCATTATGGAGAACCGGGCGAAAACCATCACAACCGCTGAGCGGCACACGTAGAATACCCCACACACACCACTCCAACGAGGGTCTTGCCGAGACAGCACGCAGGCGTCATCGTCATCACTCCTCCCCTAGAGGCGTCATCGCCATCCCTACACTCTGAGCAAACGACTCCGACTTCGCCGTAGGCGATCGTCGACTCAACCCACACTAAAGAGGTCGTGTGAAGATGCATGAAGATCCGCGCCAGACCCAGCCACCGGCGACCAGACAACGCAGCTCCGACTCTGACGGAGAGCCACGAAGGAGAACTAGGCACGGCTGGCGCCGCAGAAGATCATCGAACGAACCACCTGCTGCATGTCATCGTATACCACCGGGGCCCCGCCACCGCAGCTTCGACTCCACAGCAACAAACCAGCCGAGGCGATCCCGCGGACACGCCGAAGAAGAGCCGACTACCGCAACCATAGCCACGTCTCCGCCACTGCTCGCCCCATCATCGTTGCCACAGAAGCCTCGACGCCAACACCGCCGTCTTCCACAGGTCTCACTCGCCAACATCCAGCTCCAAAGACGAAGCCCCCAAGAGGGAATACGACACCAAGGCGCCGTCATCGTCCGATCGATCAAGATCAAGAGTTTCCCCCAGAGCTGCAGCAATCCGCGCAGGAGGGGTGCAGCAGCACAACAACGATGCCTCCAAGAAGATAAGCGACGGCCACGGCCGCCGCCATCGCTGGTCACGGCCACAACCGAGACAGGGTTTTCACCCGAGCTCCTGAGACCACCTCATCCGCACATCATCTCGCAACGGCAACCACCTAGCACCACCACTGAGCCAGCTCGCAGTCGAGCAAGCGCATACCTGCTCCAGCACTACGAGCTCCTCCACCTCGGGCTGCCGCGCTGACCGAGCAACAACAGCCCCCCTCGCGCCGCCGCGCGACCTCACGGCAGCACCTCCTCGCCGCCGGACCCCTGAAACCGCTGCCCGAGCGCCGTACAGGCCGCCGGAGCCCCACCACCGAGCACCACCACGCAACCACTCGCCCGCGGAGTCCACCGGTTGCCACTCCGCCACAACTGCACGTCGGGCCGCCTCATGGCCCGCCGCAACACCAAAGCCGCCAACCTGGGGCCGCCGCCCCAGCTCTCGGGCAACACGTCCGGACATAGCCCAGCGGCCGCCCACACAAGCGCGCATGTCGTCCGCCGGCACCGAGTACGCGACGTCCGCCACCGCAGCCGCGGGATCTGGGCGCTAGGACCCAGATCCCCACCGCATCGGACCTCCCCATGGCCCTCCGCCTCGTCGGTCGCCTCTCCTTCGCCCAGGCCAGAGCCTGAGCAGCCTCCTCGCGCCAGGCCGCCAACCACCACCGCGCCGGCCGGTGGGATCGACCCCCAGCGCCGCGGCAGACCGCCCCGCCACCCTCGTGACCGAAGCCGTCCGCCCCCCAGCAGCCGAGCAGCCGAGCGCGAGCGCCGACGCGCACCGCCCGACCAACACCCAAGCCGCAGCCCGCCCCGCAAGGAGGCCCGCCGGCGAGCTCGTCCCGGGGCCGCCGCCCCGGCCTCCTCTTGCAGTCCCGCCGCCGAGCGCTAGATATTTTTTATATTTTCCGAAACGATGTTTTGTTGAGTTTCAGGGCTTTTGGAGTTGTGCAGAATAGGTTTCCAGAGTTTGCTCCTTTTCCAGCCCAGAATTCCAGCTGCTGGCATTCTCCCTCTTCATGTGAACCTTGTAAAATAAGAGAGAAAAGGCATAAGTATTGTGACAAAACATGTAAGAACAGCCCATAATGCAATAAATATCAACATGAAAGCATGATGCAAAATGGACGTATCAACTCCCCCAAGCTTAGACCTCGCTTGTCCTCAAGCGAAATCCGATATCTAGAAATATGTCCACATGTTTAGAGATAGAGGTGTCAATAAAAACAAAATACGGACATGAGGGCATCATGATCATTATCATAACAGCAACTTATATAAATATAGTCATATGATTCTTATGCTAAAGTAACAATTCATCCATAATATCAAGTATGCATCATAAATTTCATTGGAAACTAACAAACTTTGGTCTCGGTCATTGAAGCAATTGCAATTTATCGTAATATCGGGAAAAGTCAATATAAGAGCTTTTCAGCAAGCCTACGAGCTTTTCAGCAAGCCTACATACTCAACTCTCATATAATCTTTCACAATTGCTCACACTCACGCAATACTTATGTTTATGGAGTTTTAACCGGACACAGAGAAAGATAGGGGCTTATGGTGTTGCCTCCCAACCTTTTACCTCAAGGGTAATGTCAACAGTAATAGATCATGAAAACTTACATCCAAGTGGGTATATATGTCAGGATCTTTCCAACACAATGTGCTTGCCAAAGGATAAAATGTAAAAAGGAAAGGTGAGTTTCACCTTGACACTTATAAGGCAAGAATAATAGATTGGCCCTTCGCAGAGGGAAGCAGAGGTTGTCATGCGTTTTTATGGTTGGATGCACAAAGTCTTAGCATAGAGGAACTTCGCTTTATATTGCTGCTTGTGATAAGGACCTTTATTATGCAGTTCGTCGCTTTTATTACTTCCATATCACAAGATCGTATAAAGCTAATTTCTCCCACACTAATAAATCATACATATTTTAGCGGATTTGCAACATGACAACTTACTTGGAGGGATCTTTCTCAATCCATAGGTAGGTATGGTGGACTCTCATGGCAAAACTAGGTTTAAGGATATATGGAAGCACAAGTAGTATCTCTACTTAGTGCGAGGGGTTTTGGCTAGCATGAGGGGGAAAGACAAGCTCAACATGTTGGATGATCCATGACAATATACTTTATTTCAGATATGAGAAGACATAACCCATTATGTTGTCTTCCTTGTCCAACATCAACTCTTTAGCATGTCATATTTTAATGAGTGCTCACAATCATAAAAGATGTCCAAGATAGTATATTTGTATGTGAAGCTTCTCCTCTTTTATTACTTCCTATTAATTGCAACGATGACCAAAACTATGTTTGTCACCTCCCAACAAGTTTTATTTATTATACTCTTGTATGTGAAGTCATTACTTCCCATAAGAACGATATGATCTCTTTGATACTCTTTATGTTTTCTTTTTATCATGACCCAAGTGAGGAATTCAAGCCCTTGACTCAACACTAATCTTTATTATATAACTCACGGACTCGATTACAAAGGGTAAAGCTCACAAAGCAAAAGCTCACAACTAGATCATGCTAACTTTATTCTACTAGATCAAGATACTACCAAAAGGATCGAACTAAGTAAAACGGTAAAGATAGGAGTGATGGTGATACGATACCGGGGTCACTCCCCCAAGCTTGGCAGTTGCCAAGGGGAGTGCCCATACCCATATGATTATGTCTCCTTCTTCGGGGGCGGTGATGATGGAGTTGTTGATGATGTAGGCTTGTTGTCCACCTTCCAAGGCATAGGTTCACCATCGTAGAAGGATGATCGAGTCTCCGGGAGAGTCAAATCTGCAGCCAAACTCATCTTCTTGAATCTATATTCATACTCACAGATTTGGTTTTGCAGGTCATAGATCTGGGCTTGGAGGTGATCGATCTTCTCTTGAAGATTGGAGGTGACTTCCCCAAAGATCCTTGAGTCCAGCTTGAGGTTGTTGGCAAGCTCCGAGATCATCATGTGGTTGGCGTCGGGTCCTCGTTCCACCATACCTTGGCACTTGAAAACTTGCTGCTCCATTGCTTCGAGCCTTGTCTCCACGATTCCGGTCCTCCTTGGCCCCTCAACGTCAGGGATGTGCAGCACCCCCTCATGCAACTGCATGGTTTTAGGGTGGTGCAGCACCTCCGCAAGGTAGGGGTTGATGACCTTCTCGAAGAACTTGTCCTTGGGGGTGTTGGAGGATGCCATGATGACCTAGATTTGTCAAAAACAATAGCTCGAAACGAAAATAGAGGATTTTTGCGTGATACAGAGGTCAAAACCCTTTGGAGTATATATAATGAATTTTTACCGACCAAAAGGAGTAACCCACAAGAAAACGGAATCCGGGAGACACACGGGGTGTCCACGAGGCAGGGGGCGCACCCTGGGAAGGGGGGCGCGCCCTCCACCCTCGTGGACACATCGTGTCTCTTCCGGACTACGGTTTATTTTTCTATTTTTCTAAATATTCCAAAATGGAGAAAATTGCCTTTAGAGTTGTTTTGGAGTCGGTTTACTTACCGAATCACGTACCTCTTCCTTTTCGGTGGCTGAATCGTTCTGGAAAGTGTCTCTTATGTATTCCTCCGGGGTTATGGTTTCAATAACATCAGTTTCAACATTTATAGGATTACCTGAGATATAATGTTTGATTCTTTGACCATTCACCACCTTCAGATTTGTGCCTTTGAAATTGTTGATTTTTATGGCACCAGAACGATAGACCTCCTCAACAAGGTAAGGTCCTTCCCACTTGGAGAGAAGTTTTCCTGCAAAAAATCTTAAACGAGAGTTGCATAGCAAGACATAATCCCCTACGTTAAACTCACGCTTTTGTATCCTCTTGTCATGCCATCTTTTAACTTTTTCTTTAAACAATTTGGCATTCTCATAGGCCTGGGTTCTCCATTCATCAAGACAGCTAATGTTGAATAACCTCTTTTCACCGGCAAGTTTGAAATCATAATTGAGCTCTTTAATAGCCCAATATGCCTTATGTTCTAGCTCAAGAGGTAAGTGACAAGCTTTTCCATATACCATCTTATATGGAGACATACCCATAGGATTTTTGTATGCAGTTCTATAAGCCCATAATGCATCATCTAGTTTCTTGTACCAATTCTTTCTAGACCTATTAATTGTCTTTTGCAAGATTAGTTTCAACTCCCTATTACTTAGTTCTACTTGACCACTAGTCTGTGGGTGATAAGGTGATGCAATTCTATGGTTGACATCATATTTAGCAAGCATCTTACGGAAAGCACCATGAATAAAGTGTGAACCACCATGAGTCATTAGATATCTAGGGACTCCAAACCTCGGAAATATAACTTATTTAAGCATCTTAATAGAGGTGTTATGATCAGCACTACTAGTTGGAATAGCTTCTACCCATTTAGTAATGTAATCGACAGCAACTAAAATATGTGTGTGCCCATTAGAGGCAGGAAAAGGTCCCATATAATCAAAGCCCCAAACATCAAATGGTTCAATAACAAGTGAATAGTTCATAGGCATTTCTTGACATCTACTAATATTACCAATTCTTTGACATTCATCACAAGATAAGACAAACGTACGGGCATCCTTGAAGAGGGTAGGCCAATAAAAACCGGATTGCAATACCTTGTGTGCAGTTCTATCTCTCGCATGGTGTCCTCCATAAGCTTTGGAGTGGCACTTGCTGTCAGGACCCCGATCCTAAGTCACACAGGTCTAGCCTGTAACACATCATATCACTTTGCGGCCTCACGCACAGTATCCCCACGGGTGCCACCTTACCTGGCCCAGGACCGTTTGCGCATTTTGGCACACGTATATGATAGTGTCTCTAGCATCCATATGACAGAGAACCCGCGCCGACATGACTAGTTATAAACCAAAAGTGGCACTAAATTACAGAGACAGGCATACATGACCCAGCAACGAAAGTGTCGGTCATCAACGTATGAACCCAAGTCATAGCAAGCTATAAGGACTTAAAGGAACAACCCGTGACATTTCCCCTAAGGGACAGACACAGGAACGAAGAAGGCTACCAAGGGTGAACAACTAGGTGTCGGATCCCACACGTAGCAATACACATTACACGTACGCATAACATGCAAGTATGTGTTGTACAACATGGCATCATAACATAACTCAACAACTCATATAGATAAGGGCCCAGAAGAGCCATCATAACATTTATTACAAACAATGATCACATGACCCAACATACAGAGCATACAGGCAACGGAAGCATAACATGTCTGAGTACAGACAACTACAAATGAAAAAGGCTGAGAAACCTGACTATCTACAAGACCCTCCCAAGGGTACAAGATCGTAGCTGAGGTAACAAGCCAAACGTCGAAGTCCACGCGGAACCACTAGTGAGACTGAAGTCTCTCTGAAAAACATAAATTAAGCAAACGTGAGTACAAAGGTACTCAGCAAGACTTACATCAGAACTAGCTACATATGCATAAGTATCAACAAAGGGGTGGTGGAGTTTGACTGCAACAAGCCAGCTTTGACTCGGTGGCTATCCTGAACTATGACTGCAAGTAACTCTTTGAGGTGGCGCACACGAGTCCACATATTCACCAACCAATACACCACTATGGATCCGCTTCCGTCTCCCTACGAGAAGGCCATCCATAACTCTCATGCTTATCTTGCGTGTTTTAGAGTATCCACTTTCACTTGTCTATGAACTGTACAGGTAACCCAGAAGTCCATTACCGCGCACACGGCTATTCGAATAGATCATATAAAACCATGCAGGGGTGTACTTCTTCACACACGCTCTCACCACTTACCGCCATTTACACGACATGTACTCGGCAACCTTCAAGCGGAAGCCCAGCGAGGGTGTCGGCCACGACCTGACTAACCACACAAGTCCCTAGTCCAGGTTTATCGCCTATTTCGGTTCCATCCGTGGGGAGATCCGGCCGGGGTGTCGCTCACGGGCCCAAATGATGTGTACAGGGTTCCCGAGTCACCAAACGGGTGACCGGTACACCGTGCCACATACCTGCCGCGTCGCAGCCCACCCCGAGGGTCAGCGCTGTGCACGACCTCCAGTAAACTACAAACACCATAAACTAGTTGCAACTCCTGGACAGAGGACAAGGGCAGTTAATAAGTCAAGAGAACTTGGAGCGCCCGGAGCCCAATGCGTGGTAGTAGCTGTTCATGGATCAACCAACACATAACTCAGTTCCTGAGGACGGTTTCAATGAGACAACCCACCATGTACTCCAACATGGCCTCTCATCGCTACCTTTACAAAATCGTGTTCACACACTTAGCTCTCAACAGTAGGACATGTTCATCACCATTCCAATTCATCCCCGATGAATCAGACCAGACACAACTCTAAGCAATAGCAGGCATAACCAGAAAGCATGAATGAGTAGGCACAACATGGCTCAAACAACTACTACTCATGCTAGTGGGTTTCAACTATTTACTGTGGCAATGACAGGTCATGCACATGAAAGGGGTTCAACTACCGCAGCAGGTAACAGTTGAAGCGTTGTTGTCCTAATGTAGTAAAAGAGAGCAGGAGCGATAGAGTGGGATTGTATCGGAATGCTCAAAGTGGTTTTGCTTGCCTGGCACTTCTGAAGATAGTATAGTTGTTCATCGGTGTCATCGATCACATCGTCGGAACACGTCTACTGAGAGGGGACAAACACCGGCAAACAAGAGAGAACACAATCAATGCAATGCGACAATATGATGCATGATCATGACATGGCAATATGCTGTTGATTGAGCTAATGCAACTAGTAGCCATATTAAATGAAGTTGGTTTGAACCAAAGGTTCAAATTCAAACTCCATATGTGATTATTTAAATGTCATTTAATTGATTTGACCTGATCAGAAGGTTTAACTTGTTCAAACATGCATGAAAATGCCATAAACAGATTCCTTGAAATTTTCTGATCATTTTTCATATATAAATTATTTTCATTGGAGTTATAGATTATTTTCTGTGATTTTTAGAAGTTTTAGCTATTTTATGAAATAAATAAATCATTTAGATTTATTTTAAATTCCAAAAAACACTTACTGCGTCACCATGATGTCACTATGATGTCAGCAGTCAACAGGGGCTGGTCCAGGTCAAACCTGACCAGTGGGACCCACTGGTCAGCGACACAACTAGCTAACCCTATTAATTAGTGCTAATTTAAACCTAACTAAAGTGTCAGGGGGGTCGCCCACATGTCAGTCTCTCAGGGTCTAATTAAGTTTATTTTTAAACTAAACTAATTTAGCAGGGGCTGGCCCCACCTATCATTGACCCACATGGGTCAAAGCTGGTCAACGAGGAAGGTTAAACCTGTCGGCGACTCGCCGCCGGCGAGACCAAGACGGCGGTTGTGCTCGGAAATCGCCCCCCCCCCCCGACGACCAA
>LR738713.1:97497690-97567631 GCA_902687465.1 Secale cereale | reverse complement strand
CGCGGAGACTATCTATGCGAAGCCCACGTTCTCGTGCATTCGTTGCAGCAAGAGGCAGTTGCTGGGGCGGCCAGAGTTCGTCGGAAACGAGCTCGCGGCGGCGGCCGGCGATCGGGTGTGCTTGGGTTTGGCGCTAGGCTGCACAAAAGGGCTAACGGATGGTTGCGCTCAGCTCCTGGGAGCATGGTGAGTGCGATGACGCGCTCAAAACTGGGCGGAGGCGGTTGTGGCCACGGCAGCGACAAGGTCAGCGGCGGCCGGGGTTCGGCCGCGACGGAGCTAAGGCATAGAGGTCGAATGTGACCAGGGGAGAAGGGGGAAACGACTCGCGGGCTCACCGCGAGTCCGTTGGGAGGGTCAGTGGGCTCGGGGACGCGTCAGAAGCGGCAAATCGAGCGATGGCGGCCGGCGGGTCCGAGGTAGGAGACGAGCTCGAAGGTGTCTCCGCAGGGCATCTGGGCTCGTGAGACTCGATGTAGAGGTGTGCCGCAACGAGGCGGAGCTCGTGCGCTAGCTAGCTGGGCATGGGGAGGTCGGTGTCCGCGGTGGTGCTCGTCGGCGTTCTCGGGTGTGTCCGGAGGAGAACGAGGGAGAGAGACAGGGGAAGGGGATGGGAGTGGGAGTAGTCCAGAGGGAGCCATAGGAGTGCGTGGAATCGTTTGGGACATCCAGGGCAACGAGGGGGCAGGCAGGCAGGCTGGAGGTGGCCGTGCGCGTGCCGGCGTGCGGCGACCACGCGCCTCTTTTCTTTCTGTCCAGGGAGGAAGACGATAGGGAAGGAGGAGGTGGGCTGGGCCGGTGCAGCTGGGCCAGCTACAGGTAAGTGTTCTCTCTCTCTCTCTCTTAAATTGTTTCTATTTTCTATTTTCTGTAGACTTTAGGGCTTTATTAAAAATACCAGGGCATTTCCAAAAATCATGAAACTAATCATGGCTATTGTTTAGAATAAATCCAACAGTAAACATTTAGTTTATGATTATTTGAGCATTTAAAATGTTTTATAGTATTTAAATGCCCAAATGCAAATAGAGTATGATTTAATTCAGAGCCCAAATATGTCATGGAAAAATGTGCATCACCTCTGGTTACTGTTTACAGCATTTTCCATAAATGATGAACATTTTTTTAAGCCATTTGGATTTACTGAAAAATATTTTAGTTGAACCTAGTGAAGTTCTTTTGATGCTAGGGTTTGAACAAACCCCCATTTCAGGTTTAAGAGAAAATTAAATATGATGCAACAAAAGACTAACTAGACCAGAGCAGACCAGAACTAGGGATGTGACAACTCGCCCCTACTAAACAAGAATCTCGTCCCGAGATTCAGGCATAGGGTAAGATGAAGGGCGGGGGACGCAACTAACACAATCTTCACTATCCGGGTTGCACTTCATAGGAATGTTGATTTCTTGCATCATGTTGATCTTGACATCCTTGCTTTCGAGGTCTTTGTCCAACACGGTGACGATGAAAGAAACTCTACAAAATAGATCTTCTGAAAGATCAAGCAACTCAAGATCAACTCATGGAGTGGGACGTTGAAACATCTCTTGAGCTGAGACACAGAACACACAAACAGAGGGATGGAGTGAAACAAACGATGTAGGTTCACTTAGTGGCAATAATTCCACACCTAAGGAGATGGTGATCGATGTCACCAGACGGGGCACCTTGGAGAAGGTGACTCGTAGAGTTAAACCCTTAAGTGGCAAAAAGAATTACTTTTGATATAGAGATCATTGAAATTCTCTATACCAGCCTAAGGCAATCACAAACGATCGTTTGACGGAATTCGGGAGAATGACATATTCCGACTAGCATGGATGATGTGGACTACCTTGTTGAAGACAACACAAGGGATGATTTTGCTTATCATCGGAAATGGATGGAACCCATGGTAAAATGGCACATTGACGGTGCAAGCTGGGAACAAAATGCAAATGCAGGGAATGATTCTGGTAACTGGGAAGAAACCCAACAATAGAGAGTGAATCTACTCTTTGAGAGGTTATAGCATAACCAAGAACACTGGGAGCAATCTCGGTTAGTGCCGGTGATAACACCTAGTGCTTGTGCGTGCTCTCAAGAACTTGAGCATTCCCATATTCATCAAGGTTTTACCAATATCCGTGTCAAGGATCCTGGCAACACCACATACTACCATAATGAATAATGATGGATGGTGCAGATGCAAAGGAAGATAACACCTTCTCGGATTTCACCTTAGCGAGGCCAAGGGGACGAAATCTGGATGATCGACCGAGAGACATTTAGCACTCCGCTTCTAATGTTCTCCTTGATTTGCTAGCGCAACCCATTTATTAAAATGGTTTGGTACCTAGAACGTCAAGTAAAAGGTCGGACTTCAGGAGCACAAAAATCCATAAGGAACAACTAGGGAGTAAATCCTACGAAATCCTTATGGGGAGGTGGCCAACTTCTTCAATTAGGATACCACAACAATAGGTCTTCCGGTTGGGTGTGTTGGCCACGACATCCACTTTACCGGTTATCGAGAGACCAATATTATAGTTCTTGTAAAATGCTCCAACCATCATATCTGCCTGAGATTCAGTTCTGGTTGGTGTCAGGATATTCCAGACTCATCGAGTCTAGAAAGAAAAATGAAGGTTTGCAACCCAAATCGACGAGACGACGTTGCGAGATTCTCGGGAATGAACTACAATAGCAAGCTCCAAAACATGAGCTGGTTCTGCTACAAACCTGTGAACACGTTGTCCAAGACAAGCATGACCACGTAGTAGTCTTATGATAAAACACTACCGAGTTCAGGTTAAGGAACCATCATTAATGACATTGAAGTCTCCGCGCGGAAATCAAAAGTATTAACCTTAGAACAGACTCCTTTATCTTGAACAAATCAATCAGTGGCTTGATGTGCTAGGGATACATATGGAATGAAGGTTGCAAGTCTCCAACCACAGAATACTTCGCACATGTGCATGATTGACTTGGGATGGTTCCAGAGGAAGCAAAACAACTTTCTCGAATTCACGGCGGCAACTTACATCGAGTGCGCATGAATTAGAGGAAGTCACTTCTTCCATACGGACATATGCTTCATGAACGGGACATGAAGATAATGCTTGTAAAAGTTTCCAACACTAGCTTTAATGTTCAACATAAATCATGGAGAGGATAAACATGTTGCCGATGGGCTCGACAACAATTCATCGAGGCTTCCATAAAATTGAATTCCATAACTATGTGAACAAGGTGATAGCATTGGTCAGACCAATAGATGTAACGGTGTATGCTCGAGGGATCAACCACGAGTAAGACAATATTACGAATATCGTTGGTTCTGATTTGACTTAACGATAGCCCACACTCAAGTCAAAGTTTTGTCAAGACAATGGATCCAACAACTGATCACGAGGATCAATCGATAAAGATATCATCTTTCTCCAACAAACACACAAACACCAGGATATCCCTTTTGCAATGAACTAAGTTAGATCAAGCTTTTATCTTCCAACTCTCCAAGTTGTAGTTTAGTTTAACCAACTAGTTCAGGGTATCCAACACAGATTCTCGGAGAAGGGGTGGTTTATAAGAAAACCAACTTGATCACAAACTCAACATAGCGGTCAGGGAACAACCTGGTAATACTTCCGAGAAGATATTCGGAAAATAATGAACCACCAATACGTTAAGAAGCTCGAGAACAATCTTGCTTTTCAGGGCAAGACGATATGATCAAAAGAGCGAGAGATTGACACAATCCTAACTCATTGATCGAAGAGTGCACCACAAAAATGGATTAGGTAGCATGATCAATCATTAGAATGATGATTCGGTAACCAACATGCTAAGAATGAGATTATTGTCCATTAACTACCAAGCAACGGAGTTGCTAGGAGTATTGATTTCACATATCACAATTCACTTGTCGGTATTTCGGTTACAATAACACGGAGACCGAGAATGAATGATGATGGCGAGGAGTATTACTGTATCAAAAGTTCATAGGAGGTGGTGTAATTCCCATGACATTCTTGACATAAAGGAGGGTAACATTCCAAGGTAGAGCAGAGCAAAAGCTGGATTGGCATTTTGATCTGCGGAATACAACTGCTTTGACCCAATCCTAGATATGGATGAGGTACTGGAGTTTGTTTCTCCTAGTCATTCTGAAATAGAATGGATTGACGGACCATAAGAATAATAGGCATCGATGGCACAAATGCACAACTACTCTTGGCTATCAACTGATGGACGAAGGCCGGAATACAACTGAAGGGAGACAACTCAAAGGAACATATAACTTTCAGAGTTGTGGATGCATAGACTAATATGTCGAACTAGTCCAACATATTTCTTCCGGATAACCCATGCAGAAAGGTAGGACTGGCAGAGTCACAATATGAATGGAGTACTACTCAAGAGCGTTGTGGTTGTGATCTTTTGGTTCAGAAGAACTTCTGCCATGATGGTTCATGGTATTGGAAGAATGATATACCACGAACCTCAAGGACTATCACAAGGTTACTAATATCCTAAAGGGACGAGCAAATACTATCAACATGAGGTAAGTAGGGTGAATCTCGGGTTCAAAACCCAGAAGTGGAATACCTAAACACTAAGTGGCATCACGGGATGCTTTCAAGAATGTTGGCCAGAATCATCACACTGGGAATATAAAGCATTGCTAGATTACTGGGTGATCCTCTAGGGTCATAATAATAACTCCAACATATTTGTCGAGGTAACAGAGTACCTCAGCACACTGGTTAGTGTGGGTAATCTGGCCCAAAGGAGCATCGGGAACAGGAAGAAGGGATTTGCAAATGCATCAGACCATTTAGAAACCTGGGATGACTCGGACAGCATAACGACTGTAATTGCTCGAAAAGACTTTTGAGACTTAGGCACAAGATGGCATAACCACTCAACATCATGATGTCAAGGTTCTGAGACCAATAGTTTAACAAACAGAAGTAATAGGAACTGAACTGAGGGTTGAATCCACCATTAACGTGATCCTGATAAATAGAATGAGAATCCTAGGTCTTAAACCCCGTAGAAAGAAGAAGGTGACTCAGATCAGAAGGTCATAGGGTAAAGGAGTAAAAAGAGCCTTACGTTCCCTTCCACAATCAATTCCCTTATATAACTAAAGAATTTCTAGACACAACTTCGACCAGTTTGGCTTACTAATCCTACAGGCAGTCAGGCTCTGATACTAAAGCTGTCAGGACCCTGATCCTAAGTCACATAGGTCTAGCCTGTAACACATCATATCACTTTGCAGCCTCATGCACGGTATCCCCACGGGTGCCACCTTACCTGGCCCGGGACCGTTTGTGCATTTTGGCACACGTATATGATAGTGTCGCTAGCATCCATATGACAGAGAACGCGGGCCGACATGACTAGTTATAAACCAAAAGTGGCACTAAATTACAGAGACAGGCATACATGACCCATCAATGAACGTGTCGGTCATCAACGTATGAACCCAAGTCGTAGCAAGCTACAAGGACTTAAAGGAACATCGCGTGACATTTCCCCTAAGGGACACACAATGGAACGAAGAAGGACACATGCCGGCCAGCCTAAGTGTTCCGGAGCAGTAGCAAGCTACCAAGGCTCAGTGGAAGCACTAGGAGACATTTCCCTGTAAGATAGGCTACCAAGGGTAAACAACTAGGTGTCGGATCCCGCACATAGCAATACACATTACACGTACGCATAACATGCAAGTATGTGATGTACAACATGGCATCACAACATAACTCAACAACCCATATAGATAAGGGCCCAGAAGAGCCATCATAACATTTATTACAAACAGTGGTCACATGACCCAACATACAGAGCATACAGGCAACGGAAGCATAACATGTCTGAGTACAGACAACTACAAATGAAAAAGGCTGAGAAGCCTGACTATCTACAAGACCCTCCCAAGGGTACAAGATCGTAGCTGAGGTAACAAGCTAAACGTCGAAGTCCACGCGGAATCACTAGTGAGACTGAAGTCTCTCTGCAAAAACCTAAATTAAGCAAACGTGAGTACAAAGGTACTCAGCAAGACTTACATCAGAACTAGCTACATATGCATCGGTATCAACAAAGGGGTGGTGGAGTTTGACTGCAGCAAGCCAGCTTTGACTCGGTGGCTATCCTGAACTACGACTGCAAGTAACTCTTTGAGGTGGCGCACACGAGTCCACATATTCACCAACCAATACACCACTATGGATCCGCTTCCGTCTCCCTACGAGAAGGCCATCCATAACACTCACGCTTATCTTGCGTGTTTTAGAGTATCCACTTTCACTTGTCTATGAACTATACAGGTAACCAAGAAGTCCATTACCGCGGACACGGCTATTCGAATAGATCATATGAAACCCTGCAGGGGTGTACTTCTTGACACACGCTCTCACCACTTACCGCCGTTTACATGACATGTACTCGGCAACCTTCAAGCGGAAGCCCAGCGAGGGTGTCGGCCACGACCTGACTAACCACACAAGTCCCTAGTCCAGGTTTATCGCCTATTTGGGTTCCATCCATGGGGAGATCCGGCCGGGGTGTCGCTCACGGCCCCAAACGATGTGTATAGGGTTCCCGAGTCACCAAACGGGCGACCGGTACACCGTGCCACGTACCTGCCGCGTCACAGCCCACCCCGAGGGTCAGCGCTGCGCACGACCTCCAGTAAACTACAAACACCAGAAACTAGTTACAACTCCTGGACAGAGGACAAGGGCAGTTAATAAGTCGAGAGAGCTTGGAGCGCCTGGAGCCCAATGCGTGGTAGTAGCTGTTCATGGATCAACCAACACAGAACTCAGTTCCTGAGGACGGTTTCAATGAGACAACCCACCATGTACTCCTACATGGCCTCTCATCGCTACCTTTACCAAATCGTGTTCACACACTTAGCTCTCAACAGTAGTACATGTTCATCACCATTCCAATTCATCCCCGATGAATCAGACCAGACACAACTCTAAGCAATAGCAGGCATAACCAGAAAGTATGAATGAGTAGGCACAACATGGCTCAAACAACTCCTACTCATGCTAGTGGGTTTCAACTATTTACTGTGGCAATGACAAGTCATGCAGAGGAAAGGGGTTCAACTACCACATCAGGTAACAGTTGAAGCGTTGTTGTCCTAATGCAGTAAAAGAGAGCAGGAGCGATAGAGTGGGATTGTATCGGAATGCTCAAAGGGGTTTTGCTTGCCTGGCACTTCTGAAGATAGTATAGTTCTTCATCGGTGTCATCGATCACATCGTCGGAACACGTCTACTGAGAGGGGACAAACACCGTCAAACAAGAGAGAACACAATCAATGCAATGCGACAATATGATGCATGATCATGACATGGCAATATGCTGTTGATTGAGCTAATGCAACTAGCAGCCATATTAAATGAAGTTGGTTTGAACCAAAGGTTCAAATTCAAACTCCATATGTGATTATTTAAATGTCATTTAATTGATTTGACCTGATTAGCAGGTTTAACTTGTTCAAACATGCATGAAAATGCCATAAACAGATTCCTTGAATTTTTCTGATCATTTTTCATATATAAATTATTTTCATTGGAGTTATAGATTATTTTCTGTGATTCTTAGAAGTTTTAGCTATTTTATGAAATAAATAAATCATTGAAGATTTATTTTAAATTCCAGAAAACACTTACTGCGTCAGCATGACGTCACTGTGATGTCAGCAGTCAACAGGGGCTGGTCCAGGTCAAACCTGACCAGTGGGCCCACTGGTCAGTGACACAACTAGCTAACCCTATTAATTAGTGCTAATTTAAACCTAACTAAAGTGTCAGGGGGGGTGCCCACATGTCAGTCTCTCAGGGCCTAATTAAGTTTAGTTTTAAACTAAACTAATTTAGGAGGGGCTGGCCCCACCTGTCATTGACCCACATGGGTCAAAGCTGGTCAACGAGGAAGGTCAAACCTGCCGATGACTCGCCGCTTGCGAGACCAAGACGGCGGTTGTGCTCGGAAATCGCCCCCCCCCCCCGGCGACCAAAATGACCGCGGAGACTATCTATGCGAAGCCCACGTTCTCGCACATCCATTGCGGCAAGCGGCAGTTGCTGGGGCGGCCGGAGTTTATCGGAAACGAGCTCGCGGCGGCGGCCGGCGATCGGGTGTGCTCGGGTTTGGCGCTAGGCTACACGACAGGGCTAACGGATGGTTACGCTCGGCTCCTGGGAGCAAGGTGAGTGCGATGACGCGCTCAAAAGTGGGCGGAGGCGGTTGTGGCCACGGCGGCGACAAGGTCAGCGGCGGCCGGGGTTCGGCCGCGACGGAGCTAAGGCATAGAGGTCGAACATGACCAGGGGAGAAGGGGGAAACGACTCGGGGCTCACCGCGAGTTCGTTGGGAGGGTCAGTGGGCTCGGGGACGCGTCGGAAGCGGCGAATCGACCGACGGCGGCCGGCGGGTCCGAGGTAGGAGACGAGCTCGAAGGTGTCTCCGCGGGGCATCCGGGCTCGTGGGACTCAACATAGAGGTGCGGCGCGACGGGGCGGAGCTCGTGCGCTAGCTAGCTGGGCATGGGGAGGTCGGTGTCCGCGGTGGTGCTCGTCGGTGTTCTCGGGTGCATCCGGAGGAGAACGAGGGAGAGAGACAGGGGAAGGGGATGGGAGTGGGAGGAGTCTAGAGGGAGCCAGAGGAGTGGGTGGCATCGTTTGGGACATCCAGGGCGACCAGGGGGCAGGCAGGAAGGCTGGAGGTGGCCGTCCGCGTGCCGGCGCGCGGCGACCACGCGCCTCTTTTCTTTCTGTCCAGGGAGGAAGACGACAGGGAACGAGGAGGTGGGCTGGGCCGGTGCAGCTGGGCCAGCTACAGGTAAGTGTTCTCTCTCTCTCTCTCTCTCTCTTAAATTGTTTGTGTTTTCTATTTTCTGTAGACTGTAGGGCTTTATTAAAAATACCAGGGCATTTCCAAAAATCATGAAACTAATCATGGCTATTGTTTAGAATAAATCCAACAGTAAACATTTTAGTTTATGATTATTTGAGCATTTAAAATATTTTATAGCATTTAAATGCCCAAATGCAAATAGAGTACGATTTAATTCAGAGCCCAAATATGTCATGGAAAAATGTGCATCACCTTTGGCTACTGTTTACAGCATTTTCCATAAATGATGAACATTTTTAAAGCCATTTGGATTTAATTAAAAATATTTTAGTTGAACCTAGTGAAGTTCTTTTGATGCTAGGGTTTGAACAAACCCCCATTTCAGGTTTAAGAGAAAATTAAGCATGATGCAACAAAAGACTAACTAGACCAGAGCAGACCAGAACTAGGGATGTGACACTGGCGTAGGATCTGTTCATGTTCATGCTCAGGTACACAACGTCTAATAATACCATCTACTCCTTCTTTATAAAGATGTGGGTCATCCCAGAAGTAATGTCTCAAATCATAGAAGAATTTTTTCTTTTGCTGGTATGTGAAGCTAGGAGGTATAAACTTAGCAACAATATAATTAGCATAATCAGCATACCATGGAGCAGTACGAGAAGTATTTATGACAGCTAGTTGTTCATCAGGAAAGCTATCATCAATAGGTTGTGGGTCATCAAGTATATTCTCTAACCTAGACAAGTTATCTGCTATGGGGTTCTCAGCTCCTTTTCTATCAATAATATGCAAGTCAAATTCTTGCAGCAAGAGAACCCATCTAATAAGTCTAGGCTTAGCATCTTTCTTTTCCATGAGGTATTTGATAGCAGCATGATCAGTGTGAATGGTTACCTTAGAATCAACAATGTAGGGTCTACACTTATCACAAGCAAACACAACTACTAAAAATTCTTTCTCAATAGTAGCATAATTTCTTTGGGCACTATCTAGAGTTTTACTAGCATACTGGATAACATTCAATTTCTTATCAATTCTTTGCCCTAAAACAGCTCCTACAGCATAATCACTAGCATCGCACATAATCTCAAAGGGTAAATTCCAGTCAGGAGGCTGGACAATAGGTGCAGAGTTCAATGCTTTCTTAAGTATTTCAAATGCTTTTAGACAATCATCATCAAAGACAAAAGGAATATCTTTTTGTAAGAGATTAGTCAGAGGCCTGGAGATTTTGGAGAAGTCCTTTATGAACCTCCTATAAAACCCGGCATGACCAAGGAAACTTCGTATACCTTTGATGTCCTTTGGGCATGGCATCTTTTCAATAGCATCAACTATAGCTTTGTCAACTTCAATACCTCTTTCAGAAATTTTATGTCCCAAGACAATGCCTTCATTAACCATAAAGTGGCACTTCTCCCAATTCAAGACAAGGTTAGTGTCTTCACATCTCTACAAAACTCGATCAAGGTTGCTTAAGCAATCATCAAAAGAAGTTCCGTAAACAGAGAAATCATCCAGAAAAACCTCAACAATCTTTTCACAAAAATCAGAGAATATAGCCATCATGCATCTTTGAAAGGTAGCAGGTGCATTACATAAACCAAAAGGCATACGTCTATAAGCAAAGGTACCGAAAGGACAAGTAAAAGTGGTCATCTCTTGATCCCCTTTTGACAAAGGAATTTGAGAGAAACCAGAATAACCATCTAGAAAGAAAAAATGAGTATGTTTGGATAACCTTTCTAGCATTTGATCAATAAATGGCAAGGGGTAATGATCTTTCTTAGTAGCTTTATTTAACTTACGGAGATCAATTACCATCCTATAACTTGTAACTATTCTTTGCGGGATCAATTCGTCTTTATCATTAGGAATGACAGTCATACCTCCTTTCTTAGGAACACAATGGACAGGACTTACCCACTAGCTATCAGCAACTGGATAGATAATACCTGCCTCTAGAAGCTTTAGTATCTCCTTTCTTACCACTTCTTTCATATTAGGATTTAACCGTCGCTGACGATCAATAACTGGTTTAGCATTTTCTTCCAATTTTATCTTGTGTTGGCATATAGTGGGACTAATGCCCTTAAGATTATCCAGAGTATATCCAATAGCAGCACGATGCTTCTTCAGAGTTTTCAATAATTTTTCTTCTTCCTGCTCTGAAAGGTTAGCACTAATAATAACGGGATATATATTCTTTTCATCAAGATAAACATACTTAAGATTATCAGGCAAAGGTTTAAGTTCAAACATGGGATTACCCTTGGGTGGAGGAGGATCCCCTAGGATTTCAACACGCAAGTTGTTTTTCAATACAGGTCCCTGTGTAAGGAATATTTCATCTATCTCCCTTCTCTCATTCATATGCATATCATTTTCGTGGTCTAGCAAGTATTGCTCTAAAGGATCATTAGGTGGCACGGCAATAGATGCAAGACCAATAATTTCATCCTTACTGGGTGGTGCCTTTTCAAGGGGTTGTCTACGGAATTTAGCAAAGTTAAAATCATGAGGCGTATCCCCTAATCCAACAGTGACAATGTCTTTCATGCAGTCTATCTTGGCATTAACAGTATTCAAGAAGGGTCTACCAAATATAATGGGACAGAATGCATCTTGTGGGGAACTAAGAACAAGAAAATCAGCAGGGTATTTGACCTTTCCACACAAGACTTCAACATCTCTAACGATCCCAACTGGTGAAATAGTGTCTCTATTGGTAAGCTTAATAGTAACATCAATCCCTTCTAGCTCAACAGGTGCAATATCATGCATAATTTCATTGTACAAGTCAAGAGGGATAATACTCGCACTAGCACCTACGTCACATAAACCATGATAGCAATGATCTCCTATCTTGACAGAGATAACAGGCAAGCCTACAACCGGTTTATGTCTATTCCTAGCATTGGGTTTGGCTATTCTAGCAGACTCTTCTTGGAGATAAATAACATGTCCATCTAAATCTTCTACCAAGAGATCTTTAACCACAGCAACACTAGGTTCAACTTTAATTTGCTCAGAGGGTGTAGGTGTTCTAGTATTACTCTTACAAACTACAGTTGAAGCTTGAACATGATCCTTTATCCTAACAGGGAAAGGTGGTTTCTCAATATAACCGGTAGGTATAACAGGATCAACATTGTAAGTGATAATCTTTTCTTCAACTTTAATAGGTTCAACTACTTTTACTTCAATAGGGGGATGGTATTTAAACCACTTCTCCTTGGGGAGATCAACATGAGTAGCAAAAGATTCACAGAAAGAAGCTACTATCTCACAGTCAAGTCCATATTCAGTGATAAACTCACGGAAAACATCGATATCCATAAAAGCTTTCACACAATCAAACTTAGGGGTCATACCTGACTCCTTACCTTCGTCGAGATCCCAATCCTCAGAGTTGCGTTTAATTCTTTCCAATAAATCCCATTTGAAGTCAATAGTCTACATCATATAAGAGCCAGAACAAGAAGTATCGAGCATGGAGCGATTATTATGAGAAAGCCGAGCATAAAAATTTTGAATGATCATTTCTCTTGAGAGCTCATGATTGGGGCATGAATATAACATTGAATTAAGCCTCTCCCAAGCATGAGCGATGCTTTCTCCTTCGCGAGGCCAGAAATTATAAATATAATTACGATCACGATGAACTTGGTGCATAGGGTAGAACTTCTGATGAAATTCCAACTTCAGACGATTATAGTTCCATGATCCCATATCATCGCATAGCCTAAACCATGTCAATGCATCTCCCTTCAAAGATAAAGGGAAGACCTTCTTCTTGATAACATCCTCGAGCACACCTGCAAGCTTAAACAATCCACAAACTTCATCCACGTAGATTAGATGTAAATCGGGATGCAGTGTTCCGTCTCCTGTAAAGGGATTTTCAAGCAGTTTCTCTATCATACCCGAAGGAATCTCAAAGCAAACATTTTCAATAGGTGCAGTAGGTTGAGGAGCAACTCTTTTCTCTTCTGGTCGTGGTGAAGATACCCCGAACAAGCCCCTCAAAGGATTTTGAGCCATAGTAACATGTGACAATAAATTTCAGCACACTATATAAATTTTTCCTTACCAAATTCCACTTAACAAAGGCACTTCACTCCCCGGCAACGGTGCCAGAAAAGAGTCTTGATGACCCACAAGTGTAGGGGATCTATCGTAGTCCTTTCGATAAGTAAGAGTGTCAAACCCGACGAGGAGCAGAAGGAAATGATAGGCAGTTTTCGGTAAGGTAGTTTCTGCAAGCACTGAAATTATAGGTAACAGATAGTTTTGTGATAAGGTAATTGGTAGAAAGTGACAAAAGGTAAAAGTAAATAAGGTGCAGCAAGGTGGCCCAATCCTTTTTGTAACAAAGGACAAGCCTGGACAAACTCTTATATAAAGGAAAACGCTCCCGAGGACACATGGGAATTATCGTCAAGCTAGTTTTCATCACGATCATCTGATTTGCGTTCGGTACTTTGATAATTTGGTATGTGGGTGGACCGGTGCTTGGGTGCTGCCCTTACTTGGACAAGCCTCCCACTTATGATTAACCTCTAATGCAAGCATCCGCAACTACAAAAGAAGTATTAAGGTAAACCTAACCATAGCCTAAAACATATGGATCCAAATCAGCCCCTTACGAAGCAACGCATAAACTAGGGTTTAAGCTTCTGTCACTCTAGCAACCCATCATCTACTTATTACTTCACAATGCCTTCCTCTAGGCCCAAATAATGGTGAAGTTTCATGTAGTCGACGTTCACATGACACCACTAGAGGAGAGACAACATACATCTCATCAAAATATCGAACGAAGACCAAACTCACATGACTACTAATAGCAAGACTTCCCCATGTCCTCAGGAACAAAACTAACTACTCACAAGACATAATAATGTTCATGATCAGAGGGATATTAATATGCATAATGGATCTGAACATATGATCTTCCACCAAATAAACCAACTAGCATCAACTACAAGGAGTAATCAACACTACTAGCAACCCACAGGTACCAATCTGAGGTTTGGGTACAAAGATTGGATACAAGAGATGAACTAGGGTTTGAGAGGAGATGGTGCTGGTGAAGATGTTGATGAAGATAGCCCTCCCCAAGATGGGAGAGTTGTTGGTGATGACGGCGGTGACGATTTCCCCGTCCCGGAGGGAAGTATCCCCGGCGGAACAGCTCTGCCGGAGCCCTAGATTGCTTTCCGCCTCGAGACGGCGGCGTCTGGTCCCGAAAGCCTCCTTATGATTTTTTCCAGGTCAAAACACCTCATATAGGAGAAGATGGGCATCGGGGGCCTGTCGGCTGGCCCATGAGGTAGGGGGCGCGCCCTGGGAAGGGGGGCGCGCCCCCCACCCTCGTGGATAGCCGGTGGCCCCCTCGTGGGTTTCTTTCGCCAGATATTTTTTATATTTTCCGAAACGATGTTCTGTTGAGTTTCAGGGCTTTTGGAGTTGTGCAGAATAGGTTTCCAGAGTTTGCTCCTTTTCCAGCCCAGAATTCCAGCTGCTGGCATTCTCCCTCTTCATGTGAACCTTGTAAAATAAGAGAGGAAAGGCATAAGTATTGTGACAAAACATGTAAGAACAGCCCATAATGCAATAAATATCAACATGAAAGCATGATGCAAAATGGACGTATCATTATGCTTCTTATTTTGCTTAGTATGTCGTTAGCATTATAAGATGATCCCTTACAAAATTTCAAGGTACAAGTGTTCTCCCTGAGTATGCACCATTGCGAAAGTTCGTCGTGCCGAGACACCACGTGATGATCAGGTGTGATAAGCTCTACGTTCAAATACTACGGGTGTAAGACAGTTTTGCACATGCATTATACTCGGGTTAAACTTGACGAGCCTAGCATGTACAGACATGGCCTCGGAACACTAGAGACCAGAAGGTCGAGCATGAATCGTATAGTAGATATGATCAACATAAGATGTTCACCATTGAAAACTACTCCATCTCACGTGATGATCGGACATGGTTTAGTTGATTTGGATCACATGATCATTTAGATGACTAGAGGGATGTCTATCTAAGTGGGAGTTCTTTAGTAATATGATTAATTGAACTTTAATTTATCATGAACCAAGACCTGATAGTTTTTGCATACCTATGTTGTTGTAGATCAATGGCCCGTGCTACCATTCCTTTGAATTTTAATGTGTTCCTAAAGAAAGCTAAGTTGAAAGATGATGGAAGCAACTACACGGACTCGATCCGTAACTTGAGGATTATCCTCATTGCTGCACAGAAGAATTATGTCTTGGAAGCACTACTAGGTGACAGGCCTGCTGCAGGAGCAACTTCGGACGTTATGAACGTCTGGCAAGCTCGTTCTGATGACTACTCGATAGTTCAGTGTGCCATGGTTTACGGCTTAGAATCGGGACTTCAAAGCATTTTGAAAGTCATGGAGCATATGAGATGTTCCAGGAGTTGAAGTTAATATTTCAAGCAAATGCCTGAATTGAGATATATGAAGTCTCCAATAAGTTCTATAGCTGCAAGATGGAGGAGAATAGTTCTATCAGTGAACACTTGCTCAGAATGTCAGGGTACTAAAATCATATGACTCAACTTGGTTGCAAAGCTGACAAAGATAGTGTTATTGATAGAGTTCTTCAATCACTTCCACCAAGCTATAAAGGCTTTGTGATGAACTATAATATGCAAGGGATGCAGAAGACAATTCCCGAGCTCTTCGCTATGCTCAAAGCTGCGGAAGTAGAAATCAAAACGGAGCATCAAGTGTTGATGGTTAACAAGACCACTAGTTTCAAGAAAAAGAGCAAGGGAAAGAAGGGTAACTTCCAGAAGAATAGCAAGACACTTGCTAATCCCGCGAAGAAACCCAAGTCTGGAGCCAAGCCTGGAATTGAGTGCTTCTACTACAAAGGGACTGGACGCTGGAAGCGGAACTGCCCCAAGTATTTGGCGGATAAGAAGGATGGCAAAGTGAACAAAGGTATATTTGATATACATGTTATTGATGTGTACCTTACTAATGCTCGTAGTAACACCTGGGTATTTTATACTGGTTCGGTTGCTAATATTTGTAACTCGAAACAGGGGCTACAGATTAAACAAAGATTAGCTAAGGATGAGATGACGATGCACGTGGGAAATGGTTGCAAAGTCGATGTGATTGCCGTCGACACGCTACCTCTACATCTACCTTCGGGATTAGCTTTAGACCTAAATAATTGTTATTTGGTGCCAGCGTTAAGCATGAACATTATAACCGGATCTTGTTTGTTGCGAGACGGTTATTGATTCAAATTAGAGAATAATGGTTGTTTTATTTTAATGAGTAATGTCTTATATGGTCATGCACCCTTGAAGAGTGGTCTATTCTTATTGGATCTCGATCGTAATGATACACATATTCATAATATTGAAGCCAAAAGATGCAAGGTTGATAATGATAGTGCAACTTATTTATGGCACTACCGTTTAGGTCATATTGGTGTAAAGCGCATGAATAAACTCCATGCAGATGGACTTTTGAAATCCCTTGATTATGAATCACTTGGTGCTTGTGAACCATGTCTCATGGGCAAGATGACTAAAACACCGTTCTCCGGAACAATGGAGCGAGCAACTGACTTGTTGGAAATCATACATACTGATGTATGTGGATCGATGAGTCTTGAGGCTCGCGGCGGGTATCATTATTTTCTGACCTTCACTGATGATTTGAGCAGATATGGGTATATCTACTTAATGAAGCACAAGTCTAAAACATTTGAAAAGTTCAAAGAATTTCAGAGTGAAGTAGAGAATCATCGTAACAAGAAAATAAAGTTTCCACGATCTGATCATGGAGGCGAATATTTGAGTTACGAGTTTGGTCTTAATTTGAAACAATGTGGAATAGTTTCACAGCTCACGCCACCTGGAACACCACAGCGTAATGGTGTGTCCGAATGTCGTAACCGTACTTTAATATATATGGTGCAATCTATGATGTCTCTTACCGATTTACCACTATTGTTTTCGGGTTATGCTTTAGAGACAACTGCATTCACGTTAAATAGGGCACCATCTAAATCCGTTGAGATGACACCTTATGAACTGTGGTTTGGCAAGAAACCCAAGTTGTTGTTTCTTAAAGTTTGGGGCTGCGATGCTTATGTGAAAAAGCTATAACCTGATACGCTCGAACCCAAGTCGGAGAAATGTGTCCTCATAGGATACCCAAAGGAAACAGTTGGGTACACCTTCTATCACAAATCCGAAGGCAAGATATTTGTTGCTAAGAATGGATCCTATCTAGAGAAGGAGTTTCTCTCGAAAGAAGTGAGTGGGAGGAAAGTGGAACTTGATGAGGTAATTGTACCTTCTCCTGAATTGGAAAGTAGTACATCACAAAAACTAGTTCCAGTGATTCCTACACCAATCAGCGAGGAAGCTAATGATGATGATCATGAAACTTTATATCAAATTACTACTATACCTCATAGGTCAACCAGAGTGCGTTCCCTGCCAGAGTGGTACGGTAACCCGGTTCTGGAAGTCATGTTACTAGACCATGATGAACCTACAAACTATGAGGAAGCGATGATGAGCCCAGATTCCGCAAAATGGCTTGAGGCCATGAAATCTGAGATGGGATCCATGTATGAGAACAAAGTGTGGACTTTGGTTGACTTGCCTGATGATCAGCAAGCCATTGAAAATAAATGGATCTTAAGAGGAAGACTGACGCCGATGGTAATATTACTGTCTACAAAGCTCGACTTGTTGCAAAAGGTTTTCGACAAGTTCAAGGAGTTGACTACGATGAGACTTTCTCACCCGGAGCGATGCCTAAGTCTGTCCGAATTGTGTTAGCTATTGCCGCATTTTATGATTATAAAATATGGCAAATTGATGTCAAAACTACATTCCTTAATGGATACCTCAAAGAGGAGTTGTATATGATGCAACTAGAAGGTTTTGTCGATCCTAAAGGTGCTAACAAAGTGTGCAAGCTCCAGGGATCCATCTATGGACTGGTGCAAGCATCTCGGAGTTGGAATATATGTTTTGATGAGGTGATCGAAGCATATGGTTTTACACAGACTTTTGGAGAAGCCTGTTTTTACAAGAAATGAGTGGTAGCTCTGTAGCATTTCTGATATTATATGTGGATAACATATTGTTGATTGGAAAGATATAGAATTTCTGGATGGCATAAAGGGATACTTGAATAAGAATTTTCAATGAAAGACCTTGGTGAAGCTGCTTATATATTAGGCATCAAGATCTATAGAGATAGATCAAGATGCTTAATTAGACTTTCACAAAGCACATACCTTGATAAAGTTTTGAAGAAGTTCAAAATGGATCAGTCAAAGAAAGGGTTCTTGCCTGTATTACAAGGTGTGAAGTTGAGTAAGACTCAATGCCCGACCACTGCAGAAGATAGAGAGAAAATGAAAGTCATTCCCTATGCCTCAGCCATAGGATCTATCATGTATGCAATGTTGTGTACCAGACCCTATATGTGCCTTACTATAAGTTTAGTAGGGAGGTACCAAAGTAATCCAAGACTGGATCACTGGACAGCGGTCAAGAACATCCTAAAGTACCTGAAAAGGACAAAGGATATGTTTCTCGTTTATGGACGTGACAAAGAGCTCGTTATGTCGATTCATGCTTTGACACTGATCACCCCGCAAAAAAATCATTGACACTGATCTGGATGACTCTAAGTCACAAACTGGATATGTATTTTTGTTGAACGGTGGAGCTGTTAGTTGGTGCAGTTCCAAGCAGAGTGTCGTGGCAGGATCTACATGTGAAGTGGAGTACATAGCTGCTTCGGGACAGCAAATGAAGGAGTCTGGATGAAGGAGTTCATATCCGATCTAGGTGTAATACCTAGTGCATCGGGTCCAATGATAATCTTTTGTGACAACACTGGAGCAATAGCCTTAGCGAAGGAATCCAGGTTTCACAAGAGAACCAAGAACATCAAGAGACGCTTCAATTCCATCCGCGATCAAGTCAAGGAGGGAGACATAGAAATTTGCAAGGGAGACATAGAAATTTTCAAGATACATACGGATCTGAATGTCGCAGACCCATTGACTAAGCCTCTTCCACGAGCAAAACATGATCAGCACCAAGACTCCAAGGGTGTTAGAATCATTACTATGTAATCTATATTATTGACTCTAGTGCATGTGGGAGACTGAAGGAAATATTCCCTAGAGGCAATAATAAAGTTGTTATTTATATTTCCTTATACATCATGATAAATGTCTTTTATTCATGCTAGAATTGTATTAACCAAAAACTTGATGCATGTGTGAATACATAGACGAAACAGAGTGCCCCTAGTATGCCTCTACTAGAGTAGCTCGTTAATCAAAGATGGTTATGTTTCCTAACCATTGATGGCTTCTCGCCCCTCGTTGGTTACCCCAAGTGGAAGGTTTGAGATGTAGCGTAGCGGCAAATTTCCCTTGGTAAAGATACCAAGGATCGAATCCCGTGAGACTCCGAGGGTCGACAAGAAGGTGTCAATAGCGCCAGAAACTTTTGCTTGACAGGACCTGCACACAGATACAAATAACTTTGCTCCCAATGAGTACAGAGAGGTTGTCAATCCCTCCGGCCTTGTCGTTTACAATGGATCAAACACAAGAGATAATAGTGATAGGTATGACTGCAACTAGGAAATAAGAACAGGAAGTAAATAGCGGGTGTGATCAGTGATGGTAATATGGACCGGGGTCCCATGATGTTCACTAGTGATGTCTCTCTCCCAAAAGACGATAAAACAGCTAAGCGAGGTAAACAAATTACAGCTGGGCAATTGACAGGATTATGTGCGCAAACCAATGCTAACTATGCTGTAAAGAAAGGTAGAGGCTCAAAAGCATGGGCGGTACGCCAAGGCAAGTAGACTGAAATCCATCTGCATCTACTACTAATCATCCACCTTGAGATATCTATCCAGAACATCTCGCTGGTATTAAGTTGCGAGTCCCACCCAAAGTGTAAACTCAAAGCAACAGACAACTCCATTAAAAGAACTTTGCGTAAAGTAAACAATCCTTGCACCCGCAAGCACAAGCACCGTTGTTTTCCCCCTTGTGGCAACAGCACATCCCCTAGACTCATGTTTCTGTCACTCAAGCTAGTCATCGAGGGGCATGAACCCACAATCAAGCATAACATTCCCTCTTGGAGTTACTACCTACTACTCGGCCAAAGCAATAAACAGCAACGGAGAACATGCAAGATTTACTCAAGAACATAAATATAAAAGAGGTGAATCAAATATATTACTCACACACAATCTGAACATAATCTCATAATCCATCGGATCCCAGCAAGCTCAGCAGAGCAACAGCATAAAGATTACATATGTGCCTCGATCATGTAGGGCAGCTCACGAGGTCTAATCCATGAAGAACAAAGAGGGGAGGAGAACATCACATAGCTACTGGTCATGGACCCATGGTCCAAGGGGGACTACTCACAACTCATCCGGGAAGCGTCCATGGTGGTGGAGAAGCTCCCGGTGGTGGTTCTCCCCTCCGGCAGGGTGCCGGGAAGAGTTCTCCTGGTGCTCCCGATCTTGGAAGCGTGGCGGCGGCGGAACAGAGATGAGATCGCGAAAAAGGGTTCCGTCCTCGAGGGTTTCAGGACGCGAGCAATATATATGCCAAAGGGGGTCACCAGAGGCGGAGGTGGGGCCCCAGGCGCCCCCCTGGCGCGGCCAGGGGTGGGGCCGCGCCGGGTGGCCGCCTGGGCCACCCCAGGCTCCCCTCTGGCCCTGCCTTGGTTTTTCTGGAAGCTCCCGATACGCTGATTTTTCCTGTATTTTTCCCGGAATTTTTAGGGCACTTTTAATATGGGGGAAACCTGAAATAGAAAAACAACAGAAAACAGGAACTGGCACTGTGGTGCACTGAGTTAATAGGTTAGTCCAAATATGATCAAAAGTGTATGGAAGTGCATAAATATCATAGCAATATCACACAAAAGAGGCATGGAGCAAGCAGAAATTATAGATACATTTTGGACGTATCAACCATAGACATGAGTTCTCATTTGATCAACGGGATCACATCATTAGGAGAATGATGTGATGGACAAGACCCATTCGTTAGCTTAGCATTATGATCCTTTAGTTTTATTGCTATTGCTTTCTTCATGACTTATACATGTTCCTATGACTATGAGATTATGAAACTTCCGAATACCGAAGGAACACCTTGTGTGCTATTAAATGTCACAACGTAACTGGGTGATTATAAAGATGATCTACAGGTGTCTCCGAAGGTGTTTGTAGTGTTGGCATAGATCGAGAATAGGATTTGTCACTCCGAGTGTCGGTGAGGTATCTCTAGGCCCTCTCGGTAATACCCATTGTAATAAGTCTTGCAAGCAAATGACTAATGAGTTTGTAACGAGATGATGTATTACAGAACGAGTAAAGAGACTTGCCGGTGACGATATTGAACTAGGTATGATGATACCAACAATCGAATCTCGGGCAAGTAACATACCGATGACAAAGGGAACAATGTATGTTGTTATGCGGTTTGACCGATAAAGATCTTCATAGAATATGTGGGAGCCAATATGAACATCCAGGTTCCGTTATTGGTTATTGACCGGAGATGAGTCTTGGTCATGCCTAGATAGTCCTCGAACCCGTAGGGTCCGCACACTTAACGTTCGATGACGATCTGTATTATGACTTTATGTGTTTTGATGCACAGAAGGTAGTTCGGACTCCCGGATGTGATCACGAACATGACTAGGAGTCTCGAAATGGTCCAGACATAAATATTCATATATTGGAAGGTTATATTCGGACACTGGAAGGGTTCCGGGGGTCACAGGATAAAAACTGGAGTACCGTGAGGTTACTGGAACCCCCCGGGAGGTATATGGGCCCTAATGGGGTTTAGGGAAGAGTGAGAGGGCTGGCTAGGGCTGCCCCCCCCAAGCCTAGTCCGAATTGGACTAGGGGGAGGGGCGGTGCCCCCTCCTTTCCTTCTCCTCCTCTCCCTTCCTTCCCCCTCTCCTACTCCTACTAGGACTCCCCCTCTTGGCGCGCCCCCTCCTTGGCCGCCTCCTGCTCCCTCCCTCCTTTATATACGTGGGGAGGGGGAACCCCATAGACACACAAGTTGATTTGCAGGCCGTGTGCGATGCTCCCCTCCACAGTTACACACCTCGGTCATATCACTGCAGTGCTTAGGCGAAACCCTGCGGTGGTAACTTCATCATCGCAGTCACCATGCCGTCGTGCTGACGAAACTCTCCTGCGACACTCAACTGGATCAAGAGTTCGTGGGACATTATCGAGCTGAACGTGTGCTGAACGCGGAGGTGCCGTACGTTCGGTGCTTGGATCGGTTGGATCGCAAAGACGTTCGACTACATCAACCGCGTTACTAAATGCTTCCGCTTTCGGTCTACGAGGGTACGTAGACACACTCTCCCGCTCGTTGCTATGCTTATCCTAGATAGATCTTGCGTGACCGTAGGTAAAAAATTTGAAATACTACGTTCCCCAACACTTTCTCCACTAGGGCCCAATAAGGCCCATAGATTCCTCGGGGGGTTCCGGTAACCTCCCGGTACTCCGAAAAATACCTGATACACTTCAAAACTCTTCCCGTGTCCGAATAGAACCTTCCAATATATATGGTTAGGAAACACAACCATCCCGTATCCTATGGTTAGGAAACACAACCATCCCGTATCCTAATGATGTGATCTCGTTGATAAAAAACAACACATGTCTATGGTTAGGAAAGACAACCATCTTTGATTAACGAGCTAGTATAGTAGAGGCTTACTAGGGACACTCGGTTTCGTCTATGTATTCACACATGTATCAAGTTTCTGGTTAATACAATTCTAGCATGAATAAAAGACATTTATCATGATATACAAGGAAATATAACTAACAACTTTATTATTTTCTCTAGGGCATATTTCCTTCACGAGCACCCCCTTGACGTGAGACAGACGCCAAAAATTCCTATAAATACAAAAACCACCAGAAAGAACCATAGATGAGAAGTTCCACCATCGCAAGCCTCTGAGTCCGCGAAAAAACAATCTAAGCCCATTCCGGCACCCTGCCAGAGGGGGAAATCATCATCGGAGGCCATGTTCATCATCTCGGTGGCCACCATGATGAGGAGGGAGTAGTCCACCCTCGGGGCTGAGGGTATGTACCAGTAGCTATGTGTTTGGTCGCTCTCTCTCTCTCTCTCTCGTGTTCTTGATTTGGCACAATCTTGATGTACCGCGAGCTTTATTATTATAGTTGGATCTTATGGTTTTCTTCTCTCTCTACCTTTTTGTGATGAATTGAATCTTTTCCTTTGAGGTTTTGTTATGTCGGATTGAATATTTTGGATGTGAGAGCACTTGATGTATGTCTTGCGATGGGATATCTATGGTGACAATGGGATGTTCTATTGATTCACTTGATGTATGTGTCGGATTACGGGCTCCGCAAACCCAAGAAGTTCGAACACAGGGGCGTGAACGAAGATCTCTCCCACTCACGTCTACCTAGCGCCGCGCCCTCGTCCAATGAAGAGATTCAAGGAAGTAACAAGTAAAGCACACACGAATTTACCCAGGTTCAGGCCACCTTGTGGTGTAAAACCCTACGTCTTGCTTTGGTGGATTAGCCTCGGGAGGGCTTGAGTATGAACAAGTACAGTGGTTCCTGAGCTCAGGAGGGGAGCTCAGGAGGGTCAGGAGGCAAGGGTTCTTGCTCCTTGGTGTGAGGGCGGAGTCTCTCTGGATCTGATTAGAATGCCTCCATAGTGGAGACCCTAGCTACTTATATTGGCGGCCAGGGTCCTCTTCCCTCGAAATGTTTAGGCGGCAAGGGATCCCACAATGGCCATTTTGAGCGGGAACACAAGGACGTTCCTTTCCTGACAAAAGCGGTCTTCGCCTGCAAAGGGATCAGGCGGTGACGCGGTGGTCGGCTCGGTGGCGACATCCTCCCTGTCGTCCTTGCGGTCTTCGATCTTTTTGCACCAAAGGGGAAACCTTTGTCCCGCCCCTCGGGAACCTGTGCTTGCGATGTCTCCTTTGCACCAAAACGGCAACTACGCCACTGGCATGCGCTGGCACCCGTTGGCGCGGTGTGTCATTGCCCGCGTCACTGCCTCCTCCTGAGGCAGGCTTGGCCTTGGATTCTCCGCCCCTTCGGAGCAACCTAGCCAAAGCCACTCCTGAGGGGGTCTTGGTGTCATTATCCTCACGAGGTCTAGCCTCCTCGCGAGGGTCTTGAGCAGCTGGTCGATCAGCTGGGCCGTAACAGGCCGTAGTAGGAGCGCATCGCGGCCCGCAGACAGGCAAGTCTGGGTACCCTGGTTCCCAAGACGCCGACAGTAGCCCCCGGGCCCAAGGCGCGCGTGGAGTTGGCTTCGGGAGAAGCCTTAGTCGAGGATGAAGCACCGCGGGCCCCAAAAGACTGCAGGCCAGGCTGGCGCGTGACGGTTGGATGGGACGTGGGCGACTCCGCTTCCCACGCAGTCTTGGCGACCGTGCAACTTGACAAAAGGGACTTTCTTCATTGTAGAGGAGTTATCGCCTCCTTTCCTTCCTGCTCAGATCCCCTTCTCCTTCGCCCCCGGCCTTCCCAAATTGCCTGCATCCTTCAGCGCCTCCAGCAATGGCGAAGAAAAGCAAGGGTGCCGCGCAGGCATCCGGATCTGCTTCCTCCCTCGAGGCGGCGCTCGAGGAGTCCACCATCACCGAGGAGGGGGGCTACTTGGAGGTCGAGTCTTTCTTATCGAGCGTCCACAACGAGCATGGCCCGACGAAGATTTGGGTTGGGTCCACCATGGCGTGAATCTTGCCAAAGTCTTGCTAACCCTTCTTCCTCCACAGCATCTCCGTCGGGCTCCAGCCGCCCTTTTTGGAGTTCTTCTACGCCATCCTGAATCACTACCAAGTGCACGCCCTCCACATCCAGCCTCGCTCCATCTTCGTCATGTCGCTCTTCTCCTTTTACTGCGAGGCGTGTGTGGGGGTGAAGCCGACTGTCGCCCTCTTCCGCCAGTTCTTCTCCATGCGGCGGTACGACGAGGGTTCGTGCTCGGGCTGTGTCTCCTTCGTCTTCCAACGCCAGGGCTGCAGGCTGATGATAGCCGGGAAGAAGATAGACACCCACCGGAAGAGGTGGGTCTATCTGGATGCCCAGCATATTCACCCGCTGCTGGCACTGCCTACCGCCCGTCCGGAGAAACGTGCCTGTTGGAGCTACGCGAAGCTCAAAAACCCCCTTGCTGAGCCTGTCTTGGCAAAGATCGAGGCCGACCTGGGCTCGAGGCTTGAAGGGGCCCAGATTGTGAAGGAGTTCCTGAGGCAGTGACTGGCGCCGCTCCAGGCACACTCGCTGTCACACCCTGCATTTTGTAACATGTCATTTGCATCAATAAAGCATGAAAATTTGGACCAGCAAAATTTTTTGGCATCCTTTGGCTTTTATTTGGAGTTGAGTTTTTCTTCCTGTGTTTTTCATGTGCTCATTAAAGTCAACTATTACCTCTTGTAGAATTCATCTCCTTACCCAAAACTTCTGCCCAATGATCATACCAAGTGTTTATAGCAGTATAGTATTTTCTTATAAAATTAATTTGGCCAAAATGTATTTTCAAAAATTAGTATTCCATAAACCCCTGAATTGAGGTTTGCACTGCAAGTACCTTATTTAGGGTGTGAAAAATCTTTCAAAGGGTATATTTGAATCCTATTAGGAATAGGACTCCCAGAAACCACAAAAGTATAATTTTAAAAGTTATTTTCCTATTTTATTTAAAAGCTTTTTCTTAAGGCCAGAAATGGTCTTTAATAGGGAAAAATTATTTAAGTATTTCAAAAATATTTGCCAAAATTCAGGGAGACTCATAGGACATATATTGTCCATATATAAGAGTTTCAACACTAGGTCATGTTCAAAATAATGGGCTAATCCCTCAGAAACCCTTTCTGGATATTTCAAGCTTTTGAAATATTTACAAAGGAAATATTCTCTAAAAATTCCAGGGAAATTCCATCATGTCATATATGACATATTTGATGATCTTACCAATCCCCATGCCTTGGGAAGCAAGATACATCATCAAAACCCCTCAAAACCATTTTGTCCATATCTGAAGTTTGAGCAACTTTACATTGCCAAACTTGTCCAAATGCCCTCAAACTTGGTGCACATGCTAGATGGTCTAATAAGGCATCTAGACCAAATGGCACAAGCTTTGGAGAAGGGCAACTTGATCAGAATACCCCAAAACCATTTCTGTTCAAATTCAAATTTGAACAACTTTACATTACCAACTTTTTACCTGGGGCTTCAAACTTTGTGAGCATGATCATAACCCCAAATGATGAAACTACACCAAGTGGTGCATCAAGGGGAGATGATTAGCTTGACTTAAACATGGTGAAACCATTTCTGTTGAATTCTAGGGTTCACCAAAGTTACATTGGCTAGTTTCTTCAAACAAGCCCAAATTTGGTGAAGCACCCTATTTCCATATGACATTTAATCATGTTAAGTGTCATAGCCAGTGGAGATCATTTGCTTGCCCAAAACTTGATCAAACACCTTCTGCCATTTTACCAAAATCCTTGTTCTGACCTCTTTTACTATTTACCTTTGCCTCAACTTTCTACCACGGCCTCACCTAGTTACCTTCTACCCCCAGTAACTTCCCTAGGACCAGAGCTCCATGATTGAAGGGTGAAAACCCCAATTTACCTTGCTGGACAACCCAGTTCTTACCATCTACCAGCTTCTCTCCTCTCTCACTGGACATCCAAGGCATCCAAGGCCACAGCTAGATAGTTTACTTCATGCTGGACCCCCCAGACACGGCGAACGTGCCCAGTTAGCCAACGGCATGCCGTGGCATGCAATAAGCACGCTCCAGAGCGCGCTACAGTGCGCACTCGCACTGTAGCCTCGCCCAATCCATCGCCCCCGACCACCTCGTGCTCCCCCCTCGCGCCATTCGATGCGCCTCGGCGTCCGCAACTCCCCCCGGCGTTGTCCCCCTCCTCCTTCTCCCTCCAGTGGACGTCCTCGCACGCGCGCCGGCCGCCCGCGAGCTCCAACCTCTGGCCTCACATGCGCGAGCTCTCTGGATGCTTCCCCGCTCCTCCTCTTCCCTCCCCTAGGCGTAGACCTCATCCACGAATGGCCCCGACTCGATCACAAGTGCCTGCACGGCCTCTGGCCTCACCCGTAACCTCGCCGGCGCATGAGTCCATGATGGACCGGGGCCCGGCTATATAAGCATGCCCCGGGCCTCTCCACTGGCATCCATCTCCTCCCCATACCCCCAAGAGCACACCAGCACCTCCCACTCGCCCTCGAAGAGCCTCTGTGCACGGGATCGACCGGAGCTCCGCCGCCTCGGGCGACCGGTGATCTCACGGTACAGCCTCCCTCCACCCCAGCACTTGCTCGATCTGGAGCCACCGGACCTCACTGACCCTTTCCCCTCCTTCTCCCACTCCTGTTGCAGCCCGGAGCAAGCCAACCAGGACCCTCCCGACGCTCCGCCGTCGTTCCACCTCGCCGCTGACGAACCTGGCCCCTCCGACAGTCAACTCCAGCACCACCAGAACCGCGACTCCTCCTTGAGCACGACCGTGCCCTCGGATTGCCCCGCCGTGCACCATACCGCCGCCGGTGAGCTCGCCGCTTCTCTGGCCGCGAGGTTGAAGATGACAGGCGGGCCCCGCCTGTCATCCTCACCTCTCTCTCTCTCCCCTCTCTGACGCTGACCGCCGGGCCCCGCTCGTCAGGTTTAAAAAAACCTGGCGCGCGCTGGCGCCGTGCAGTGGGCTGTATTCGCCCTGGGCCGTTGCACTGTGGCCGTTCTGACCTAGTGGCACAGAGCCTTTTTCCTTTTTCTTTTCTGTGGAATTTCAAATAATTCCACAGAATTAAATATATATCCAAATGAATTAATTCCAATTCCTAAAAACTTGTAAAAATCCAACCTATTTAATGATGTCACTTTCACACATATCCATGAACCTTTTCTGTTCTGTTCAAAATTAAATTCATATTTGAACATTTAAACTTCTGTTCAAATATTCATGGACCCCATTCTGCCACTCCAAAACTCAAACTAAGAATTTTTGCCATCTTAGTTTTCCCTCTAGTATTTAACAAAAATAAGTTGACATTTTTCTGAGCACTTTTATTTTTCTGTTTTTATTGTGGTCTTATTTTTCCGTTGTTATTTTGCGACGATTAGATACCGTATTTGACGAGGTTGCTGAAGAAGAAGGAGGGGAAGGATTTGAAGACTTTGAAGACCAAGCCAATCCAGGCAAGCAGCCCTTTGACCATGATACCCTTGTGTTCTTCGGAACCCGTTTGTTCCCGAATGCATGATGATAAGAGCTACGGTGGTGACCTAGTTGAGAACCACCACATGATACATGCTTTACTCATGATCTTGCTATGTGCTAGATGCAATGCAAATGATTAGTAGTGATGCTTAGTGATGCATGTGTGCCATGAAACCTTCGTGGTTGCATTCTTTTCAAAAAAAACATCGGGTGCCCCTAATGCCCGAGGGTGATGTTGAGTTAGGTCATCACTTGAGGAAGAAGTGATGTGCCAATAAAGATCTTGTGCATGGGTGAAATGATGGACTAGATTTATGTGTGACTACCGTCCCAACCAAACATGTGCAACCACTCTACCCCTTATGGGACGGGGCATTATTGATTACTTAGGCCGATACTAGCATGGTGCCCACATTACTAGTGACGGGAAGACTTGAGGTCTTTCTCGGGATGGGGTCGTGGTTGGATAGACGACCATGACCGTTTTTACAGGGCACCGGACACACCGTTGGTCCCTTTGTGTACGCGTGACATTGAAAATAGGCAAGTCCCATGATCTATTGTTTGTACTCGAGGGCCGTGCACCAACGAGTGGACCCTATGTTAGTGTCGTCTAAGGAAAGATAATGACCGGGTGCTTCCCCCGAGAACTTGAGGTACTGCGGGATCGTGGGTGACACGAAAGCTTCCCGGATCTTGTGGGTAAAGTGCGCAACCTCTGCAGAGTGTAAAACTATTCGAATAGTCGTGTCCACGGTCATGGACAGTTGGGTGGTGCTACTTAAACTATGTCTAGAATTTTACTATATCAGTAAGTGTGTATGTATGATGAGTCAAGGTGGTGACTTGACTCGTTGAGTTGAATCCTATTCATGTTGATATCGGTAACCTGTCCTCGAGGTTACGTGAATTTGTTGATGCATATACTTGTTGATAGAATATTTATTCTAGCTCGTAGCTAGATTGCTCATTGTTGTGCAATTGCATTGTTACTTTGAACCAAATCATGGGTTGCTTGCGAGTACATTCAAAGTACTCATTGGCTTGCCACTGGTTATTTAATTGGCCAGGCATGGAGGAACAGGAATATGAAGAAGAATTCTATGGAGACGAACATGCGAACTAGGACGCTATCCCAGTCAGAATGCCTGTAGGGTTAAGGCAGATGGCATGGGTTCTACTTATCTTCGAAGACTTCCGCTATTCGAGTTATTTGCTATTCGGCCCTTGAGGCTTTATCTGTGTAAGACTTGGCCATAATGGCCATAATTTGTGTAAGACGATATGTATGGATGTAAGACTCTTGTTATTCAGCTTCTGTGTGTTCAGTGAGCATTGATCTCTGGGATCACTGTACACGTGCATTCGGTGATCTCGACTCTTAAGTCGGGGTCCCCACAGAGCTGGTATCAGAGCCATCCTGACTGTAGGAAGCCTTAGTTAGCATGGGCGTTAGTTAGATGAGACCCTTTTTCAAAAACCTTCTGAACCTCTCTTCTTTTCTAAACCTTACCAGCCTGAGATATCATCAGCTTATTAACCTCTCATATTCACCCTTTGTAGATGGCCGCTGTACCTGAAGAGCACCTGACCACTGGGTTTCCCTTGCTTCTCGAGGATAGCCTCCAGGAGTGCCAGTTCCACCGAGCGCCCATCCTCACCTACCTTGAGCATTGGGTTAGCGACACTGAGGTGGAGTACCATGTGGAAGTGATTGTGAAGGCAAACAATCCTCCCACAAGTTGGTTCTTCGAGGGACCCCAGATGGCAACGCTACCTCTCGCTGTCGAGGCTGCTGCACTCAAGGCACTAACCCATCTCCGCGAGCTTCTTCCGGAGATGGCAGCCAAGATGACAACCCGCTTCTTGCCTTACCGGAAGGAAGGTGAAGATGAAAGCAGCGCACAAGCCCCTCCACTGAAGGAAGGACTCCCGCTTCGATTCCAGACCTACTTCAGTCTATGTGCCGACACCTTGGCACAAGATTTGGCCTCGGAATCAATGAAGCTCCGGGAAGAACTCCACAAGACCAAGACGCTTCTTCGTCGAGCCCAAGAGAAGACAGATAGGATCAAGAAGGAAGGAGCACCTCCCGGATAGTCCGCTATCGCATACCGAGGCGGAAGGCCCTCAGGAGATGTATCTTCCAAGGATGAAGAACCACCTCGGCGACGCCGTATGACGACAAGGGAATATCGCAAGCTTTTCCCTGCACCACCGACGAAGCACCGTCGTATCCAACTCCTCCACTCCCCCACACCCTCAAGTGACAAGGGGGCCCAGACAGATGAAGACAAGGAGGAAGACCCAGAAGAGCCAGAATACGCGACCGAGCATTCCGCCGCTTAGGCATTATTCGCAATTCGGATATGCCAGTTTGTGACCTCTACGGTAGGATAGGTCATGCGCAGTCGAGTCCTTGTATGGTTCATATGAAACCATCTAGTGTAGCTTTTGTTGTGTTTGGATGTATGTCATATTCTTCCTTCGGGAATATGTAAACGACTACATCACCCATTTGAATTTTAATGAATGTGTTTGGCCCTTTCAGCCCTTGCATGATTTGATTAGTGTCACACCCACCCCCTTACTAGGCACCCATCTATATTGCTTTCCCTCTTCCAAGTCATGAGACCTTTTACCGCTCCAACAGGATGCCTGTTGTAACTCGTACTGGTACCTCTACCCAGTAGCCTGAAGCCGGAGCATCCGCTCAATCAGAGGCAGGCCACGACCAAACCAACGACCAAGCTCCACCACCACCTCCTCCGAACATGGACATGGCTCAGCTTCTCCAAGCTTTCCGAGAGGAACGCCAAGCCAACACCGCAGCCCTTCAGTTGATTGCTCAAGCTGTCACCAACAACCGCCAGCCGGCGGGGAATGGCAATGGACGTTCCATGTTGGCAGAGTTCAAGAAGCATGCACCGCCAACTTTCATCGAGACTGCTGAACCCCTGGATGCAGACGACTGGGTCCGCACCATTGAGGACTTGCTGGAACTAGTCGGATGCACCGAAGACCGCGAGAAGGTGGCTTATGCAGCCCACTGCCTCGGGGGGACTGCTAGAGCTTGGTGGGATGGATTCAAGGTCATGCATGCTGGACAAGACATCACTTGGGACAACTTCAAGGCAGAATTCCGCAAGGCCCACATTCCTTCCGGAATCATGGCTATCAAAAAGCGTGAATTCCGAGCCCTGAAGCAAGGAAGTGGCACTGTCAAGGAATACATGCAGAAGTTCAGCGTTCTATCAAGGTATGCCCCGGAAGATGTCAGCACTGATGCTGCAAAAAGGGAGCGCTTCATGGAAGGCCTCAATCAGACTCTGCAGTACTCGCTTGTCGTGTGCGACTGCCCAACCTTCCCTGACCTGGTGAACAAAGCACTCATGCTTGAAGACAAGCGGCATGCTCTGGAAGACACTCGCAAGCGCAAGATGGTCAGCAAGGGAAGTTCCAGCAACCAGAAGCCTCGCCCGTGGCAGTCAGCCCCAGTCAAGCCAACCTATCAGCAACCAAGAGCTCCTGCACCTCGCACCAACTATCAGCCTCAGCAGTATGCCAACCCAAGGTCAGCATTCAACCCCAATAATAGTGGTGGCAACAAGATCAATAATCCAAACCAAGTCACTTGCTTTGGATGTGGTCAGTCAGGACACATCTCAAGGGTGTGCCCCAACAAGAAGCCTGATGCCCCACACCCCAATGCGCAGAACCTAGGACAAGGCCGCGGGATGCCACCAAGGAACCCAGCTCCTCGCAACCCGCCTAACCATGGGAAGGGGCGTGTGAATCACGTCACTGCTGAAGAAGCCTAGGAAGACCCGGACGTCGTGCTGGGTACGTTCCTTGTCAACTCAGCACCTGCAACTGTCTTGTTTGATTCTAGAGCCATGCATTCATTTGTCACTCAAAGATTTGCATTAAAAAGTGGCATGACCCCTACACCCCTGAATAACCCCATGGTGGTACAAACCCCCAGAGCAGAGATGAAAGCCAAGATAGGCTGTAAGGGAGTCAGTATTACCATTAACGGGGTAGATTTCCTAGCAGACCTTATCGTTCTGAGATCATAAGGCTTGGATGTGATCCTAGGCATGAATTGGCTCAGCAAGCACCAAGGCTTATTAGACTGTGCCAATCGGACTGTCACTGTTACCAATGACCAAGGCGTCGAAGTTAAGTTCGCTTCCAACTCCTCTTCCGCTCAAGCCATTCAAGTCAACTGTCTGTCTGAAGTTGGGCTGGAGCAAGTACCGGTAGTTTGCGAGTATCCCGATGTCTTCCCAGATGAGCAACCGGGAATGCCCCCTGACCGTGACATTGAGTTCATCATCGAGCTCGTGCCCGGGGCAGGACCCATCTATAAGAAGCCTTATAGAATGGGGACGGAAGAATTAGCTGAGTTGAAGAAGCAACTGGAAGAGCAGCTGAGGAAGGAATTTATCCGCCCAAGTGCCTCCCCTTGGGGATTGATGGCTTCTCGCCCCTCGTTGGTTACCCCAAGTGGAAGGTTGAGATGTAGCGTAGCGGCAAATTTCCCTTGGCAAAGATACCAAGGATCGAATCCCGTGAGACTCCGAGGGTCGAACGGTAGGTGTCAACGGCGCCAGAAACTTAGCGGTTGACGGGACCTGCACACAGATACAGATAACTTTGCTCCCAACGAGTACAGAGAGGTTGTCAATCCCTCCGGCCTTGTTGTTTACAAAGGGTCAAACACAAGAGATAATAATGATAGCTATGACTGCAACTAGGAAATAAAAACAGGAAGTAAATAGAAGGTGTGATCAGCGGTGGTAATATGGACCGGGACTAGTGATGTCTCTCTCCCAAAAGACGATAAAACAGCAAAGCGAGGTAAACAAATTACAGCTGGGCAATTGACAGGATTATGTGCGCAAACCAATGCTAACTATGCTGCAAAGAAAGGTAGAGGCTCAAAAGCATCGGCGGTACGCCAAGGCAAATAGACCGAAATCCATCTGCATCTACTATTAATCATCCACCTTGAGATATCTATCCAGAACATCTCGCTGGTATTAAGTTGCGAATCCCACCCAAAGTGTAAACTCAAAGCAACAGACAACTGCATTAAAAGAACTTTGCGTAAAGTAAACAATCCTTGCACCCGCAAGTACAAGCACCGTTGTTTTCTCCCTTGTGGCAACAGCACATCCCCTAGACTCATGTTTCTGTCACTCAAGCTAGTCATCAGGGGGCATGAACCCACAATCAAGCATAACGCTCCCTCTTGGAGTTACTACCTACTACTTGGCCAAAGCAATAAACAGCAACGGAGAACATGCAAGAATTACTCAAGAACAAAGATATAAAAGAGGTGAATCAAATATATTACTCAAACACAATCTGAACATAGTCTCATAATCCATCAGATCCCATCAAACTCAGCAAAGCAACAGCAGAAAGATTACATATGTGCCTCAATCATGTAGGGCAGCTCACGAGGTCTAAACCATGAAGAGCAAAGAGGGGAGGAGAACATCACATAGCTACTGATCATGGACCCATGGTCCAAGGTGGACTACTCACGACTCATCCGGGAAGCGTCCATGGTGGTGGAGAAGCTCCCGGTGGTGGTTCTCCCCTCCGGCAGGGTGCCGGGAAGAGTTCTCCTGATGCTCCCGATCTTGGAAGTGCTGCGGCGGCGGAACAGAGGCGAGATCGCGAAAAAGGGTTCTGTCCTCGAGGGTTTTGGGATGAGAGGGATATATAGGCGAAGGGGGGCAGCCAGAGGCGGAGCAGGGGCCCCAGGCGCCCCCCTGGCGCGGCCAGGGGTGGGGCCGCGCCAGGTGGCCGCCTGGGCCTCCCCTGGCTCCCCTCTGGCCCATCTTTGGTTCTTCGCGAAGCTTCCTGTACGCTGATTTTTCCTATATTTTTCCTGGAATTTTTGGAGCACTTTTAATATGGGGGAAACCTGAAATAGAAAAACAGCAGAAAACAGGAACTGGCACTGTGGTGCACTGAGTTAATAGGTTAGTCCAAATATGATCAAAAGTGTATGGAAGTGCATCAATATCATAGCAATATCACACAAAAGAAGCATGGAGCAAGCAGAAATTATAGATACGTTTTGGACGTATCAACATCCCCAAGCTTAATGCATTGACTATCGCTCCCTCAATGAAGTTACAATCAAGAACAAATAACCACTTCCCAAGATTGAAGATCTGTTTGATCAGCTCAGCGGAGCCAAGGTGTTCTCCAAGATCGACCTCAGATCTGGGTACTACCAGCTGAAGATCAGACCCCAAGATATTCCGAAGACGGCATTCGTAACCAGATATGGCATGTACGAGTGCACGGTCATGTCCTTTGGGTTAACCAATGCCCTAGCTTACTTCATGTATCTCATGAATAAAGTCTTCATGGAATATCTCGACAAGTTTGTTGTTGTCTTCATCGATGACATTCTTGTCTTCTCGAAGACGGAGGAAGAACACGAGCAACATTTGAGGATGGTCCTAGACAAGCTTCGGGAGCACCAACTATACGCCAAATTCAACAAGTGTGAGTTCTGGCTGCATAAAGTTGGATTCTTAGGTCATGTGTTGACCGAAGAAGGATTGTCAGTTGATCCCAAGAAGATCGAAGCTGTGACCCAATGGCAATCTCCAACGACCGTCAAGGAAGTCAGAAACTTCCTCGGACTTGCGGGCTATTACCGCAAATTCGTGGAAGGATTCTCTTGCATTGCACGGCCGATGACTCAGCTCCTCAAGAAGGACAAGACGTTCGAGTGGACGCCAAAATGCGAAGAGAGTTCCAAGAGCTCAAGAAGAGATTGACCACCGCCCCAGTTCTGGCAACACCTAATATTCACAAGGAGTTCGTGATATATTGTGATGCCTCTCGAACCGGATTGGGAAGCGTTCTGATGCAAGAAGGCCGAGTCATAGCTTACCTCTCCAGGCAGCTACGACCTCATGAAGAGAACTACGCTACTCACGATCTTGAGTTAGCAGCAGTGGTTCATGCCTTGAAGACATGGCGGCATTACCTCCTAGGGAAACGGTGTGAGATATACACAGACCACAAAAGTCTGAAGTACACATTCACCCAAAAGGAATTGAACATGAGGCAACGTAGATGGTTGGAACTCATCAAAGACTATGACCTCAGTGTTCAGTATCACCCCGAGAAGGCTAACGTGGTGGCTGATGCCTTAAGCAGAAAGGCTTGCTCCTTGAATGCCATTATTCAAAAGAGGCAGCCAGCCCTGTTTAAGGAACTCGAACAATTCAGTTTGGAATTGGTCACCCCTGGATTTCTGGATCATCTGGAAGTCAAACCAACCCTGATGGACGAAGTCAAGAAGGCACAAGGTGGGCACGCAAGCATCGAAGGCATCAAGAAGAAGATGAAGCTAGGCAAGGCCCCAGGATTCTTCGAGGATGAGCACGGGATTGTTTGGTACAAAGGCCGCATCTGCGTACCAAACAAGATGGAGCTGAAGAACCTGATTCTGCAAGAAGCCCACGACACTCCGTATTCCATCCACCCCGGAGGAACCAAGATGTATCAAGACCTGAAGGAAAGATTCTGGTGGCACGGGATGAAAAGAGAGATTGCAACCTATGTTGCAAAGTGTGATGTGTGCCAAAGGGTCAAGGCTGAATATCAGCGACCCGCTGGATTGCTCCAACCACTCAAGGTTCCTGAGTGGAAGTGGGATAAAGTCGGAATGGACTTCATCACTGGATTACCAAGGTCAAATAGAGGACATGACTCCATCTGGGTCATAGTCGACCATTTGACCAAGGTGGCCCATTTCATTCCTGTCAAGACTACTTATGATGGCAACCGGCTGGCAGCTCTCTAAATCGACAGAATCGTAAGCCTTCACGGCGTTCCCAAGGAGATTGTGTCAGATCGAGGAACCCAGTTCACCTCAAGGTTCTGGAAGAAGTTCCAAGAAGCCTTGGGAACCAAGTTGTCTTTCAGCACGGCTTTCCACCCACAGACCGGAGGTCAGACAGAACGAGTAAATCAAATTCTCGAAGACATGCTCCGAGCTTGTGTCTTGGCATATGGAGCCAAGTGGGAAGATTGCTCCCTTTTGCCAAGTTCTCCTATAACAACAGTTATCAGTCGAGCCTTCAGATGGCACCATTTGAGGTGTTGTACGGACGCAGATGTCGCACACCCCTCAACTAGTCAGAGACTGGAGAAGGGCTAGTCTTTGGACCGGATATTCTCCGCGAAGCAGAAGAGCAAGTCCAACTAGTCAGAGAACGTTTGAAGGCAGCCAAGTCAAGGCAGAAGAGCAATGCTGACACTCACCGCCGGGATATGAGTTTCCATGTCGGGGACCATGTGTACCTACGGGTAACTCCTCTAAAGGGAACCAAGCGTTTCCACGTCAAGGGGAATCTCGCACCAAGGTTCATTGGACCCTTTGAGATCACTGCACGACGAGGAGAAGTGGCTTACCAGTTGGAACTACCACCTGAGCTATCCGATGTGCACAACGTATTCCATGTGTCACAACTCCGGAAGTGTCTCCAAGTTCCGAACAAGCCTGATCTCTACAAGGATGTTGATCACCAAGCCATTGATCTCCAGCCTGATTTGACCAACCACGAGAAGCCCATTCACATTCTGGACGAAGCAGGACGACGGACGCGAAGCCGCACCATCAAGTACTTCAAGGTCGAGTGGAGCAACCACACGGAGGCAGAGGCAACCTGGGAACGTGAAGACTATCTTAGATCCGAGTATCCCGATCTCTTTTAAGACCTAGTTTAGGAATCTCGGGGACGAGATTCTTGTAAGGGGGTAGGTCTGTCACACCCTGCATTTTGTAACATGTCATTTGCATCAATAAAGCATGAAAATTTGGACCAGCAAAATTTTTTGGCTTCCTTTGGCTTTTATTTGGAGTTGAGTTTTTCTTCCTGTGTTTTTCATGTGCTCATTAAAGTCAACTATTACCTCTTGTAGAATTCATCTCCTTACCCAAAACTTCTGCCCAATGATCATACCAAGTGTTTATAGCACTATAGTATTTTCTTTTAAAATTAATTTGGCCAAAATGTATTTTCAAAAATTAGTATTCCATAAACCCCTGAATTGAGGTTTGCACTACAAGTACCTTATTTAGGGTGTGAAAAATATTTCAAAGGGTATATTTGAATCCTATTAGGAATAGGACTCCCAGAAACCACAAAAGTATAATTTTAAAAGTTATTTTCCTATTTTATTTAAAAGCTTTTTCTTAAGGCCAGAAATGGTCTTTAATAGGGAAAAATTATTTAAGTATTTCAAAAATATTTGCCAAACTTCAGGGAGACTCATAGGACATATATTGTCCATATATAAGAGTTTCAACACTAGGTCATGTTCAAAATAATGGGCTAATCCCTCAGAAACCCTTTCTGGATATTTCAAGCTTTTGAAATATTTACAAAGGAAATATTCTCTAAAAATTCCAGGGAAATTTCATCATGTCATATATGACATATTTGATGATCTTGCCAAGCCCCATGCCTTGGGAAGCAAGATAACATCATCAAAACTCCTCAAAACCATTCTGTCCATATCTGAAGTTTGAGCAACTTTACATTGCCAAACTTGTCCAAATGCCCTCAAACTTGGTGCACATGCTAGAATGGTCTAATAAGGCATCTAGACCAAATGGCACAAGCTTTGGAGAAGGGCAACTTGATCAGAATACCCCAAAACCATTTCTGTTCAAATTCAAATTTGAACAACTTTACATTACCAACTTTTTACCTGGGGCTTCAAACTTTGTGAGCATGATCATAACCCCAAATGATGAAACTACTCCAAGTGGTGCATCAAGGGGGGATGATTAGCTTGACTTAAACATGGTGAAACCATTTCTGTTGAATTCTAGGGTTCACCAAAGTTACATTGGCTAGTTTCTTCAAACAAGCCCAAATTTGGTGAAGCACCCTATTTCCATATGACATTTAATCCTGTTAAGTGTCATAGCCAGTGAAGATCATTTGCTTGCCCAAAACTTGATCAAACACCTTTTGCCATTTTACCAAAATCCTTGTTCTGACCTCTTTTACTATTTACCTTTGCCTCAACTTTCTACCACAGCCTCACCTAGTTACCTTCTACCCCCAGTAACTTCCCTAGGACCAGAGCTCCATGATTGAAGGGTGAAAACCCCAATTTACCTTGCTGGACAACCCAGTTCTTACCATCCACCAGCTTCCCTCCTCTCTCACTGGACATCCAAGGCATCCAAGGCCACAGCTAGATAGTTTACTTCATGCAGGACCCCCCAGACACGGCGGACGCGCCCAGTTAGCCAACCGCATGCCGTGGCATGCAATAAGCACGCTCCAGAGCGCGCTACAGTGCGCACTCGCACTGTAGCCTCGCCCAATCCATCGCCCCCGACCACCTCGTGCTCCCCCCTCGCGCCATTCGATGCGCCTCGGCGTCCGCAACTCCCCCCGGCGCTGTGCCCCTCCTCCTTCTCCCTCCAGTGGACGTCCTCGCACGCGCGCCGGCCGCCCGCGAGCTCCAACCTCTGGCCTCACACGCGCGAGCTCTCTGGATGCTTCCCCGCTCCTCCTCTTCCCTCCCCTAGGCGTAGACCTCATCCACGAACGGCCCCGACTCGATCACAAGTGCCTGCACGGCCTCTGGCCTCACCCGTAACCTCGTCGGCGCATGAGTCCACGATGGACCGGGGCCCGACTATATAAGCATGCCCCGGGCCTCTCCACTGGCATCCATCTCCTCCCCATACCCCCAAGAGCACACCAGCACCTCCCACTCGCCCTCGAAGAGCCTCTGTGCATGGGATCGACCGGAGCTCCGCCGCCTCGAGCGACCGGTGATCTCACGGTACAGCCTCCCTCCACCCCAGCTCTTGCTCGATTTGGAGCCACCGAACCTCACTGACCCATTCCCCTCCTTCTCACACTCCTGTTGCAGCCCGGAGCAAGCCAACCAGGACCCTCCCGACGCTCCGCCGCCGTTCCACCTCGCCGCCGACGAACCTGGCCCCTCCGGCGGTCAACTCCAGCACCACCAGAACCGCGACTCCTCCCTCAGCACGACCGTGCCCTCGGATTGCCCCGCCATGCACCATACCGCCGCCGGTGAGCTCGCCGCTTCTCTGGCCGCGAGGTTGAAGATGACAGGCGGGCCCTGCCTGTCATCCTCACCTCTCTCTCACTCCCCCCTCTCTGACGCTGACCGCCGGGCCCCGCCCGTCAGGTTTAAAAAAACCCTGGCGCGCGCTGGCGCCGTGCGGTGGGCTGTATTCGCCCTGGGCCGTTGCACTGTGGCCGTTCTGGCCCAGTGGCACAGAGCCTTTTTCCTTTTTCTTTTCTGTGGAATTTCAAATAATTCCACAGAATTAAATATATGTCCAAATGAATTAATTCCAGTTCCTAAAAACCTATAAAAATCCAACCTATTTAATGATGTCACTTTCACACATATCCATGAACCTTTTCTGTTCTGTTCAAAATTAAATTCATATTTGAACATTTAAACTTCTGTTCAAATATTCATGGACCCCATTCTGCCACTCCAAAACTCAAACTAAGAATTTTTGCCATCTTAGTTTTCCCTCTAGTATTTAACAAAAATAATTTGACATTTTTCTGAGCACTTTTATTTTTCTGTTTTTATTGTGGTCTTATTTTTTCGTTGTTATTTTGCGACGATTAGATACTGTATTTGACGAGGTTGCTGAAGAAGAAGGAGGGGAAGGATTTGAAGACTTTGAAGACCAAGCCAATCCAGGCAAGCAGCCCTTTGACCATGATACCCTTGTGTTCTTTGGAACCCGTTTGTTCCCGAATGCATGATGATAAGAGTTACGGTGGTGACCTAGTTGAGAACCACCACATGATACATGCTTTACTCATTATCTTGCTATGTGCTAGATGCAATGCAAATGATTAGTAGTGATGCTTAGTGATGCATGTGTGCCATGAAACCTTCGTGGTTGCATTCTTTTCAAAAAAAACATCGTGTGCCCCTAATGCCCGAGGGTGATGTTGAGTTAGGTCATCACTTGAGGAAGAAGTGATGTGCCAATAAAGATCTTGTGCATGGGTGAAATGATGGATTAGATTTATGTGTGACTACCATCCCAACCAAACATGTGCAACCACTCTACCCCTTATGGGACGGGGCATTATTGATTACTTAGGCCGATACTAGCATGGTGCCCACATTACTAGTGACAGGAAGACTTGAGGTCTTTCCCGGGACGGGGTCATGCTTGGATAGACGACCATGACTGTTTTTACAGGGCACCGGACACACAGTTGGTCCCTTCGTGTACGCGTGACATTGAAAATAGGGCAAGTCCCATGATCTATTGTGTGTACTCGAGGGTCGTGCACCAACGAGTGGACCCTATGTTAGTGTCGTCTAAGGAAAGATAATGACCGGGTGCTTCCCCCGAGAACTTGAGGTACTGCGGGATCGTGGGTGACACGAAAGCTTCCCGGATCTTGTGGGTAAAGTGTGCAACCTCTGCAGAGTGCAAAACTATTTGAATAGCCGTGTCCATGGTCATGGACGGTTGGGTGGTGCTACTTAAACTATGTCCAGAATTTTACTATATCAGTAAGTGTGTATGTATGATGAGTCAAGGTGGTGACTTGACTCGTTGAGTTGAATCCTATTCATGTTGATATCGGTAACCTGTCCTCGAGGTTACGTGAATTTGTTGATGCATATACTTGTTGGTAGAATATTTATTCTAGCTCGTAGCTAGATTGCTCATTGTTGTGCAATTGCATTGTTACTTTGAACCAAATCATGGTTTGCTTGCGAGTACATTCAAAGTACTCATTGGCTTGCCACTGGTTATTTAATTGGCCAGGCATGGAGGAACAGGAATATGAAGAAGAATTCTATGGAGACGAACATGCGAACTAGGACGCTATCCCAGTCAGAATGCATGTAGGGTTAAGGCAGATGGCATGGGTTCTACTTATCTTCGAAGACTTCCGCTATTCGAGTTATTTGCTATTCAGCCCTTGAGGCTTTATCTGTGTAAGACTTGGCCATAATGGCCATAATTTGTGTAAGACGATATGTATGGATGTAAGACTCTTGTTATTCAGCTTCTGTGTGTTCAGTGAGCATTGATCTCTGGGATCACTGTACACGTGCATTCGGTGATCTCGACTCTTAAGGAAGAGTAGGCCTGGATAAGCTGAAGGCCGAGGCCGAGCAGGCCAGGGCGACCAAACCTGCGCGCGACAAGGAAGACGCCCTCGCGGCCTCTGCAGCGGTGAGTCGCGAGGCCCTCGCCGCCTTCGAGCTAGAGGCCCGTACGGCGCTGCAGATTGCTTACGGGGAAGGGTTCAAGAATCCGCTGGCCACCCCGGAGGATGGCTCCATCGGACTCCTTGCCGCGCTCGTGAAGTCCCTGCGCGAGGTTACGGCCGCGATCGGCCAGTTAGCAGACGTCGAGAGTCGCACGCTCCTTACCTTGGCCCTGACGCAGGTGTGCGGCCACCTCTGTCTCCGCGATCCCACCCTTGACCTGGCCTTGCTGTCCGAGCCCGTGACCGCTAGCATAGAGGGCGTGGCTACTGAGGCCCTGGAGGCGAAGGTCAAGGAGCTGGTGGAGGCGTTTCTCCGGGTCGCCGCTGCAGCGGCCAAGGAGGCGGAGGCTGGTGATGGCGCGCTTGGCGATGCCTGACATGTTCCTGTCCAGATGAAAGAAATGCAAGTGCCTTGGGGAGGCGTAAAGACTCGCTTGAATTTGGAGAACTTGGTATTATTGTAATAACTAGCTTGAACTTGGTGATTTCCGTGCTTGCTTCCTTTCATGTTTGCTTAGGTGCTCTGCGTCGGCAGGACCCAACCCCGCGCATACCTCGATCGCCATTGAGCCCTCCGGGTGACCAGGGTTATCGTAATAACTAGACTCAAGGAATGAGGGGCTACGTGGCTAGTGAGGCCCCTAGGTCGCGATGCCCAAGGGTCCCCCTTGACATTCAAGCGGTCCCATTTGCGTTCTGCGTCGGCAGGGCCCAGCCCCACGCATACCTCGACCGCCGTTGAGCGTCGGGCTCAAGGAGTGAGGGGCTACGTGACTAGTGAGGCCCTTGGGTCGCGATGCCCAGGGGTCCCCTTGACGTACGAACGGCTCTCATGAGGGAGAACGAGCACCATACCTTGCTCATGAGCCTTCGCCTAGGATGGGGGCGCAAGAAAGCCAGGTGTTTGGGCACCTGGTAGGGTGGCGTCTGCCAGGCGTGACCTGAGCATAGCCCCCGTGCCTAGCCCCCCTCGCGACACCCATCCAAGGAGAACCTGTGAGCTTCGTGAGCTGAAAAGCTCCCTGAGGTTGGTGCGACCGCTGGGGGCCGCCCTCAGTTGTTTATAACTAGCACGGAGCATAGAGCTACCACACTTGCGCGGAGTGTGGGCATAACCGCGCCTCAGTCGTAGCGGCCAGCACGGAGCTTGGTGCTTACACTGGTTCGTGGGCAAAACCGCTCCTCGGTTGGTTCTACCAGCACGGAGCATGGTACTTCCACTGGATTGTGGGAGGGATCCTCCCACAAGGACAGACTCCGGGGCGTGTACAGCCCCATCCTGACACGTGGCTTGCACGGTAGGACAGCCAAGGTGTATATGGGCCCTCCTCAGGACGAGCTGACCGACTCTGAGGAAGTTCTCGTGAGCTTACGCATCACTCACGAGACCCTACCCTGAGGCGGGTTGCGCCTGAGTCTTCTTCTACAAAATCTAAAAAGAGATGCGTTGTGTCGACCTGCGCCGAGTGCATCTCTAGAGGGCATCGCATGAGAAGGCCGCATCACCAACGACCCCAGGAGGTGACGTTAGCGGGACCGGCCCGTAAGACAGAGCTCAGCCGCTGGATTTATCAACACTGCAGGGACGGACCCGAGCACAGACGCCGTGCCCAGTCTTCTCATGCAACAGTCCAAAAGAAAAACAACCGGCGCGCGGTTCCCGCATGAGCAAGGCATCTGCCACGGGCCCCCACTTACCCATCCACAATTAGCCCATGCGAGAACAAGGCACCAAGGACCACGGGAGGTGACGTCACGGGAATGGCTCGCGAGACAGAGCTCGGCCCTTGGATTTAGCGATGCTGCAGGGACGGACCCGAGCACAGACGCCGTGCCAGTCCTTAATCATGGGGCAGTCGCGAGTGGGCTCGCAAGGGCTCATGACCTTAGTGGCGATGAGAACGCCAAGCATATAGGTAATGCAAATAGGAAGAAACAACTAGCCTTGCTTCATGCGCAAAAGAGACGGTTGTGGGGGTGAGCCCCCAGTAGCTCGAGGATGATGCAGCTCGAGGGGCGCCCTCGATTGAATACCTGAGACATCACCTGACACTTGTCGAATAAGAGTTGGGGTAGCTGAAGACACGAGTCGTGTGGGTCGCTCCTGAGGATCGTCGGGCTCTTGTGGCCCAGGGGCTCCGGAGGCCCTCAGTGGTCACGAGGGTCCGGCTCCCACTCCGTCTGGACCGCCCGCCACTGAGCCTCCCGAGCCCCCAAAGCCTGCCACGTGAGGTATTGGAACGTGGTGGCTGCGTTGCGGAAGCCGAAGAGCGTGCGAATGTAGCTGCAGGGGAGAGTCCTCCTCCAGCCGACTGCCGTGGGCCAAAAGGACTCCAAAAAACTGGCTCGGTTTCGGCCCGCGACATCGATGCAGACACGGAAGTGGTTGCTTGGGTTGCGGGTAGGTGAGCTTGGTATCGTGCGGTTGCTCCCACCGCGTATGAGCCTTGCGTACTGAAGTTCCTCGGTAACCTGGTTGATGAAGTCTTGAGCCCCCAGCGCTGTACGGCTCACGCCGGGCTCACAAAAACGCGCGTCGAGACACGCCCGCGGGTGGTGCCCGAACACCTCCCTCATGACGCTGGACAAATCGGAGGCGCTCCAGAGGAGAGCCCCCGAGCCCGTCCTGAGAGGGGCGCCGAGCGCGCCTCCCTATGCGAGAATGGAGGGCGCCTCGTCGACAGGCGCGGGTCCTGAGACGGGGCCGTCAGGAACCTTTGTGTCCTGAGGTCCGCTGGCGGGCAGGTTCTTCTTCTTCTTGGGGGCGGTCTGCAGGGCGAAGACAGCTCCACCTTCGTCGGGGCTCTCGACCACCGTAGTCTGGTAGGCGTGCTCCAGGGAACGCACCGCTTCTTTCTTGTCGCAGGCGATTGTGATGACACCGCCACTCCCGGGCATCTTGAGGACGTTGTAGTCGTGATGGGTCGCCGCCATGAACTTGGCGAGGGCCGGATACCCTAGGATGGCGTTGTACGGGAGGTGAATGTTGGTGATGTCAAAGTCGATGAGCTCGGTGTGGTAGTTGTCGCGATCACCGAAGGTGACGGGGAGGCAGACCTGCCCCATCGGGAGTGTGGAGCCATCTGTGAGTCCGTAGAATGGCTTGGTTGGGTGGAGCTGATCATAGGGGACCTGGAGCGTCTCGAAGGTCTGGACGGAGAGGACGTTGATCCCCGCTCCGCCGTCGACGAGGGTCTTGGTCACGAGGACGTTGCTGATGGTCGGAGTGCAGAGCATCGGGAGAGCGCCTGGGGCTGCAGTGCACTTGAGCTGGTCCTTGGGGTCGAAGGCGATGACCTGCTTGGTCCACCTGAGGTTGCGCGCGGTGTCAGGCCTGGGAAGCACTGTGTTCACCTCGCGAGTGGACTGCTTGAAGATGCGGTGGGAAGCCAGAGCATGGGCTCCTCCCAAGATGCATGCAATCGTGCGTGGCTCCTCAAAGCCCCCTGCTTCATCCCCCTGGAGGTCATCGTCATTCCTTCTTGGCGGTGGTGGCAGCGGAGGCAGGCCCGCGTTGCCCTGAGGGCGACCCTCACGAGGCTGGTCACGCCAGGGGGTGTCACGAGGCTGCTCCTGCCAGTGGTCTTCACGAGGTTGGTCACGCCATCCTTGGCGTGAGTTCCTGCCGTCCCAGCATCCTCCACCACGGCCCCCTCCGTGGCTGTAGCCACGGTTGTCGCGCTCAGGGCGCTGCCCGTCGCGCCTGCCGCGCATCGCCCTGAGCGCTTGGCAGTCATTAGTGTTGTAGCTGTGAACATCGTGGAAGACGCAGTACGGACGGTTGTCTCTGGGGGGGGGTCGTTGTAGCCGCAGCCATGCTTTACTTCTGGCTCTGCAGCCAGCATGGAGGGTCCCTTGCGCTTCGCTTCCTTGGCCTTGGCCTTTTTGTCGTCAGCCTCCGCTTCAGGCAGCTCCAAGAGAGAGAGGCGTCCTTCCTCTGCCCGAGCGCACTTTGCTGCGAGTTTGAACATCTCGAGGGCTGTGCACAGGTCCTCGTGGATGGCGAGCTCCTCCTTCATCCTGACGTCGCGGACACCGTCGGAGAACGCCGAGATGATGGCCTCGTCTGAGACCCTGGGGATCCTGAGGCGCACGGTGTTGAAACGCTGGATGTACTTATGTAGGGTCTCCCCAGGTTGTTGCTTCACGCGGCGCAGATCCGTGACCGCCGGGGCTCGGTCGTGGGTACCCTAGAAGTTGGCAACGAAACACTCACAAAGCTCCCCCCAGGAGGAGATGGATCCCATGGGGAGGTTCAGGAGCCAGGAGCGGGCGCCATCCTTGAGGGCCATGGGGAACCAGTTAGCCATGACCTGCTCGGTGCCATTGGACGCCTCAATGCTCAGCTCGTAGAGCTGGAGGAAATCTGCAGGGTCGGCGGTGCATTTGTAGCGTGGAGGCAGGTCCGGCTTGAACTTGTCGGGCCAGACGAGGCGCCGCAGCTCTGGAGCTAGGGCGCGACATCCAGCCACGCTCATGATTGCAGGCGCCCCCTACGCCTACGGTGCTGGTTCCTGGGGCACAGACGCCACAACCTCCTGTGGTGCATGGTTCTAGTGCTGCGGGACGGGGGGCCCGCGAGCTTCTGCCTGGGGATGCGGAATCACCTGGCAGCTCTCCTCGTCGCGCGCAGGGGCCCTGCGGAGCTGCTCACGCTACGGAGCCTCGCGTCTGAGCCCCTGGCCGGCGCCGTACAGTGGAGGTGGAGCCGGGACACCGTGGCCCTCGTTCCCCGCCATGAGCGATGGAGTACGGGAGGAGTGAGTGGGTGCATGTACCTCCCCGGCGGCATTGACGAGCTCGGTGATGCGGTGGAGCCATTCATCGTAGAGGTCGTCCACCGGGCGATAGCGCAGGAACTCCCGCACCATCCGTAGCGCGGCTGCTGGTAGACCGGCCCGCGGCGGATCAGCGAGGACGACGCCGCGGCCGGCGAGGTTGACGGCGTCGCCGTGCGGCCATTGCGCCGCACGGACAGCGGCAACGATGAGTCATGCTGCTCGTGGACGGCCGAGTCGGTGGCGGCGTTGGCGACCGGCGAGTTGTTGCGGAGCGGTGCACCGTTGTCCGCGGGCGCCGTCTGAGCGACGTTGGCGGCGCGGCGGGCGGCGCGCGCCCGCCGTGTGTCCACCATAGCGGCGAAGCGAGGTCGACGAACGAGAGCGGGACGAGGTCATCGGAGAGGCGAGATTTCGACACGCCCCCTACCTGGCGCGCCAAATGTCGGATTACGGGCTCCGCAAACCCAAGAAGTTCGAACACAGGGGCGTGAACGAAGATCTCTCCCACTCACGTCTACCTAGCGTCGCGCCCTCGTCCAATGAAGAGATTCAAGCAAGCAACAAGTAAATCACACACGAATTTACCCAGGTTCAGGCCACCTTGCGGTGTAAAACCCTACGTCCTGCTTTGGTGGATTACCCTCGGGAGGCCTTGAGTATGAACAAGTATAGTGGTTCCTGAGATCAGGAGGGGAGCTCAGGAGGGTCAGGAGGCAAGGGTTCTTTCTCCTTGGTGTGAGGGCGGAGTCTCTCTGGATCTGATCAGAATGCCTCCATAGTGGAGACCCTAGCTACTTATATAGGCGGCCAGGGTCCTCTTCCCCAGAAATGTTTAGGCGGGAATGGATCCCACAACGTCCATTTTGAGCGGGAACATAAGGACGTTCCTATCCTGACAAAAGCGGTCTTCGCCTGCAAAGGGATCAGGCGGTGACGCGGTGGTGGGCTCGGTGGTGACATCCTCCCTGTCGTCCTTGCGGCTTCGGTCTTGTTGCACCAAGGGGAGACCTTTGTCCCGCCCCTCAGGAACCTGCGCCTGCGCTGTCTCCTTTGCACCAAAACGGCAACTGCGCCGCTGGCACGCGCTGGCACCCGCTGGCGCGGTGCGTCACTGCTCGCGTCATTGCCTCATCCTGAGGCAGGCTTGGCCTTGGATTCTCTGCCCCTCCGGAGCAACCTAGCCGAGGCCGCTCCTAGGGGTCTTGGTCTCATTCTCCTCGCGAGGTCTAGCCTCCTCGCGAGGGTCTTGAGCAGTTGGTCGATCAGCTGGACCATACTAGGCCATAGTAGGAGTGCGTCGCGGCCCGCAGACAGGCAAGTCTGGGTACCCTGGTTCTCAGGACGCCGACAGTATGTTTTGGTTATCAACTTGCGGATTCCCATGGTGACATTGGGGCAATCTGTGCATAGGGGTTGATACACGTTTTCATATTCCTTTTTCCGATAGAAAACTTGGGGTACTCTTTGAAGTTCTTTGTGTTGGATTGAATATTATAAATCTGAAATTGTGTGATGCATATCGTATAATTGACCCACGGATGCTTGTGGTGACATTGGAGTATCTAGGTGACATTCAGGTTGATTGATGTGTGTCATATGGTGTTATTTTAGTACGAACTCTAGGGCTGTTTGTGACACTTATAGGAATAGCCCAATAGATTGATCAGAAAGAATAACTTTGAGGTGGTTTCATACCATACAAACAATTTCATCTTATGTTCTCCGTGATAGAAACTTTGGACTGATTCTTCGTTGCATGTTGAGGGATTGTTATATGATCCAATTATGTTATCATTGTTGAGAGATTTTGCACTAGTGAAAGTATGAACCCTAGGGCTTGTTTCCAAGCATTGCAATGCCATTTTTCTCACTTTTATCACTTGTTACCTTGCTGTTTTTATTTATTCATATTATAAAAATATATTTCTACTATCCACACTACACTTTTATCACCATTTCTTCGTCGAATTAGTGCACCTATGCAATTTACCATTGTATTGGGTATATTGGGGACACAAGATATTTCTTGTAATTGGTTGCACGGTTGTTTGAGAGAGACCATCTTCATCCTACGCCTCCCATGGATTGATAAACCTTAGGTCATACACTTGAAGGAAATTTTCTATTGTCCTACAAAACTCCGCGCTTGGAGGCCCAACATGAGTCTACAAGAAGAAAGGTTGCGTAGTAGACATCATTGACCCACTCCCCTGGGTTAGTAGTGGGGACGCGCTAGCCGGGCTCTAGGGACCAGCAGGCGGCATCGGCGGGAATGTACCCCACCGCGCGAAGCTCAGCTATCGTGGCGTCAGTGACCTTGGAGGCCACCCACCTCCCTTTCACGTCCGCATCGGCCATTGGTGGAAATACAGGAGCTTGGGGGAGTTTTTGGGCTTGAGATTGGGAATGCAAAGGCTTGAAGGATTTGAGCTCTGAACTAGGAGGAAGGCGTGGGAGTATAGATCCAACCCCTCTTGCTCTTTATAAGGCGAAGCAGCCCTGTGTTGCACCGTTAAAATCACCACATGTTTCAGCTTATTGTGTTGTTATGGCTGTTTAGGTAGAAACAATTGATTGATGATTTCCCCTAAAATGCGGGGCACAATCTCTGTTTTGATACAATGTGCCAATGAGAGGTTTGCCTCGAACCACGATTCGAATAAGTAATGACTGACGTATGCAGAGTCAGGAGTGGTGATGCTTCGGTAAAAGCTATCAATAAATGACTCTGGAGCTCACCTGCACCGCTAGTCTTCAAGACTAAGCAAGCTTTGCACTTCAGATGAATAAATGTGCTTCTTGGGTAGCGCATGGATGGATTTTCTTGGGCCTCCATCAAGAATAACCGATTAAAGGGCTCGCAAGTTCCGTGTGATACCCATCCGAGGACATGGAACTTGCCTGCTAAGCCGAAGATCACCCGGTCGAAGATATTATCCGAGGAAAGGTTGTCAACCTCGGCTTCGAAGACAAGTTCGGGGGCTACTGGTGGTGTCCTAGACTAGGAGGGGCTAGCCCATCCGGACTAATGTATGGGTCAGACCACCAACCCGTTATGGAGGAATGATTACGGAGGCCCTCAAAGTGCGGTGACCGAAGACTTGGCGTGTACTTCAAGCATATCTGGTTAGATTCAGCATGCACATTCTTAGATGGAAACTGACCATGTGTAACCCTAAATACCCCTGGTGCCTATATAAAACAGAGGGTTTAGTGCGTAGAGGCCATGCATACACTCATTCATACAATCATCATACCCCTACTGTTAGACCAAAACTCACAGTCTCGAGGTAGATCAACTATGTACTTTGGTACTTCTCTAATATAAGAAAGAGTAGGACGTAGGGTTTTACCTCCATAGAGAGGGCCCAAACTTGGGTAAAGTTTGTGTGTGTTCTCTCTTGTTACCCATTGATCCGATCTAACAGCTCGGGGCCCCTACCCGAGATCTGCCGGTTTTGACACCGACGGAGGTGTTTATATAGGAGGCCTCCTCGGGTCATCTCTGTTGATGACTCATCTTCCTTCATCCAACGGCTCTAGGTGAGCCAAATCCAATTCTACTACCCCCCTTTATGGCCAAGGAAGTCTCGGAAACAAATGGGGACGAAATACACGAAGACTTATGTGCGAACCGGCAAGGCCTAGGCAGTGGAGTGGGTGGTACAACAGTGGCGATCTTAGACTACGCGGATACACAACAAGGACGGCGGCATGAAGTGAAATAAGTGGGACTCTGGTGGGTTTCTTGTTGGGGCTAGGGGTATCGGAGTCCGGCGTGGTGGTTGTTCGGACATTCGCGAACCTCCGCCAACTTTGCTTATGGTTTGCGAGAATTCGAACGTGCAGACTGGTGTGCTGACGTTTGATGCACGACGTTGGAGGGCACAAAGTGTATGAACCGTGCGGTCCAAACGTTTACTACTGTTTGGATGGATGGTGTTAGAGATGCCCTTACACTTGGTGAACCTATGAACCCTAGTCTAGTTTTTAGCATAAGAATCCACTTGCAAGAACTTTTAAACGCACTTTTATTTCTAGTTACTATTTTTTCGTTTTAATGACAAAAATGATTCTCCTCTACATGTTATTTTTCAGCATATGCACTATCTTCATACGTGGTCTACGCTACAATGAGTGGAGTACCAACTACTGTTCAAGGCAGTCTGTACGCAGTTAGAGCAGGTGGCTATGAAGGGGTTTTTGAAGGAAATATGCCCTAGAGGCAATAATAAAGTTTTTATTTATATTTCCTCATTTTATGATAATTGTCTTTTATTCATGCTAGAATTGTATTAACCGGAAACTTAATACATGTGTGGATACATAGACAAAACACAGTGTCCCTAGTAAGCCTCTACTAGACTAGCTCATTAATCAAAGATGGTTGAGTTTCTAACCATAGACATGTGTTGTCATTTGATTAACGGGATCACATCATTAGGAGAATGATGTGATGGACAAGACCCATCCGTTAGCTTAGCATAATGATTGTTAAGTTTTATTGCTATCGCTTTCTTCATGACTTATACATATTCCTTTGACTTTGAAATTATGCAACTTCCGAATACCGGAGGACCACCTTGTGTGCTATCAAACATCACAACATAACTGGGTGACTATAAAGATGCTCTACATGTGTCTCCGAAGGTGTTTGTTGGGTTGGCATAGATCGAGATTAGGATTTCTCACTCCGAGTATTGGAGAGGTATCTATGGGCCCTCTCGGTAATGCACATCATAAGAAGCCTTGCAAGCAATGTGTAATGAGTTAGTTGTGAGATGATGCATTACGGAATGAGTAAAGATACTTGCCGGTAATAAGATTGAACTAGGTATGAAGATACCGACGATCGAATCACGGGCAAGTAACATACCAATGACAAAGGAAATAATGTATGTTGTCATTACGATTTGACCGAAAAAGATCTTCGTAGAATATGTGGGAACCAATATAAGCATCCAGGTTCCGCTATTGGTTATTGATCGGAGAAGTGTCTCGGTCATGTATACATAGTTCTCGAACCCGTAGGGTCCGTACACTTAACGTTCGATGATGATTTGTATTAAGAGTTATGTGTTTTTGCTGACCGAAGATTGTTCGGAGGCCCGGATGAGATCACGGACATGACGAGGGGTCTCAAAATGGTCGAGAGGTAAAGATCGATATATTGGATGATAGTATTCGGACACCGGAAGGGTTTCGAAGGGTACCGGGTACATATCGGAGTTCCGGGGGGCTACCGGAACCCCCGGGGAAAGTTATGGGCCTTACGGGCCATAACAGGGAGGCACACCAGCCCACATAGGGGTGGTGCGCCCCCTCCATGGAAGAAGGTCTAATATGAGTAGGGGAGGGGGCGCCACCCCCCTTTCCTTCTTCTCCTCCACTCCTTCCTCCTTTCCACCTCCATGATAAGGAAAAGGAGGGGGGTCGAATCCTACTAGGAATAGGATTCCTAGTAGGACTCCCTCCCCTTGGCGCGCCCCCTAGGGCTGCCTCCCTCCCTCTCCCTCCTTTATATACATGGGGAGGGCACCCCTAGAAGACACATCAATTGTTTCTTAGCCGTGTGCGGTGCCCCCCTCCACAGTTTACACCTCAGGTCATATTGTCATAGTGCTTAGGCGAAGCCCTGCGCAATCTACTTCACCATCGCCGTCAACACGCCGCCGTGCTACCGGAACTCTCCCTCGACACTCTGCTGGATCAAGAGTTCTTGGGACGTCATCGAGTTCAATGTGTGCAAAACTCGGAGGTGTCGTACGTTCGGTGCTTGATTGGTTGAATCGCGAAGACGTTCGACTACATCAACCGCGTTAATCTATGCTACTTCTCGAGCTTTCATTGTATTCCCTCGAAGAGGAAAGGGTGATGCAGCACAGTAGCGTAAGTATTTCCCTCAGTTTTTGAGAACTAAGGTATCAATCCAGTAGGAGACCATGCGCGAGTCCCTCTCACCTGCACAAACAAATAAGAACTTCGCAACCAACGTGATAAGGGGTTATGAATCCCTTTATGGTTACTTATGAAAGTGAGATCTGATAGATAGGATAGGTTGATATTTTTGCTATTTTTGGATATAAGAATAGAAAGTAAAAAACAAAAAAGTAAAGTAGATTGTAGATTGATATGTTGAGAATAAACCCGGGGGGCATAGGTTTCACTAGTGGCTTCTCTCATGATAGCAGATTTCTACGGTGGGTGAACGAATTATTGTCGAGTAATTGATAGAAAAGCGAATAATTATGAGAATATCTAGGCATGATCATTATATATAGGCATCACGTCCGTGACAAGTAGACCGAATTGATTTCGCATCTACTACTATTACTCCACACATCGACCGCTATCCAGCATGCATCTAGAGTATTAAATTCATAAGAACAGATTAATGCTTTAATCCAGATGACATGATGTAGAGGGATAAACTCAAGCAATATGATATAAACCCCATCTTTTTATCCTCGATGGCAACAATACAATACGTGCCTTACCGCCCCTGCTGTCACTGGGAAAGGACACCGCAAGATTGAACCCAAAGCCAAGCACTTCTCCCATTGCAAGAACTATAGATCTAGTAGGCCAAACCAAACTGTTCATTCGAAGAGACTTGCAAGGATATTATAATCATACATAAAAGAATTCAGAAAAGAACCAAATATTTCTCATAGATAATCTTGATCATAAACCCACAATTCATCAGATCTCGACAAACACACCGCAAAAAGATTACATCGAATAGATCTCCTCGAAGCCCGAGGAGAACTTGGTATTGAGATCCAAAAAGAGAGAAGAAGCCATCTAGGTACTAACTATGGACCCGAAGGTCTGTGGTAAACTACTCACAACTCATGGTGAGGCGACAGTGTTGATGTAGAAGCACTCCGTGGAAGATCCCCCCTCCGGCGGAGCTCCGGAACAAGCTCCAAGATGGGATCTCACGGGAACAGAAGGTTGCGGCGGTGGAATTAGGGTTTTCTCTATTGCTTCGATGGTTTTAGGGTACATGGGTATATATAGCAGGAAGGAGGGCATCGGGGGAGCAACATGGGGCCCACGAGGCAGGGGCACACCCACGGGGAGGGGGCGAGCCCCACCCTCGTGGACGCCACGTGTGCCCTCTGCCTTGGTTCTCAAGTCTCCCCTAAAGATATCGTTCCAAAAATATCTCTCCCGAAGGTTTCATTCCATTTGGACTCCGTTTGATATTCCTTTTCTGCGAAACCCAGAAATACGCAAAAAACAGCAATCTGGACTGGGCCTTTGGGTTAATAGGTTAGTCCCAAAATTAATATAAAAGTGTATAATAAAGCCCATTAAACATCCAAAACATCATATATAATAGCATGGAACAATAAAAAATTATAGATACATTGGAGACGTATCAAGCATCCCCAAGCTTAATTCCTGCTCGTCCTCGAGTAGGTAAATGATAAAAACAGAATTTTTGATGTGGAATGCTAACCAACATAATTTTCAATGTAATTCTCTTTATTGTGGCATCAATGTTCAAATCCAAAAGATTCAGATAAAAGTCTATATTGACGTAAGAAATAATAATACTTCAAGCATACTAACAAAGCAATCATGTCTTCTCGAAATAACATGGCTAAAGAAAGTTATCCCTACAAAATCATATAGTCTGGCTATGCTCCCTCTTCATCACACAAAATATTCATATCATGCACAACCCCGGTTTCAGCGAAGCACTTGTTTTCATACTCAATTTTTTCAAACCTTTCAACTTTCACGCAATACATGAGCGTGAGCCATGGATATAGCACTATGGGTGGAATAGAATGGTGATTGTGGAGAAGACAAAAAGGAGGAAGATAGTCTCACATTGACTAGGCGTATTAACGGGCTATGGAGGTGCCCATCAATAGATATCAATGTGAGTGAGTTGGGATTGCCATGCAACGGATGCACTAGAGCTAAAAATGTATGAAAGCTCAACAAAAGAAACTAAGTGGGTGTGCATCCAACTTGCTTCCTCATGAAGACCTAGGGCATTTGATGAAGCCCATCGTTGGAATATACAAGCCAAGTTCTATAATGAAAATTCCCACTAGTATATGAAAGTGACTAAACAAGAGACTCTCTATCATGAAGAACACGGTGCTACTTTGAAGCACATGTGTGGAAAAAGGATAGTAGCATTGTCCCTTCTCTCTTTTCTCTCATTTTTTTGGAGGGGCTCTCTCTTTTTTTAGCCCCTCTCTCTATATTTTTTTTGGGCCATCTCTTTTTTTATTTAGCCTTTCCTCACAGGGACAATGCTCTAATAATGATGATCACCACACTTTTATTGATTTACAACTCGATACTAGAACAAAGTGTGACTCTATATGAATGCCTCTGGCGGTGTACCGAGATGTGCAATGGATCAAGAGTGACATGTATGAAAAATTATGCATGGTGCCTTTGCCACAAATACGATGTCAACTACATGATCATGCATGGAAATATGACAATATGAAGCGTGTCATATGAACGGAACGGTGGAAAGTTGCATGGCAATATATCTCGGAATGGCTATGGAAATACCATGATAGGTAGGTATGATGGCTGTTTTGAGGAAGGTATATGGTGGGTGTACGGTACCGGCGAAAGTTGCGCGGTACAGAGAGGCTAGCAATGGTGGAAGGGTGAGAGTGTGTATAATCCCTGGACTCAACATTAGTCATAAAAAACTCATATACTTATTGCAAAAATTTACGAGTCATCAAAACAAAGCAATCAACGCATGCTCCTAGGGGGGAGGTTGGTAGGGGTTAACCATCGCGCGCCCCTGACCTCCACACAAAGGATGACACTCTACAAATACCTCATGCTCTAACTTCGTCACATAGCGGTTCACCATACGTGCATGCTACGGGAATCACAAACTTTAACACAAGTATTTCTCAATTTCATAATAACTCCACTAGCAAGACTCTAATATCACTATCCTCATATCTCAAAATAATCATCAAGCATCAAACTTCTCATCATATTCAACGCACTTTGTATGAAAGTTTTTACTACATTTATCTTGGATGCCTATCATATTAGGACTAGTTTTATAACCAAAGCACATTACCATGTTGTTCTAAAGAGACTCTCAAAAGGATATAAGTGAAGCATGAAAGATCAACAATTTCTACAAAATAAAATCACCACCGTGCTCTAAAAGATATAAGTGAAGCACTAGAGCAAACTGTTTAGCTCAAAAGATATAAGTGAAGCACATAGAGTGTTCCAACAAATTCTAGGCCATATTTATCTCTCTCAAAAAGGTGTGTCCAGCAAGGATAATTGTGGCAAACTAACAAGCAAAGACTCAAATCATACATGACGCTCCAAGTAAAACACATATCATGTGGTGAATAAAAATATAGTCCCGAGTATAGTTACCGATAGATGAAGACGAAAGAGGGGATGCCTTCCCAAGGCATCCCCAAGCTTAGGCTTTTGGTTGTCCTTAAATTTTACCTTGGGGTGCCTAGGGCATCCCCAAGCTTAGGCTCTTGCCACTCTTTGTTCCATAGTCCATCAAAGCAATACTCAAAACTTGAAAACTTCACAACACAAAACTTAGCCAAAAATCTCGTGAGCTCCGTTAGTATAAGAAAACAAACCACCAGTCAAAGGTACTATAATGAACAAATTCTTTGTTTATATTGGTGTTAAAGCTACTGTATTCCAACTTCTCTATGATTCATATCCTCCAATACTACTCATAGATTCATCAAAACAAGCAAACAACACACGAAAAACAGAACTGTCTGTAGTAATCTATAACTTTCGCATACTTCTGTAACTCCAAAAAATTGAAATAAATTGGTAAACGTGAGGAATTTGTCTATTAATCATCTGCAAAAAGAATCAACTAAATAGCACTCTCCAGTAAAATCTGGTGACTATTCTCGTGAGCGCTAACGTTTCTGTTTTTTACAGCAAGATCATATAAACTTCACACAAGTATTCCCAAAGGTTCTACTTGGCACAAACACTAATTAAAACACAAAACCACATCTAAACAGAAGCTAGATGCAATATTTATTCATAAACAGAAGCAAAAACAAAGAAAATAAAATTGGGTTGCCTCCCAACAAGCGCTATCGTTTAACGCCCCTAGCTAGGCACGATACAAGGATAGATCTAGGTATTGCCATCTTTGGAAGGCAATCCATAAGTGGCTCTCATAATGGATTCATAAGGCAATTTGATTTTGTTTCTAGGAAAGTGTTCCATGACTTTCCTTAACGGAAATTGGAATCTAATATTTCCTTCCTTCATATCAATAATTGCACCCATCGTTCTAAGGAAAGGTCTACCAAGAATAATAGAACATGAAGGATTGCAATCTATATCAAGAACGATGAAATCTACGGGCACATAATTCCTATTGGCAACAATAAGAACATCATTAATCCTTCCCATAGGTTTCTTAATAGTATAATCTGCAAGATGCAAATTTAAAGAACAATCATCAAGCTCATGGAAACCTAACAAATCACACAAAGTTTTTGGGATAGTGGAAACACTTGCACCCAAATCACACAAAGCAAAGCATTCATGATCTTTAATTTTAATTTTAATAGTAGGTTCCCACTCATCATAAAACTTTCTAGGGATAGAAACTTATAATTCAAGTTTTTCTTCATAATATTGCATCAAAGCATCAACTATGTGTTTGGTAAAAGCTTTATTTTGACCATAAGCATGCGGAGAATTTAGTACGGATTGCAACAAGGAAATACAATCAATCAAAGAGCAATTATCATAATTGAACCCCTTGAAAGTCAAAGTAGTGGGTTCATCACTATACAAAGTTTTAATCTCTTCAACCCCACTTTTAACAATTTTAGCATCAAGATCAAAAAAACTCCGAATCATTGGGATGCCTTTTAATTAAAGTAGACTCATCTCCAGTCCCATCTATATCAAGATTCATACTAGAAAATAAGGATCTAATAGGAGACACATCAATAACTTTCAGATCTTCATCTTTATTTTCATGATAACTAGAAGAACACGCTTTTATAAAGCTCTCTTTTTTAGCACGCATCCTAGCGGCTATTTCTTTGCATTCATCAATGGAAATTCTCATGGATTTGAGCAACTCATTGATATCATGCTTAGGTGGAATAGATCTAAGTTTCAAAGAATCAACATCAAGAGTAATTCTATCCATGCTTCTAGCCAATTCATCAATCTTAAGCAATTTTTCTTCAAGCAAAGCATTGAAATTCTTTTGCGAAATCATAAACTCATTAACACTAGTTTCAAATTCAGAAGGCATCTTTTCATAAGAGTTATTGTAGGAATTACCATAATTATTAGAGGAATTACTAGGAAAAGGCCTAGGATTAAAGTTTCCTCTATAAGCATTGTTACGAAAATTATTCCTACCAACAACATACACATCCAAAGATTCATTATTATTTTCAATCAACGTGGATAAAGGCATATCATTAGGATCAGAAGAAGCACCCTTAGCAGCAAATAATTTCATAAGTTCATCCATCTTTCCACTCAAAACACTAATCTCTTCAATAGCATGACATTTTTTTACTAGTAGATCTTTCAGTGTGCCATTGAGAATAATTAACCATAATATTATCTAGGAGTTTGGTAGCTTCTCATAAGGTACTTTCCAAGAAAGTGCCTCCTGCGGCCGAATCTAAAAGATTTCTAGAAGCAAAATTCAAGCCAGCATAAAAGTTTTGTATAATCATCCATAAGTTCAAACCATGTGTAGGGCAATTACGTATCATTAATTTCATCTCTCCCAAGCTTGTGCAACATGCTCATGATCTAGTTGCTTAAAATTCATAATACCGTTTCTAAGAGAGATGATCTTAGCAGGAGGAAAATACTGAGAGATAAAAGCATCTTTGCACTTATTCCACGAATCAATACTACTTCTAGGCAAAGAGGAAAACCAAGTTTTAGCACGATCTCTAAGTGAAAACGGAAATAACTTCAATTTAACAATATCATTATCCATATCCCTCTTCTTTTGCATATCACACAAATCAACAAAGTTGTTTAGATGGGTAGCGGCATCTTCACTAGGAAGGCCGGAAAATTGATCTTTCATAACAAGATTCAACAGAGCAGCATTGATCTCACAAGATTCAGCATCGGTAATAGGAGCAATCGGAGTGCTAAAAAATTATTATTGTTGGTATTGGAGAAGTCGCACAATTTGGTATTGTTCTGAGCCATAGTGACAAGCAAGCAATCCAACACACAAGCAAACAAGAAGCAAGCGAACGATAAACACATGGCAAAAAGAAGGGCAAATAAAACGGCAAGGGTGAAGTGGGGGAGAGGAAAACGAGAGGCAAATAAATGTAATGCGAAGGATAAGGGTTTGTGATAGGTACTTGGTATATGACTTTTGTGTAAGCCTCCCCGGCAACGGCGCCATAAATTCTTCTTGCTACTTCTCGAGCTTGCGTTGTATTCCCTCGAAGAGGAAAGGGTGATGCAGCACAGTAGCGTAAGTATTTCCCTCAGTTTTTGAGAACCAAGGTATCAATCCAGTAGCAGACCACACGCGAGTCCCTCGCACCTGCACAAACAAATAAGAACTTTGCAGCCAACGCGATAAGGGGTTATCAATCCCTTTATGGTTACTTACGAAAGTGAGATCTGATAGATCGGATAGGTTGATATTTTTGGTATTTTTGGATATAAGAACAGAAAGTAAAAACAACAAAGTAAAGTAGATTGTAGATTGATATGTTGAGAATAGACCCGGGAGCCATAGGTTTCACTAGTGGCTTCTCTCATGATAGCAGATTTCTACGGTGGGTGAACGAATTACTGTCGAGCAATTGATAGAAAAGGGAATAATTATGAGAATATCTAGGCACGATCATTATATATAGGCATCACGTCCGTGACAAGTAGACCGAAACGATTCGGCATCTACTACTATTACTCCACACATCGACCGCTATCCAGCATGCATCTATAGTATTAAGTTCATAAGAACAGAGTAATGCTTTAAGCAAGATTACATGATGTAGAGGGATAAATTCAAGCAATATGATATAAACCCCATCTTTTTATCCTCGATGGCAACAATACAATACGTGCCTTGCTGCCCCTGCTGTCACTGGGAAAGGACACCGCAAGATTGAACCCAAAGCCAAGCACTTCTCCCATTGCAAGAACTATAGATCTAGTAGGCCAAACCAAAACGATAATTCGAAGAGACTTGCAGGGATATTATAATCATACATAAAAGAATTCGGAAAAGAAACAACTATTTCTCATAGATAATCTTGATCACAAACCCACAATTCATTGGTTCTCGACAAACACACCACAAAAAGATTACATCGAATAGATCTCCTCGAAGACCGAGGAGAACTTGGTATTGAGATCCAAAAAGAGAAAAGAAGCCATCTAGGTACTAACTATGGACCCGAAGGTCTGTGGTAAACTACTCACAACTCATGGTGAGGCGACGGTGTTGATGTAGAAGCACTCCGCGGTAGATCCCCCCTCCAGCGGAGCTCCGGAACAGGCCCCAAGATCCTGCTCCGGAACAGGCCCCAAGATGGGATCTTGGGGCCTGTTCCGGAGCTCCGCTGGAGGGGGGGATCTACCGCGGAGTGCTTCTACATCAACACCGTCGCCTCACCATGAGTTGTGAGTAGTTTACCACATACCTTCGGGTCCATAGTTAGTACCTAGATGGCTTATTCTCTCTCTTTGGATCTCAATACCAAGTTCTCCTCGGTCTTCGAGGAGATCTATTCGATGTAATCTCTTTTTGCGGTGTGTTTGTCGAGATCCGATGAATTGTGGGTTTATGATCAAGTTATCTATGAGAAATATTTGGTTCTTTTCTGAATTCTTTTATGTATGATTATAATATCCTTGCAAGTCTCTTCGAATTATTGGTTTGGTTTGGCCTACTAGATCTATAGTTCTTGCTATGGGAGAAGTGCTTGGCTTTGGGTTCAATCTTGCGGTGTCCTTTCCGAGTGACAGTAGGGGCAGCAAGGCATGTATTGTATTGTTGCCATCGAGGATAAAAATATGGGGTTTATATCATATTGCTTGAGTTTATCCCTCTACATCATGTCATCTAGCTTAAGGCGTTACTCTGTTCTTATGAACTTAATACTCTAGATGCATGTTGGATAGCGGTCGATGTGTGGAGTAATAGTAGTAGATGCAGAATCGTTTCGGTCTACCTGTCACGGATGTGATGCCTATATATAATGATCATGCCTAGATATTCTCATAATTATTCGCTTTTCTATCAATTGCTCTACAGTAATTCATTCACCCACCGTAGAATTCTGCTATCATGAGAAATGCCACTAGTGAAACCTATGGCCCCCAGGTCTATTCTCAACATATCAATCTACAATCTACTTTACTTTACCGTTTTTACTTTCTGTTCTTATATCCAAAAATACCAAAAATATCAAACTATCATATCTATCAGATCTCACTTTCGTAAGTGATCGTAAAGGGATTGAAAACCCCTTATCGCGTTGGCTGCGAAGTTCTTATTTGTTTGTGCAGGTGCGAGGGACTCGCGCATGGTCTCCTACTAGATTGATACCTTGGTTCTCAAAACTGAGGGAAATACTTACGCTACTGTGCTGCATCACCCTTTCCTCTTCGAGGGAATACAATGCAAGCTCGAGAAGTAGCAGTGATATGGTCAAGACATGATGAGTTATACGTTATTGTATGAGATGATCATGTTTTGTAAGTTATCGGCAACCGGCAGGAGCCTTATGGTTGTCTCTTTATTGTATGAATTGCGAACGCCATGTAATTGCTTTACTTTATCACTATGAGTTAGTTGTAGTAGTAGAACCAATAGTTGGCGAGATGACCACAACGCTACGATGAAGATCATGGTGTCAAGCCGGTGACGATGGAGATCATGACGATGCTTTGGAGATGGAGATCAAAAGCACAAGATGATGATGGCCATATCATGTCACATATTTTGATTGCATGTGATGTTTATCTTTTTGTGCATCTTATTTTTCTTAGTACGGCGGTAGCATTATAAGATGATCCCTCACTAAAAATTTCAAGATACAAGTGTTCTCCCTGAGTATGCACTGTTGCGATAGTTCGTCGTGCCGAGACACCACGTGATGATCGGGTGTGATAAGCTCTACATTCACATACAACCGGTGTAAGACAGTTTTACACGTGTAGAATACTCGGGTTAAACTTGGCGAGCCTAGCATGTACAGACATGGCCTCGGAACACTGGAAACCGAAAGGTCGAACATGAATCATATAGTAGATATGATCAACATAAGATGTTGACCATTGAAAGCTACTCCATCTCGCGTGATGATTGGACATGGTTTAGTTGATTTGGATCACGTGATCATTTAGATGACTTGAGGGATGTCTATCTAAGTGGGAGTTCTTTAGTAATTTGATTAATTGAACTTAATTTATCATGAACTTAGTCCTGATAGTTTTTTGCATATCTATGTTGTAGATCAATGGCCAGTGCTACCGTTCCCTTGAATTTTAATGTGTTCCTAGAGAAAGCTAAGTTGAAAGATAATGGTAGGAAGGTGTCAAAAAAATATAATGGTAGCAACTACACGAACTGGGTCCGTAAATTGAGGATTATCATCACTACTGCATAGAAGAATTATGTCCTTGAAGCACCGCTAGGTGAAAGGCCTGCTGCAGGAGCAACTGCTGATGTTATGAACGTGTGGCAAGCTTGATCTGATGGCTACTCGATAGTTCAGTGTGCCATGCTTTACGACTTAGAATCGGGACTTGAAAGACATTTTGAACGTCATGGAGCATATGAGATGTTCCAAGAGTTGAAGTTAATATTTCAAGAAAATGCCCGAGTTGAGAGATATGAAGTCTCCAACAAGTTATATAGCTGCAAGATGAATGAGAGCAGTTCTGTCAGTGAACACATACTCGGAATCTCTAGGTACCATAACCACATGACTCATCTGGGAGTTAATATTCCAGATGATAGTGTTATTGACAGAGTTCTTCAATCACTGCCACCAAGCTATAAAGGCTTTGTGATGAACTATAATATGCAAGGGATGGAGAAGACAATTCCCAAGCTCTTCGCAGTGCTCAAAGCTGCGGAGGTAGAAATCAAAAAGGACCATCAAGTGTTGATGGTTAACAAGACCACTAGTTTCAAGAAAAAGGGCAACGGAAAGAAAGGGAACTTCAAGAAGAATAGCAAGCCGGTTGCTACTCCCGGGAAGAAACCCAAGTATGGAACCAAGCCTGAAACTAAATGCTTCTACTTCAAAGTGACTGGTCACTGGAAGCGTAACTGCCCCAAGTATTTGGCGGATAAGAAGGATGGCAAAGTGAACAAAGGTATATTTGATATACATGTTATTGATGTGTACCTTACTAATGCTCGTAGTAGCGCCTAGGTGTTTGATACTGGTTCGATTGCTCATATTTGTAACTCGAAACAGGGGCTACAGATTAAACAAAGATTGGCTAAGGACGAGGTGACAATGCCCGTGGGAAATGGTTCCAAAGTCGTCGTGATCGTCGTCGGCACGCTACCTCTACATCTACCTTCGGGGTTAGTTTTAGACCTAAATAATTGTTATTTGGTGCCAGCGTTGAGCATGAACACTATATCTGGATCTTGTTTGTTGCAAGACGGTTATTCATTTAAATCGGAGAATAATGGTTGTTCTATTTATATGAGTAATATCTTTTATAGTCATGCACCCTTGATGAGTGGTCTATTTTTGTTGAATCTCGATCGTGGTGATACACATATTCATAATATTGATGACAAAAGATGCAAAGTTAATAATGATAGTGCAACATATTTGTGGCACTGCCGTTTAGGTCATATTGGTGTAAAGCGCATGAAGAAACTCCATGCAAATGGGATTTTGGAATCACTTGATTATGAATCATATGATACTTGCGAACCATGTCTCATGGGCAAGATGACTAAAACTCCGTTCTCCGGAACAATGGAGCGAGCAACTGACTTATTGGAAATAATACATACCAATGTATGCAGCCCAATGAGCATTGAGGCTCGCGGCAGGTATCGTTATTTTCTGACCTTCACAGATGATTTAAGCAGATATGGGTATATCTACTTAATGAAACATAAGTCTGAAACATTAGAAAAGTTCAAAGAATTTTAGAGTGCGTAACAAGAAAATAAAGTGTCTACGATCTAATCGTGGAGGCGAATATTTGAGTTACGAAATTGGTCTTGATTTAAAACAATGTGGAATAGTTTTGCAACTCACGCCACCTGGAACACCACCGCATAATGGTGTGTCCGAACGTCGTAATCGTACTTTATTAGATATGGTGCGATCTATGATGTCTCTTACCAATTTACCACTATCATTTTGGGGTTATGCATTAGAGACAACAGCATTCACTTTAAATAGGGCACCATCTAAATCCGTTGAGACGATGTCGAATGAACTATGGTTTGGCAAGAAACCTAAGCTGTCATTTCTTAAAGTTTGGGGTTGTGATGCTTATGTGAAAAACCTTCAGCTTGATAAGCTCGAACCCAAATCGGAGAAGTGCGTCTTTATAGGATACCCAAAGGAATCTGTTGGGTACACCTTCTATCACAGATCCGAAGGCAAGACTTTTGTTGCTAAGAATGGATCCTTTCTAGAGAAGGAGTTTATCTCAAAAGAAGTGGGTGGGAGGAAAGTAGAAGTTGATGAGTTAATTGTACCTTCTCTCGAATTGGAAAATGGCTCATCACAGAAAATCGTTCCCGTGATGCCTACACCAATTAGTGAGGAGGCTAATGATGATGATCATGAATCTTCATATCTAGTTACTACCGAACCTCGTAGGTCAACCAGGGTACATTCCGCACTAGAGTGGTACGGTAATCTTGTTCTCGAAGTCATGTTACTATACCATGACGAACCTACGAACCATGAGGAAGCGATGATGAGCCCAGATTCCGCGAAATGGCTTGAGGCCATGAAACCTGAGATGGGATCCATGTATGAGAACAAAGTGTGGACTTTGGTTGACTTGCCCGATGATCGGCAAGCCATTGGAAATAAATGGATCTTCAAGACTGACGCTGATGGTAATGTTACTGTTTACAAATCTCGACTTGTTGCAAAAGGTTTCCGACAAGTTCAAGGAGTTGACTACGATGAGACCTTCTCACGCGTAGTGATGCTTAAGTCTGTCCGAATCATGTTAGCAATTGCCGCATTTTATAATTATGAAATCTGGCAAATGGATGTCAAAATTGTATTCCTTAATGGATGTCTCAAAGAAGAGTTGTATATGATGCAACCAGAAGGTTTTGTCGATCCTAAAGGTGCTAACAAAGTGTGCAAGCTCTAGCGATCCATATATGGACTGGTGCAAGCATCTCAGAGTTGGAATATACGCTTTGATGAGGTGATCAAAGCATATGGTTTTATACAGACTTTTGGAGAAGCCTGTATTTACAAAAAAAAAGTGAGTGGGAGCTCTGTAGCATTTCTGATATTATATGTGGATGACATATTATTGATTGGAAATGATGTAGAATTTCTGGATAGCATAAAAGGATACTTGAATAAGAGTTTTTCAATGAAAGACCTCGGTGAAGCTGCTTCTATATTGGGCATCATGATCTATAGAGATAGATCAAGACGCTTAATTGGACTTTCACAAAGCACATACCTTGATAAAGTTTGGACGAAGTTCAAAATGGATTAGTCAAAGAAAGGGCTCTTGCCTGTTTTACAAGGTGTGAAGTTGAGTCAAACTCAATGCCCGACCACTGCAGAAGATAAAGAGAAAATGAAAGTCATTCCCAGTGCTTCAGCCACAGGTTTTATCATGTATGCAATGTTGTGTACCAGACCTGATGTGTGCCTTGCTATAAGTCTAGCAGGGAGGTACCAAAGTAATCAAGGAGTGGATCACTGGACATCGGTCAAGAACATCCTGAAGTACCTGAAAACGATCAAGGATATGTTTCTCCTTTATGGAGGTGACAAAGATCTCGTCGTAAACGGTTACGTTGATGCTAGCTTTGACACTGATCCGGATGACTCTAAGTCACAAACCGAATACGTATTTTTGTTAAACGTTGGAGCTGTCAGTTGGTGCAGTTCCAAGCAGAGTGTCGTGGCGGGATCTACGTGTGAAGCCGAGTACATAGATGCTTCGGAAGCATCAAATGTAGGAGTCTGGATGAATGAGTTCATCTCCGATCTAGGTGTAATACCTAGTGCATCGGGTCCAATGAAAATCTTTTGTGACAACACTGGAGCAATTGCCTTGGCGAAGGAATCCAGGTTTCACAAGAGAACTAAGCACATCAAGAGACGCTTCAACTCTATGCGTGATCAAGTCTAGGAGGGAGACATAGAGATTTGCAAAATACATAAGGATCTGAATGTAGCAGACCCGTTGACTAAGCCTCTTCCACGAGCAAAACATGATCATCACCAAGACTCCATGGGTGTTAGAATCATTACTATGTAATCTAGAGTATTGACTCTAGTGCAAGTGGGATACTGGAGGAACTATTCCCTAGAGGCAATAATGAAGTTGTTATTTATATTTCCTTATTTTATGATAAATGTATTTTATTCATGCTACCGGAAACTTAATACATGTGTGGATACATAGACAAAACACAGTGTCCCTAGTAAGCCTCTACTAGACTAGCTCATTAATCAAAGATGGTTGAGTTTCCTAACCATAGACATGTGTTGTCATTTGATTAACGGGATCACATCATTAGAAGAATGATGTGATGGACAAGACCCATCCGTTAGCTTAGCATAATGATCGTTAAGTTTTATTGCTATTGCTTTCTTCATGACTAATACATATTCCTTTGACTATGAAATTATGCAACTCCCGAATACCGGAGGACCACCTTGTGTGCTATCAAACGTCACAATGTAACTGGGTGATTATGAAGATGCTCTACAGGTGTCTCCAAAGGTGTTTGTTGGGTTGGCATAGATCGAGATTAGGATTTGTCACTCCGAGTATCGGAGAGGTATCTGTGGGCCCTCTCGGTAATGCACATCATAAGAAACTTGCAAGCAATTTAACTAATGAGTTAGTTGTGGGATGATGCATTACGGAACGAGTAAAGAGATTTTCCGGTAACGAGATTGAACTAGGAAGATATCGACGATCGAATCTCGGGCAAGTAACATACCGATGACAAAGGGAATAATGTACGTTGTCATTATGGTTTGACCGATAAAGATCTTCGTAGAATATGTGGGAACCAATATGAGCATCCAGGTTCCTATAACTGTTATTGACCGGAGAAGTGTCTCGATCATGTCTACATAGTTCTCGAATCCGTAGGGTCCGCACGCTTAACATTTGATGACGATTTGTATTTAGAGTTGTGTGTTTTTGGTGACCGAAGATTGTTCGAAGTCCCAGATGAGATCATTGACATGACGAGGAGTATCGAAATGGTCAAGAGGTAAAGGTTGATATATTGGATGATAGTATTCGGACATCGAAAGGGTTCCGAGGGGTATCGGGTACATATCGGAGTTTCGTGGGGCTACCGGAACCCCTCGGGGAAAGTTATGGGCCTTATGGGCCATAAGAGGGAGGCACACCAGCCCACGTAGGGGTGGTGCGCCCCCTCCATGGAAGGAGGTCGAATTGGAGTAGGGGAGGTGCGCCACCCCCTTTCCTTCTTCTTCTCCTCCACTCCTTCCTCCTTTCCCCCTCCATGAGAAGGAAAAAGAGGGGGGCGAATCCTACTAGGAATAGGATTCCTAGTAGGACTCCCTCCCCTTGGCGCGCCCCCTATGGCTGCCTCCCTCTTATATGTGGGGAGGGCACCCCTAGAAGACATATCGATTATTTGTTAGCCGTGTGAGGTGCCCCCTCCACAGTTTACACCTTAGATCATATTGTCGTGATGTTTAGGCGAAGCCCTGCGCAATCTACTTCACCATCGCCGTCAACACACCTCGTGCTGCTGAAACTCTCCCTCGACAGTCTGGTGGATCAAGAGTTTGTGGGACGTCATCGAGCTGAACGTGTGCAGAACTCGGAGGTGCCGTACGTTCGGTGCTTGATCGGATGAATCGCGAAGACGTTCGACTACATCAACCACGTTAATCTAACGCTTCCGCTTTCGGTCTACGAGGGTACGTGGACAAACTCTTCCCATCTCGTTGCTATGCATCTCCTAGATAGATCTTGCGTGAGCGTAGGAATATTTTTGAAATTGCATGGTACGTTCCCAACATTTTTCCCAACATGTGTGGCAACTTAACCTCCGGATGGGAGAGTATCCTATGATATAGGGCCAACGGTGCTCCTATGCTACGGGCTTTCGAACCATCGGATCTTAGATCCAACAACATCTAAGGAGTTGTTGTAGTTGTTGTACTTTTTCACATTTTTGGACTTGTCGAGGACATTTTTGCAAAAAATGTTCAGCTTGCACGGGAGCACCCGATACTTTCCAACCTCCGGATAGATACACCACCACTTTCGACATAGGCATAGTGTCAGTCTACTTGACTCTACTGTTATTTTAGCTTGAGGACAGTGAGGGCAACCCCTCACTAACTTTTATATTAAATTAACACACCACCTGTCGTGGAAATAACACGGCAGATGTCCGGTTTAACGGACTTGATGATGGAACCATCGCACGGGTTAGCTTGAAAGGGTTCATGGCACACAAAGGACACAAAGGATTTTATACTAGTTCGGCCCCTTTGAGAAGGTAAAAGCCTACGTCTAGTTGGTTTGGTATTGCTTGGGCGTCGGTTTACAGGGAGCGAAATTGCTTGCCTGCGTCTCGACGGATCGATTGTTGCTTGTCTTTGAACCGGTGCCGGGTCGTCCCTTTATATAGAGGTGACGCCTGGTCCGGTTTACAGAATCCCGAGGCCGGCTCATAATCGTGTCCGCCTCGGTCTCTGCTCTTCCTTTCTTATCTCTCAAATTACATCTCTTTGGCGGTTCACAAACCGTATTTCTATACATGGGCCCTGAAGTCTCATGGGCCGTAACATCTACCAGAATAATAAAACCAAATACGATGCAACTAATCCGGTTTACAATATCCGGTTCATACCTATTAACCATATCCCTGACACCACCCAACCCTTACAACATAAACAGTCTATATGGGGGGTAGCTCTGAAAAGTTCTAAGTGCTAGGACTGAGCAGTACAAAAGAACAAGAGGAGGGGGGTTACAAGTAGAGCTAGATCCTAGTTTAGTTTCTATTGTTGTCGTTTTGTCAGTTTAGTTTCATTTCTTTTTGCCAGAATTTTCTGGGTTGGCTGTGTGCATCCTAGTTATGCAGAGTCGTGTGTTACTCATAATGCTCTGTATCCGCTTGATGCTAAGATAATAAAAGCACCCTCTATCGAGAGAGAGAAAAGTTAGTAGTTATTTTGAAAATACAAAAATATTATCTATCACATTATCTTTTAATATCATGTACAACTAGCAACGCTAGCAAGGTTGACACCCTTCTTGGTATCCTTGGGGACATAAGTGAAGTTTTGTTTACTTTGCAGAGCTTATCATTGTTGTAAGAACCTTTGTACCTCCGCGGATTGATATCTTGGTTTCTCACCGAGGAAAAAGTTGCCACTTACTATAAACCCTTGAACTTGAGGGCACAACTGCTTGTTAGGCTACACACCTAGTAGTAAGCTAGACACCAACACAAAGTTCATCGCGGAGGAGCGCACATATGTGATAAAACGCGCGACATGACCAGCCGGCGAGGATATGAGCTCGAAGGAGGAGGAGAACGACAATGACATGGAGGTGGAGGAGGAGCTCACCGCCACTGAATTTCAACTCACTGATGCGAGCATAGAGCAATCAGCGCGTCGGAGGAGGCGCAATATCATGGCGCACTAGCCGAGGAGGCGGAGCACCATGCGGTGGATGCGTGGCTCGAAGGTGAGCGCCGCCACCCCCATGGCGGAGCTCCTCACCAATCTGTAACATCCCAAATTTTCAATTTGGAATGTTATACATAGGTCATCATATGCATATCATATTTTATTTGCATTTCGTTTTGCGATCCTCGAAATTCTAAGCAACTCAAGGACCCACGGAGAGAGTTGGGGATTTCACCGTTTTCATATTTGAATTTTCTCAAATATTGGAAAAAGGATCATTTTGGTTTAATTATTTTTTACTCCGAAAATATTCCATATTAAATTATATGAGAGGAGATAATATGACTTCTCCAAAATAAATGGAATATTGGAAGAAAAATACTAAAAATCAAATAAATATTTTTAATTGAATTTTTTTGCAATTTTATTTGAATTAGAAAAAAATTGCATATTTTAAAATTGCATTTTTAGGGCCAAGAAAATGTTCGTCATGTTCGAAATATTCTATTTAGATGGTGAAATTTGTTTTGGTATTTTTAGTTTTTTATTTTATTTCTAGGATTTTTCCCGGTGAAATCAGTTCAAAAAATAATAATAACTTCCCGCCGGACCGAACTAGGCCGAGGCCCACCTGGCCCAGCCGTCGCATCGCCTCCCGTCGTCGTCCCCGAGCCAGACTCCTCGAGGGAGTCCGACGCCGCCGCGCCACCCCGCCCCCT
>LR738713.1:97419317-97473700 GCA_902687465.1 Secale cereale | reverse complement strand
GTCAGGCCTCTGGCGCTAGGAGGCGGGGAGTGGACGAGGAGGGTTGTTAGGAGAATAAGCCTGTTGTTAGGAGAATAAGGTCTTAAGGGGTGTTATGAGAATATATATTGTCATATGATTCTTATGCTAAAGTAACAATTCATCCACAATATCAAGCATGAATCATAAACTTCATTGAAAACTAACAAACTTTGATCTCGGTCATTGAAGCAATTGCAATCTATCGTAACATCGGAAAGAGTCAATATAAGAGCTTTTCAGCAAGCCTACATACTCAACTATTATATAGTCTTTCACAATTGCTCACACTCACGCAATACTTATGTTTATGGAGTTTTAATCGGACACAGAGAAAGATAGGGGCTTATGGTGTTGCCTCCCAACGTTTTACCTCAAGGGTAATGTCAACAGTAATAGATCATGGAAACTTACATCCAAGTGGGTATATATGTCAGGATCTTCCAACACAGTGTGCTTGCCAAAGGATAAAATGTAAAAAGGAAAGGTGAATTTCACCTTGACTCTTATAGAAGAATAATAGATAGGCCCTTCGCAGAGGGAAGCAGAGGTTGTCATGTGTTTTTATGGTTGGATGCACAAAGTCTTAGCATAGAAGAACGTCACTTTATATTGCCACTTGAGATAAGGACCTTTATTGTGCAGTCCGTCGCTTTTATTACTTCCATATCACAAGATCGTATAAAGCTAATTTCCTCCACACTAATAAATCATACATATTTTAGCGAGTTTGCAACATGACAACTTACTTGGAAGGGTCTTTCTCAATCCATAGGTAGGTATGGTGGACTCTCATGGCAAAACTGGGTTAAAGGATGTATGGAAGCACAAGTAGCATCTCTACTTAGTGCGAGGAGTTTTGGCTAGCATGAGGGGGAAAGGCAAGCTCAACATGTTGGATGATCCATGACAATATACTTTATTTCGGATATAAGAAAACATAACCCATTATGTTGTCTTCCTTGTCCAACATCAACTCTTTAGCATGTCATATTTTAATGAGTGCTCACAATCATAAAAGATGTCCAAGATATTATATTTGTATGTGAAGCCTCTCTTCTTTTATTACTTCCTATTAATTGCAACGATGACCAAAACTTTGTTTTTCAACTCTCAACAACTTTTATTTATCATACTCTTATATGTGAAGTCATTACTTCCCATGAGATCAATATGATCTCTTGGATACTCTTTATGTTTTCTTTCTTTTTATCATGACCCAAGTGAGGAAATCAAGCCCTTGACTCAACACTAATCTTTATTATATAGCTCACGGACTTGATTGCAAAGGGTAAAGATCATAAGGCAAAAGCTCACAACTAGATCATGCTAACTTTATTCTACTAGATCAAGATACTACCAAAAGGATTGAACTAAGAAAAATGGTAAAGATAGGAGTGATGGTGATACGATACCAGGGTCACTCCCCCAAGCTTGGCAGTTGCCAAGGGGAGTGCCCATACCCATATGATTATGTCTCCTTCTTCGGGGGTGGTGATGATGGAATTGTTGATGATGTAGGCTTGTCGTCCACCTTCCAAGGCATGGGATCGCCATGTAGAAGGATGATCGAGTCTCCGGGATGCCCAAATCTGCAGCCAAACTCATCTTCTTGAATCTATATTCATACTCACAGTTTTGGTTCTGCAGGTCATAGATCTGGGCTTGGAGGTGATCGATCTTCTCTTGAAGATTGGAGATGGCTTCCCCGAAGATCCTTGAGTCCAGCTTGAGGTTGTTGGCGAGCTCCGAGATCATCATGTGGTTGGCGTTGAGTCCTCGTTCCACCATACCTTGGCACTTGAAAACTTGCTGCTCCATTGCTTCGAGTCTTGTCTCCACGCTTCCGGTCCTCCTCGGCCCCTCAACATCACGGATGTGCAGCACACCCTCATGCAACTCCATGGTTTTAGGGTGATGCAGCACCTCCCCAAGGTAGGGGTTGATGACCTTCTCGATGAACTTGTCCTTAGGGATGTTGGAGGATGCCATGATGATCTAGATCTGTCAAAAACAGCAGCTTGAGACGAAAACAGAGGATTTTTGCGTGATACAGAGGTCAAAACCTTCGGGAGTATATATAATGAATTTTAGCCGGCCAAAAGGAGTAACCCACAAGAAATCGGAGTCCGGGAGGCACACGAGCTGCCCACGAGGCAGGGGGCGTGCCCAGGGAAGGGGAGCACGCCCTCCACCCTCATGGATGGCTCGTGTCTCTTCCGGACTGCCACTTATTTTTCTATTTTTCTAAATATTCCAAAACGGAGAAAAATTGCCTTTAGAACTGTTTTGGAGTCGGTTTACTTACCGTATCACATACCTCTTCCTTTTCGGAGGCTGAATCGTTCTGGAAAGTGTCCCTTATGAATTCCTCTGGGGTTACGGTTTCAATAACATTGGTTTCAACATTTATAGGATTACCTGAGATATAATGTTTGATTCTTTGGCTGTTCACCACCTTCGGATTTGTGCCTTCGAAGTTGTTGATCTTTATGGCACCGGAACGATAGACCTCCTCGATAACGTAAGGTCCTTCCCACTTAGAGAGAAGTTTTCCTGCAAAAAATCTTAAACGAGAGTTGTATAGCAAGACATAATCACCTGCGTTAAACTCACGCTTTTGTATCCTTTTGTCATGCCATCTTTTAACTTTTTCTTTAAACAGCTTGGCATTCTCATAGGCCTGGGTTCTCCATTCATCGAGACAGCTAATGTCAAATAACCTCTTTTCACCGGCAAGTTTGAAATCATAATTGAGCTCTTTAGTAGCCCAATATGCCTTATGTTCTAGCTCAAGAGGTAAGTGACAAGCTTTTCCGTATACCATCTTATATGGAGACATACCCATAGGATTTTGTATGCAGTTCTATAGTCCCATAATGCATCATCAAGTTTCTTGGACCAATTCTTCCTAGACCTATTAACTGTATTTTGCAAGATTAGTTTCAACTCTCTATTACTTAGTTCTACTTGACCACTAGTCTGTGGGTGATAAGGGGATGCAATCATATGGTTGACATCATACTTTGCAAGCATATTACGGAAAGCACCATGAATAAAGTGTGAACCACCATCAGCCATTAGATATCTAGGGACTCCAAACCTCGGGAAATAATTTCTTGAAGCATCTTAATAGAGGTGTAGTGATCAGCACTACTAGTTGGAATAGCTTCTACCCACTTTGTAACGTAATCAACAGCAACTAAAATATGTGTATAGCCATTAGAGGCAGGGAATGGTCCCATATAATCAAAGCCCCAAACATCAAATGGTTCAATAACAAGCGAATAGTTCATAGGCATTTCCTGACGTCTACTGATATTACCAATTCTTTGACATTCATCACAAGATAAGACAAACTTACGGGCATCCTTGAAGAGAGTAGGCCAATAAAAACCGGATTGCAATACCTTGTGTGCAGTTCTATCTCCCGCATGGTGTCCTCCATAAGCTTCGGAGTGGCACTTGCGTAGGATCTGTTCCTGTTCATGCTCAGGTACACAACGTCTAATAATACCATATACTCCTTGTTTATAAAAATGTGGGTCATCCCAGAAGTAATGTCTCAAATCATAGAAGAACTTTTGCTTTTGCTGGTATGTGAAGCTAGGAGGTATAAACTTAGCAACAATATAATTAGCATAATCAGCATACCATGGAGTAGTACGAGAAGTATTTATGACAGCTAATTGTTCATCAGGAAAGCTATCATCAATAGGTTGTGGGTCATCAAGTATATTCTCTAACCTAGACAAGTTATCTGCAACGGGGTTCTCAGCTCCCTTTCTATCAATAATATGCAAGTCAAATTCTTGCAGCAAGAGAACCCATCTAATAAGTCTAGGTTTAGCATCTTTCTTTTCCATAAGGTATTTGATAGCAGCATGATCAGTGTGAATAGTTACTTTAGAATCAACAATATAAGGTCTGAACTTATCACAAGCAAATACAACTGCTAAAAATTCTTTCTCAGTAGTAGCATAATTTCTTTGGGCATTGTCTAGAGTTTTACTAGCATACTGGATAAGATTCAAATTCTTATCAACTCTTTGTCCTAGAACGGCACCTACAACATAATCACTAGCATCGCACATAATCTCAAAGGGTAAATTCCAGTCAGGAGGCTGGACAATAGGTGCAGAGATCAATGCTTTCTTAAGTATTTCAAATGCTTCTAGACAATCATCATCAAAGACAAAAGGAATATCTTTTTGTAAGAGATTATTTAGAGGCCTGGAGATTTTGGAGAAGTCCTTAATGAACCTCCTATAAAACTCAGCATGACCAAGGAAACTTCTTATACCTTTGATGTCCTTAGGGCATGGCATCTTTTCAATAGCATCAACATTAGCTTTGTCAACTTCAGTACCTCTTTCAGAAATTTTATGTCCCAAGACAATGCCTTCATTAACCATAAAGTGGCACTTCTCCCAATTCAAAACAAGATTAGTGCCTTCACATCTCTGCAAAACTCGATCAAGGCTGCTTAAGCAATCATCAAAAGAAGTTTCGTAAACGGAGAAATCATCCATGAAAACCTCAACAATCTTTTCACAAAAATCAGAGAATATAGCCATCATGCATCTTTGAAAGGTAGCAGGTGCATTACATAAACCAAAAGGCATACGTCTATAAGCAAAGGTACCGAAAGGACAAGTAAAAGTGGTCTTTTCTTGATCCCCTTTTGACACAGGTATTTGAGAGAAACCAGAATAACCATCTAAAAAGCAAAAGTGAGTATGTTTGGATAACCTTTCTAGCATTTGATCAATAAATGGCAAGGGGTAATGATCTTTCTTGGTAGCTTTATTTAACTTACGGAAATCAATTACCATCCTATAACCTGTAACTATTCTTTGCGGGATCAATTCATCCTTATCATTAGGAATGACAGTCATACCTCCCTTCTTAGGGACACAATGGACAGGACTTACCCACTGGCTATCAGCAACTGGATAGATAATACCTGCCTCTAGAAGCTTTAGAATTTCCTTCCTTACCACTTCTTTCATCTTGGGATTTAACCATCGCTGATGATCAATAACTGGTTTAGCATTTTCTTCCAATTTTATCTTGTGTTGGCATAAGGTGGGACTAATGCCATTAAGATCATCCAGAGTATATCCAATAGCAGCACGGTGCTTCTTCAGAGTTTTCAGTAATTTTTCTTCTTCTTGCTCTGGAAGGTTAGCACTAATAATAACAGGATATATCTTCTTTTCATCAAGATAAACGTACTTAAGATTATCAGGTAAAGGTTTAAGTTCAAACACGGGATCACCCTTGGGTGGAGGAGGATCCCCTAGGATTTCAACAGGCAAGTTGTTTTTCAATACGGGTCCCTGGTTAAAGAATATTTCATCTATTTCCCTTCTCTCATTCATATGCATGTCATTTTCATGGTCTAGCAAGTATTGTTCTAAAGGATCATTAGGAGGCACGGCAATAGAAGCAAGACCAATAATTTCATCCTTACTAGGTAATTCTTTATCAAGGGGTTGTCTACGGAATTTAGCAAAGTTAAAATCATGAGACATATCCCCTAAGCCAACAGTAACAATATCTTTCACGTAGTCTATCTTGGCATTAACAGTATTCAAAAAGGGTCTACCAGATATAATGGGACAAAATTCATCTTGTGTGGAACTAAGAACAAGATAATCAGCAGGGTATTTAACCTTTCCACACAAGACTTCAACATCTCTAACAATCCCAACTGGTGAAATAGTGTCTCTATTAGCAAGCTTAATAGTAACATCAATCCCTTCTAACTCAACAGGTGCAATGTCATGCATAATTTCTTGATATAAGGTATGAGGGATAATACTCGCACTAGCACCCACGTCACATGAACCATGGTAACAATGATCTCCTATCTTAACAGAGATAACAAGCAAGCCTACAACAGGTCTATGTTTATTCCCAGCATTGGGTTTGGCTATTCTAGCATACTCTTCTTGGAGGTAAATGACATGTCCATCTAAATCTTCTACCAAGAGATCTTTAACCATAGCAACACTAGGTTCAACTTTAATTTGCTCAGAGGGTGTAGGTGTTCTAGTATTACTCTTACGAACTACAGTTGAAGCTTGAGCATGATCCTTTATCCTAACAGGGAAAGGTGGTTTCACAATATAAGCAGTGGGAATAACAGGATCAACATTATAAGTGATAGTCTTTTCTTCAACTTTAACATGTTCAACTACTTTTACTTCAATAGGGGGATGGTATTTAAACCACTTCTCCATGGGGAGATCAACATGAGTAGCAAAAGATTCACAGAAAGAAGCTACTATCTCAGAGTCAAGTCCATATTTAGTGCTAAACTCACGGAAAACATCGGTATCCATAAAAGCTTTAACACAATCAAACTTAGGGGCCATACCTGACTCCTTACCTTCGTCGAGATCCCAATCTTCAGAGTTGTATTTAATTCTTTCCAATAAATCCCATTTGAATTCAATAGTCTTTATCATAAAAGAGCCAGAACAAGAATTATCGAGCATGGTGCGATTATTGAGAGAAAGCCGAGCATGAAAATTTTGAATGATCATTTTTCTTGAGAGCTCGTGATTGGGGCATTAATATAACATTGACTTAAGCCTCCCCCAATCTTGAGCGATGCTTTCTCCTTCGCGAGGCCAGAAATTATAAATATAATTACGATCACGATGAACCTGGTGCATAGGGTAGAACTTCTGATGAAATTCCAACTTCAGACGATTATAGTTCCATGATCCAATATCATCACATAGCCTAAACCATGTCAATGCATCTCCCTTCAAAGATAAAGGGAAGACCTTCTTCTTGATAACATCCCCGGGCATACCTGCAAGCTTAAATAATCCACAAACTTCATCCACATATATTAGGTGTAAATCGGGATGCAGTGTTCCGTCTCCTGTAAAAGGATTTTCAAGCAGTTTCTCTATCATACCCGAAGGAATCTCAAAGCAAACATTTTCAGTAGGTGCAGTAGGTTGTGGAGAAACTCTTTGCTCTTCTGGTCGGGGTGAAGATACCCCAAACAAGCCCCTTAAAGGATTATGAGCCATAGTAACAAGTGACAATAAATTTCAGCACACTATATAAATTTTTCCTTACCAAATTTCACTTACCAAAGGCGCTTCACTCCCCGGCAACGGCGTCAGAAAAGAGTCTTGATGACCCACAAGTGTAGGGGATCTATCGTAGTCCTTTCGATAAGTAAGAGTGTCGAACCCAACGAGGAGCAGAAGGAAATGATAGGCAGTTTTCAGTAAGGTATTTTCTGCAAGCACTGGAATTATAGGTAACAGATAGTTTTGTGATAAGGTAATTGGTAGCAAGTGACAAAAGGTAAAAGTAAATAAGGTGCAGAAAGGTGGCCCAATCCCTTTTGTAGCAACGGACAAGCCTGGTCAAACTCTTATATGGAGGAAAGCGCTCCCGAGGACACATGGGAATTATCATCAAGCTAGTTTTCATCACGATCGTTTGATTCGTGTTCGGTACTTTGATAATTTGGTATGTGGGTGGACCGGTGCTTGGGTGTTGTCCTTACTCGGACAAGCCTCCCACTTATGATTAACCTCTAATGCAAGCATCCACAACTACAAAAGAAGTATTAAGGTAAACCTAACCATAGCATGAAACATATGGATCCAAATCAGCCCCTTACGAAGCAACGCATAAACTAGGGTTTAAGCTTCTGTCACGCTTGCAACCCATCATCAACTTATTACTTCTCAATGCCTTCCTCTAGGCCCAAATAATGGTGAAGTGTCATGTAGTCGACGTTCACATGACACCACTAGAGGAGAGACAACATACATCTCATCAAAATATCGAACGAAGACCAAATTCACATGACTACTAATAGCAAGACTTCTCCCATGTCCTCAGGAACAAAAGTAACTACTCACAAGACATAATATTGTTCATGATCAAAGGGGTATTAATATGCATAATGGATCTGAACATATGATCTTCCACCAAATAAACCAACTAGCATCAACTACAAGGAGTAATCAACACTACTAGCAACCCACATGTACCAATCTGAGGTTTGGGTACATAGATTGGATACAAGAGATGAACTAGGGTTTGAGAGGAGATGCTGCTGGTGAAGATGTTGATGAAGATAGCCCTCCCCAAGATGGGAGAGTTGTTGGTGATGACGGCGGTGACGATTTCCCCCTCCCGGAGGGAAGTATCCCCGACAGAACAGCTCTCCCGGAGCCCTATATTGGTTTCCGCCTCGAGACAGCGGCGTCTGGTCCCGAAAGCCTCCTTATGATTTATTTTCAGGTCAAAACACCTCATATAGGAGAAGATGGGCATCGGGGGACCGTCGGTGGGCCCACGAGACAGGGGGCGTGCCCCCCACCCTCGTGGACAGCCGGTGGCCCCCTCGTGAACTTCTTTCGCCAGATATTTTTTATATTTTTTGAAACGGAGTTCTGTGGAGTTTCGGGGCTTTTGGAGTTGTGCAGAATAGGTTTCCAAAGTTTGCTCCTTTTCCAGCCCAGAATTCCAGCTGTCGGCATTCTCCCTCTTCATGTAAACCTTGTAAAATAAGAGAGAAAAGGCATAAGTATTGTGACAAAACAAGTAATAACATCCCATAATGCAATAAATATCAACATATAAGCATGATGCAAAATGGACGTATCAGACCCGATCGGGATATGGCTCTATCTGGGTAGTAGTGGATCGCTTGACCAAAGTAGCTCACTTTATCCCAGTGAAAACCACCTATACCAGTGCAAAGTTGGCCAAGATATATATGACCAGGATCGTATGTCTGCACGGAGTTCCGTGGACCATCGTATCAGATAGAGGAACGCAGTTTACTTAGTTTTGGCATCAGCTGCACCAGACTTTGGGTACCAGGCTAGAGTTCAGTACAGCCTTTCACCCGCAGACTGATGGACGGACCGAGAGAGTCAATCAGATTCTGGAGGACATGTTGAGAGCTTGTGCGCTAGATTATGGATCTAGTTGGGATGACAACTTGCCCTAAGCGGAATTCTCATACAACAACAGCTACCTGGCTAGTTTGAAGATGGCACCGTCCGAAGCATTGTATGGAAGAGGATGCCAAACACCGTTGATGTGGGATGAAGTTGGCGATCGTCAGTTATTTGGACCGGATCTGATTAAAGAGTCAGAAGAGAAGGTTAAGCTGATTCGAGATAGACTGAAGGTAGCTCAGTCCAGACAGAAGAGTTATGCAGACGCGAAACGCAAGGAGGTAGTCTATGAAATCAGAGACAGAGCATATCTGAGAGTGTCACCTCTGCGAGGTGTTAAACGTTTTGGACTTAAAGGAAAGTTAGCCCCGAGATTTGTAGGACCGTACCGTGTTTTGGAACGCATGTGAGAGGTTGCCTACAAGTTAGAGTTACCGGAAGGACTGTCAGGAGTCCATGACGTGTTTCACGTTTCCCAGCTGAAGAAGTGTCATGCTGAGAAGGCCGATATTCCTCTGAGAGATACAGTGCCCCTGGAAGCAATTAATTTGATAGTGATCTAACCTACGAGGAGAAACCGGTCAAGATTCTCGAGTTTGCCAGCCGAGTCACATGCAGCAAGGTTATCAAGTTTTGTAAAGTTCAGTGGAGCCACCATACCGAGGATGAAGCCAAATGGGAACGAGAAGATGATCTACGCAAAGACCACCCACACATATTTTCTAGCCAACCCGAATCTCGATGGCGAGATTCATCTTAAGGGGGGTAGGTTTGTAACATCCCAAATTTTCAATTTGGAATGTTATACATAGGTCATCATATGCATATCATATTTTATTTGCATTTCGTTTTGCGATCCTCGAAATTCTAAGCAACTCAAGGACCCACGGAGAGAGTTGGGGATTTCACCGTTTTCATATTTGAATTTTCTCAAATATCGAAACAAGGATCATTTTGGTTTAATTATTTTTCTCTCCGAAAATATTCCATATTAAATTATATGAGAGGAGATAATATGAATTCTCCAAAATAAATGGAATATTGGAAGAAAAATACTAAAAATCAAATAAATAGTTTTTAATTGGATTTTTCTGCAATTTTATATGAATTAGAAAAAAATTGCATATTTTAAAATTGCATTTTTAGGGCCAAGAAAATGTTCATCATGTTCTAAATATTCTATTTAGACGGTGAAATTTTGTTTTGGTATTTTTAGTTTTTTATTTTATTTTTCCCAGCGAAATCAGTTAAAAAATAATAACTTCCCGCCGGACCGAACTGGGCCGAGGCCCAGCTGGCCCAGCCGCCGCACCGCCTCCCATCGTCATCCCCGAGCCGAACTCCTCGAGGGAGTCCGACGCCGCCGCACCATCCCGCCCCCTCCCGCAAGCCACCTCCCCCCCCCCTTTATAAGCTGAGCCCGGGGCCCCCTGGATCACCATGTCGCCCGCGCCACCGCCGCCCGAGCCGCCCCGCGCCGTCGCCAGCCCGCCGGAGCCGCCCCGTTCGCCGGATCGAGCCGTCGTTCGCCAGATCCTGGCCGCCGGTTTTTTTTCGGTTTAGGTAAAAACCGCCCGGTTTTTCTTCAAAACCTTAGATCGGTTCGGTTTTCTCGGTTTTTTAGCGGACGTTCGTCCGTACGTTCATTTTAACGAACGTTTTTCGTCAGTTAGCCGCAGACAGCGAACGTTCGTTCGTTAGCCTATTCATCTCGTTTTCTTTTCCGGGGTTTTTCCGCGATTATTTTCGATCGTGATTTCTGCCCTGATCTTCGTTTTAGTTTATCTTTTCGCTCGTTTATCCAAATCATGTGAAACAAGCGCCTAGCTCTTCTTCTCGAAGCCCTCTTTATGTTTAACCAACTTGAACAAGATTTTGGTACTTTAAAATTTGACTTTAGTTCAGTTTGGTAAATGGATCTTGTTTCTTTCGTAGTTTGAGTTTCGTTGCTCCGTTTGATTTGATTCTTTTTGCAAACCGGAGTTCTTCAGTTGAACTTTCTGGTTAGATCTTCTTATTTGAGTTTTACCCGTGCATCTTTGCTTGATTGCTTATGTATGCTATTGTTTGTTTGCGATAGAATTCCTGGAGTGCGAAGCGTGCTACTACGAGTCACTAGATTTTGCGAATCGTCAGCAAGGCAAGTAACACATTGATCATACCCCTTTGTTACCCAGTTTTTATGCATTAGTTTCAACCCTCACACATTGCATCAGTAGGATCTCTTAACATGTGGCTTTGGGAAGTAGATGATGAGGTAGAACCTATTACCTGTTTTATTACCAAACCCTTGGGAGTTACTTCTACGTTATGCGTATATTGCCATGATATGCTTGTAGACGTGGATTGGGTTTGAGAGTATCCATGACAGATGTGAGATTGCTAATTAATGGTTCAACTTAAGGTGGCAACTTTAATACACATCTGGGTGGATTGCTTGTGGGCACCTGGAGAATCCAATGTTGTCCTAGGATATCCCGGAGTACCCGTGTGATCATCCTACGGTCCGCCACCCAGGCTCAAAGGGATCATAAGATTATTCATGCTAGAAACTTCTGTGTGCAGCCATAAGCTATTATGGGTTCTAGCGTAGTTGAGTATGTTGCATGACCTCTTTCAGTGGTAGACTAGCAGATGTAGGGTAAAGTAGGTGTAACGGTCTACCCAGAGTAAAGAGTTAATGTTTCTGAAAGACTGTGTCTCAGTCATCCGTTTCTCACACACCATATAGTGCGAGAAATCCAACGGAGGAGATCGAGTCTTGTGAGGAAAAGTGCGCAAACCTCTGTAGAGTGTACAAACTAATCATGATTAGCCGTGTCCCCGGTTATGGACATCTTGAGTATCTGGTACTTGAATTATTGATTTGATCTCATCACTCTAAATTAATTTGATGGGTTGATGATGATTACTTTAATTGGGATTGAGTTGGAGGAACCTTCTCAATGATGTTTCAACTACCATGATAGTTAACTAAAATATATTCCTTTGTTGTAGGGAAAATTTGGCTTTATGCAAAACACTATAACCTTAGAGCCTCCACCAGCCATATATGCATGTAGTGATAGCGTTTATCTGTTCATTGTTCTATTGTGTTATTTTGCCAGCATATTCCATGTGTTGACCCGTTTCGGGCTGCAACATATCATGTTGCAGACTTTTCAGACGAAGAGTAAGGTGCGCTAGGTCGTTTGTCATGCACTCATCTATGCCGTTGGAGTTGATGGACTCATTTTATCTTCCAAGTCTTCCGCTATTATCGTATTTAGATGGTCTTAAGCCATATCTATTGTAATAAGTTCTCTTTTGAGACATTCGATGTAATAAGTGTGTGATTGCTACTCTGTTATAAATCCTTCGAGTACTGTGTGTGTCAGCATTACCGATCCAAGGATGACACTGAAGCACAGAGACTTGATCCATTTGTCTAGATACGGACGTATCTAAAACAACTAATCTGGGACCGAGGTAATATCTCCTTATACAACTGTCTAAGAACCAAACCAAATACTCGATACATCCATTTCTTTGACAAGTATTTGCAGACAAAGACAGTAGTAAACTTCTTTTGCAAGGGAAACCAACATATTTTGGATATTTCAATATGGGTTACATATAGACTGAAATAAGAGAACATCTTATAGTAGTGAACAGAAGTAATAACTAAGAACACAAAATTTTCGGAACTGCTCCATGCACGATATTGCTGCCCGACGTGCGCACGACGTGTAAATCTAGCCGCCAATGCCCTTCCCAGTCATATGCATGGCTGGTTGGATTGAGTCTTCATCAATGAATCGTGCTCCAAAATTTTCAAGACTGTCCCTTCTACCTTCGAATAGGCAAGAGGAGTGTTTGTTGGAAACTGTTGGTTGATCAATGGTCATATTTATGTATATAAATGCGGTATAAGTATACAAGATTGAACAGAAATATCGTTGACATATTTAGTGCTCACTTCTTACATTTATTTTACATATTATGCATGCTGGTTAATCACAGAATATAACATCATAAATTATCTCATACAGTATCAATTTGAGACCATCTTAGAAGAGCTCAAGAATTTCACGGTAAACACTTCAAATCCAACATAAGGCACTAGTTCTGTCTGGACTACATGCACCCTATTCCTGGAAGGTCACAGTCATATGCCGATACGGAATAAATGGGGTCGAAATGATCAGGTTTCTGTTTATCGATCCACAGAATATACATCCTTTCAGGTCTGAATCCCAGCCAGACATCAATCTTACAGGTCTACTGAGGAGCAGGCCCTAAGCCCCAGCACAGCACCAGATACAAGTGCTTCTTACACAACAAATATGATGCAAATCTGCCACACTCGTAGGCTTTAAAATTTGTCTGGTGCGGCTCTTCTCAGGCTTGCTCTCCATGCATCCCAAAAAACCCAGTATGGAGGATTCAGGTCCACACACTATGGAATCTGTCTTTTCGCCACACCTCTCCTTCGCATGGTGGGTTGCCTTTTCATCAGGAAGACCCAACAGGAATGAGCTTGACGACGACGGCAATCGGCATCCCGACAAGGCCAAGGAGCACGCTGGCGAGCCACTGGAGACTGGTGAGAGGCGTCGTGTTGGCAAACTCGCCGAGGAACTGGACCATGATGAACTGGAAGACAACGGTGCTGCTGAGGACACACATGAAGACATAGTTCTTCAGCATGCCCTTGAGCACATTGAGCTTCTCCATCTCCCTCGAACTTATCTCATTGAACACCTGAGAGATAGCATACGCAAATCTAGTGAGCGTCCAAGTTCGCCGTTAAAAATAATGTGCAATCTTATTTCAGAACTTTGACACGACAGCTCTGCATGTCGAACTATGCACCTTTGCTTCCACCAAATTCATATTAACCCTCTGCCAGCTGTGTTCATTTACCTAACTATCAGAGCATTACGCTATTGCATATTTTTTTAAGTTCGCGGCATAGGGGTTCTTGAAATTATCACAAATTGTCCTGCCTTCTGTAGGTTATTTGGAAAAGAGAGGATTTACAGCAGCAGACATACCTGGCAGAAGACGAATGAGTTGAAAATAATTGTATTCAGCACTATATCAGCATCAGAGCCTCCAAGCCCAAAAAAGGCTTTTCCTTGCGTTTGGAGATACCACATAACAACAAATTGGTATAGAGATTGCCCAAAAATGTTCCTCCACATTACATTTGTGATGAACTTCCCTGTTCTTCCTACTGGCTCTCTCTTCATCAAGTCATCATTGGGTGGTTCAGTGGCTAATGCAAGTGCGCCAAGTGTGTCCATAATCATGTTGACCCAAAGAAGTTGAACAGCCGTCAGTGGCGCATTTCCTATCATTGCAAGTGCAAATTATCAATAGGAGAGTATGTTATAGGAAGTAACAAGAATCACCATGACTAGGAGGTATACCTGTAAAACAAGCTGAGGAGAAGTTAACTAGTAAAGCGACAACATTAACAGTTAACTGAAACTGCACAAATTTCTGAATGTTGACGTAAACAGAGCGCCCCCATCTGGCAACAGTTACAATTGTAGAGAAATTGTCGTCCAGAATGATGACATCAGCACTCTCTTTCGCCACCTGAATAAGAGTGCATTAGCCTAGTGAATAACATGAGTGAAAAAATAAGAATACCAGGATACAATGTGAACTTTGCAATATTCAGGTCCTGAAATGCTGAATAAATTTGCAAACTCCATTAAAACAATAGGGTATGATACATCTTCTAGTAGATTAATATTAGCATTCATTGGCTTGGTCTCTTTAATGATCAAGCATTCTCACCTCAGTCCCGGCAATGCCCATTGCAAGTCCAATATCTGCTTCATGCAGAGCAGGAGCATCATTTGTGCCGTCACCAGTAACAGCAACAACTTCATTGAATGTTGTGCGCAAATGCTTTACAAGTGTATGCTTATCCAGCGGTGATGATCGAGCCATTACCTTCAATACACGGAATTACGAGATGAGACTTGCGGATAGATGGTAAGCACTATTAGAAGTCAACAGGACATTATAAACACATCAAACCTGAATTTTTGGAACAAGCACAAGGAGTTCCTCAAGAGTTTTCTCCCTGAAATCCGGTCCCTCGATAGCCAGGCCATCTTCAGTGAGTATACCACATTCACGGGCAATCGCCTTTGCTGTATTTATGTTGTCACCTGTGACCATTCTCACCGTAACTCCAGCAGAGCGGCAAATTGCAACAGACTCTCTCACACCTGGGCGAACAGGATCTTTAATACCTACAATAGCAATGCATGTGTACCCTTGCTGTGGTAATTGCTCTTCAATGGAAAAGCCTTCTTCCATTTCCCTGTAAGCAAGGCACAATGTCCTAAGAGCTTCATTAGCAAAACCATCAATAATACCATTGAGCTTGCCAGCAGTTGCTTTATCAAGAGGGGTAACAGCACCTGTCTCATCTATGAACTTATCACATGCAGCCAAGACTATTTCTGAAGCACCTTTACAATGTGCACGGTATCCTCCCTCAGCAAGCTCAAGAAGGACACACATCCTCTTTTTGGTTGAATTGAAAGGCTCCACTTTCGCAATCTTAGTTTCAGCACGCTTTGCCTTAAAGTTTCCACCTATTGACATTGCAAACTCCAATATGGCTGTCTCTGTTGGGGTACCAAGGATCTGGTGTTTCCCATCTTGGTTAATAACCACCTCACCACCTGTATTGTTAAATATAGACTCGAGAAGAGTTCTGACAACATTTTCTGGAAGTTCTGAACACAACTTAGAGGCATTCTGAGGACTGTTAACCTCTCTGATATTTCCACAAATGCAGGTCTTGACAACAGTCATATGATTAGTTGTTAGTGTTCCTGTCTTGTCACTGCAAATGGTAGTAGCTGAGCCCATAGTTTCACATGCAGCTAAGTTGCGAACCAGTGCCTTGTCATTCATCATTTTCTTCATTGCAAATGCCAGACTCAGTGTGACTGCTAAGGGCAATCCCTCAGGAACAGCAACCACAACAATGGTAACTGCAATAGCAAAATGCTCCAACATCGCCAGTGCATCATCCCCTGACCAGCTTAAAAGCAGCCCATCATGATACTTTTTGCTGATTAACCCTTGAGACAAGACGATGAAAGTTATGACAGCGAAAAATAGTCCGATCTGACCGATGATAGTTGCCACTCCATTAAGTTTGACCTGCAGTGGGGTTTCATCGTCCCCGCCTTCGCTGAGAGTAGCCATTAGTTTTCCCCACTGGGTTCGCATACCAACTGTTGTAATAAGCATCTTGCAGGATCCATCTTGGACCTTGGTGCCCGACAAAAGAAAAGGGTTTTCTTCATTTACAACAACAGGTTCACTCTCACCAGTTAGGCTGGACTCATTAATCAACAGAGAAAACCCAGAAATGAAGAGCCCATCAGCAGGAACCTGATCACCGATTGCCAGATTGACGACATCTCCAGGAAGAAGATCATATATCGATATTCTTTGCCTGAAACCTTTCCTTGTAACTTGTACTTGAATTTTTCTTTTCTCCTTGTCCAGGTCCTTGAATTGCAGCGACTGCCGATAGTCACTTGTCGCGGTAACGAAAACGACCAAGAAGATACTTGCAACAATTCCTAGACCATCATGAGCACCTTTTGGCCATCCTTCCATTGTAATGCCAACAACTAACGAGACAAAGGCGCAAATAGCAAGAATTATAAGAGTTGTATCTTGAAGAGCTTCCCACACAAACACCCAGAAACTGCGGGTCTCGCTTTCTGTGAATTTGTTTATTCCATATATGTCCTGCCTACGCTGCATGCTGTCCTCAGCTGTATCAAGCCCATCCGTCGGCGATGTTGCAAGCTTCGCTGCTATTCCGGCAACTCCGCCGTGGATGATCAACTTTTTACTGTCATGGCCCTCAACAATGGACCCCAGTTCATCAGCACAAATCTGAAACCCTGCAGCCTTGACTTCTTCAGGGACAACATACTCACTTCGAAGTTTGAGGCCTGGGGATATTTGTTTGTCAGTGACAAGGTTAGACACTAGTATATAGGAAATGTTCAAAACTACCGAGAAAACATGAAGTTGTGCAATCAGTTATTACCATGTATAAACTGCAGTGCAGCTTTCGACACCAGCACGGCAACCCGCAGCTTCTCCTGTCACACATCAATAGCATGAAAATTTCAGTAACCTCATGAAAAAAGAGCAGAAACAAATTATAAACCACGTAAGGATCGAACTTGGTACAGTGATTATTCTTCTAGAGTAGGATTTCAAACTAGCCGCTCCCAACACCCATTGTGGCCGTGCACTAGGATAGCACTGTTCTACTAAAAACAGTGCAAAGAAGCCATATACTGTCGTTGCAGAAAGCTAGGCAGGTGCCAAATTGGCACTAGCTCTGGCCCCCATCCAGCGATCTCACAAGCAGATCACATACGCCCCAAAATGCTCCAACAAAACACCATGGAATTGGTTAATTCACTTGAGAACTCCACGCAGCGTGCAGCTAAACTAGCCAGGGGCCACGATGGCACCAACCCTAGCTAAGTTAAGCTAAGCTAAGCTAGCAGCAGCACTCTCAGTACTCGAAGCTAAATCTTGGTCAAGGATGCGGCCGGCCGGCCGGCGTGAAACTCTACGAGCTCCCGGCGCGGCAGACCCAGACTCCAGATCCCAGAGCCGCCGCAGATCCCGGCGGGAAACCCCACCGAAACCCACCAGGCGAGGCCGCGCAGAGGACCAAATTAGCTAACCGCCGCAGGGAGCGGAAGCTGAGCAGCGGAAGAGAGAGGGAGAGAGTGGAGGTAGGTACACACGTGGTTGGCGTGCTTGATGGCCTGCGCCTCGCCGCGCTTGTCGAGGTTGGCGGTGAAGCGGAACCGCCGCTTGGGGTTCTTGACGACGCTGCAGAGCTTGCGCCAGCGCCGCAGCGCCTCCTCGGACGAGTTCTTGCCCTTGACGCCCCCGAAGTTCTCCTCCAGGTAGCTCTCCATCCTCCCTCGGCCGCCGCCGCCGCCGGTGCCGGTGCCGGTGCCGGCGGACTCCTCGCTCGCTCGCTCGCTGGGCTCAAAAAATCCCTGCACCGGCGCGCATGAGCCGGGATTGACGCGTTGGTTGGGTCTGTGGGGAGGATGGGGAGTGTGTGTGTGTGTGGGCGGCGTGGGTGTGGCGACCTGTCCCTGACCAATGAGATATCGCGCTCGCTCGCTCGCGGAGTCGTCGGGTCAAACGAGTACAAGTACCCGAAGTCACCGGCCAAGTATACGTACCGAGGGAAAAAAAAATTCTTTTTTTTGCGGGAAGAAAAGAAAATCTTTACATTAATAACGTCACTGATGCGTTTCTTTTCCCGGCAACGTCACTAGTGCTGCCGATGTAACTGAGAACGAAAACGAAGATACAAGGAAGGTGCCTTTTAGAGGCGCCGGATACAGCGCGTATATAAATTAATTAAATGCGCGTGTATAAATACTGTGGAGATAGCGATAGATATATACCTAGAGAGAGATGGTATGTTATATAGATTACATTGAAGAGGTATAAATGAGAAGACTACCCCATGCAAAATAAATAAATAAATAAATGAGACGACGGCCCGCGCAGATACATCTCGTAGTAGGGAGTATGTGTTTTTGGCAGCATGAGAAAAGCGAAGGTAGCATAGAAACAGGAAGTATATTTTGTACAAGCACAGACGCATGATGAGACAAAACGAAGCTGGAGATTCTTTTGTTCCGGAACAAAAATACAGAGGAGGAGCATAAACTGCTGCACACTTTACACGGCATGGAACACGTAAGCACTGATGGAATCGCGAGAATCACATGCTTAAGCTCCGGGTCACTCAACTAAAAATAAACCGCTGGGTCACTCCCCCTATCAGTCTCAGCCAAAGAAAAAAAAGATCACTCCCTCTATCGTATTAATTCTAGTTTATTTTTGAAAGGGGCGCCTATTATTTGTTACTCCCTTCGTAAAGAGATATAAGAGTGTTTAGATCACAAAAGTAGTGATGTAGATGATCTTGGCACACGAGAAACACCCTTTGGTGGAGTCGTCGGGCTGAATTCATCATTCACCGGCTCCATTCTCTGTGATGCTCACACTTGGGATCGATTAAGAAAACACGGCGCTCGTTCTCTGGAGCCCCTTTGCCCTCTTCCCCGTGTCTCATGTCTAACCGCTAACGATGACTAGCTAATCCACTCACCACTGACAGGAGCTGCTTTATTTTCTCTTTTCGAGCCTGTCTTGTATGTCTCGCCTCACGCGCTATCTGCACATGCCGGCCACGTGACCCTCGCCACCAATCATTCATCCATTCATTCATGCCAAGTGCTAGGCGCCATGTTCTTCTAGTAGTACGCAGACAGATCTACTGCTGGTGTCAATGACCGTATTATAACCCCGTGGAAAATGAGACACGGTGCAGTAAAACAAAGGCACAGCAAGTCAAGAACACCAAGATAACATCAGTACACTAGTACCAGTACCAGGTTTCACGGGCCAATTTAATCATACAGGGGCGAAACTCGTACCGTGCCATGCTGAATTCCATGCTCCACAACAGTCAAATTAGCAACGCTCATATGCCAAAATCCTCTGAGATTTGATGGCGTGCATGCAAGCATGAAGCATCAGAGATGCCTGGCCGGCTGCACGGGCTCTCTGCATCATCAGCTTTCCCTTCTCTGCAAACTCCCCACCAGTGCGATGCAGAAATCGCATTGGCAACTGGCCTCAAACAAACAACGGAAAAGAAAACGGAGATCTGGATCCAAGCTCAACATGGCCAGAATGTCACAACAATTGCATGTGTGGGCATTGCATACGCCCGTGCTGAGATGATACCAACGGCCATGGGCATATGCATCACAAAACCCACCCTCGGACGCCAGATCGCATCTCCAGTTCGATTGCAAAGCAGAGCGGGTAGTACATGCATGAGAATATTCCACATGTATCACAAGACTTTTAGCCCAGCAAAGATAACCGCCTAGTCAGAATCCGATGTTAGACCGCCGTCGGGGTGAAACGCGCGGACCATCTTCGACAGGTGCTCGCCCATGTCCTCCATCTCCTCCCTCCCGAAGCCCCAGTCGCGGAGTATCTGGGTCCCCAGGGCGCCCCGGGCAACGCCGAACTTCTGGAGGCTCAGCGAGCGCCTCTCTATGAAGGGCAGCACCGCGTTGCTCGACCTTAGGCGTGCGGCCATCGGTATCGACTCGACGTCGAGTGAGCCCTTTGGCTGGGTTCCCTCTGCGTGGTTACGGAGGATCTCGCCGTGCTGGCCAATGTTGCTCCTGAAGATCGACGGGAACGGCAAGGGGATGGGGAGCGGGCAGGGTGACACTGACAGATGGGAGAACTTTGGTTTTGTGGCTCTGGCTTCATAAGCTGAGTACACGGAGTTCTTCACTTGTGATATTGATGCCCGATGCCCACCTGTGTCAACAAATTTACATGGAAGTATTTGTAATTTCTACATGTAAATGTACAATTCAAGTATCAATGTAGCTATTAGTAAGTGACAATAGACAAAGAAAGAACTCAAGCAGCAATGTAGCATGGCACACAGTAAGAGTTGAATGGATTCCAAGACTTAGGGATACCTGCACGCAGAACTCCATGAACCACCAATGATTCAATAGAGTATTGGTCTTCTTCTTCGTCGCTGATTTCAGGGGTCAGTGTGTGCAGACTTTTCATGTTCCACAGATCATTTCCGTCTGGCAATTAAGAGTATGCAGTTAGCAAGAAAGGTTAAGCTGCCACCCATGTCGGACCAAACAGGAACATACACTGTGTACCTTTCAAAGAAGGGGCAGGCATTGCTACGTCCAGAGCAGTAACCATGTTCTGCCTACCCTGATCAGCTATTATGTGGACAAGTTCACGCATATCAATATTACCAGATGAATGTGCTATGTTTGACGCCGGGCCAGCGTTTTGTAGTCTAAATGGAACAGTTACTGAATGTATCGCTGCTGCAGAAATTGCACTGGAGTGGAATGGTTTTGCATCTTGAAGAGAAAGGAAGGGTGACAGAGAACCTGATGAAAAGAAATTAAATAAAAATTATTTCCTATGCTCATGAAATAATTCAATTTGGATAATGTGAAAAATAAATAAGTAGACATATGCTTAGTAATGTACTGAGTACTTTATAGTAGGATGTGATGTGTGCTGAGTTGACACATAAAATATACACAGTACTTTTAAAGCTGAGTGAATGAGTTGATATTCTGCAGTAAGTGTGATTTTTTTAGGCTAACCGGCAGGTGTTCTGCTTTTCATTAAGACAGTAAGTGTGATTAAGTGCAATATTTTCAGCATAAGACTAGCCACAATGGGTAGTAACATAGAGTAGTAACATGCACATGTTACTACTTTATGTTACTACCTTATAGTGGGGAGTAACATATGTGTGGTAACATGGAAGACTTCATTTATTAGGCTATAGACTCATCTTACCTTGATATGTGTGATGTTACTCATACTAGTAGTAACTAGCTATGTTATCACATGCCTCTCTTTCTTCATTTATTGCTTGCCACATCATCTATTTTATCTAGATATGTGTGATGTTACTACCTATGTTACTCCCACTGTGGGTAGTCTAAGATCAAAATGCACAGAAAATTAAACAACAGTGATACCTAGCTACTGGAAAAAGTGTGACGCAATAACAAAAATGGTGGCACAGAATATGTTCCTGCCTGTTTAGCAAATATATGAGAATTCACGCATCTAATCGTACTAGAATAAAGCACAGAAACAAATGTGGCAGTCTGGATGAAATCATACTTTGACTGAGAGAAGGCAGTCCTATTGGAACCATCAAACTGCAAAAGGATGAAAGCTTTGAAAATGAAACAGCGTCATGCAAAGATCTTGTAATGGTCTCCCTTTGATTCCTGGATGATCCATGGGTAACTGGGTCCCTCACACAATAAAGCAATACAGGTGTATTTGTGTAGTCATCAGCAATGTTTTCCAAATAAGTTGCAGCTATGCTGGAAAACCCTCCCGAATCGTCCACAATAAACTGGATACCCTGTAGTTAATTACGGATTAATGCAAGACCTCAGCAAAATACATAAGGGGGAAATCATACAAAATCGCACGTTGCGTTAGTAAACATAAATCTTAGTATAACTACAAATAGAGTATTCACTGATACTCCCTCCGTCCGGTAAAGAGTGAACGTTTGGCTTTAAAATTTGTCCACAAAAGAGTGTACTTCTATCTTTCCAATGCACTTTAAAGTAAAAAAAATACTTCTCTCTTATCACATGGTTATCAAGACCAATAACAAGCTACACATGGTTTTCTTAATTTCTACATGCACTTAGCTCATTGGGAGTTGGTTAATTAAAGACGAGAGAGATGATGACTTGCACTTTTCCAATGAATTTTTTACTTCACTCCATAATTTGTCCTAAAATCTCTAGATGTACACTCTTCACCAGACGGAGGGAGTAGGTTATTAGGGAAAAATATAGGACCTGAATGTGATCACATTCTTCAACAAAGAACCTTAGCTTCTCATTCATCTCCTCCATCAGAGTCCATTCTGAAACTACCTCCCTTGCAGTTCCAAAGTTATCAAACTTGTCAAAGTCTGTCCATGACCCATGCATTTCATACAAGCTTTGAGGGTGATACTGAACCTTCGTATAATCAGTCCAAAAGTTGACATCCTTCTCTAAGCATTCAACTAAGTCCTTATCTTCTACACTTTTCTGAGAGTTGTTCCCACCATTGCTAGTGCTTGGGTTCGGCTCTTGTTCAGTTAAGCTTTGCAGAAACAAGTTCCGCCCATGACGCTTTTCTACCGACCTTGTTACATTTCCAGACCTACAACAATTAGAATGGACTCATCAAGGTACTTTCTGAGCCTGATAAACTTTTCACAGATGGGTGCTCTCTAACTTGAGTTAATGATCGACAATATTAGCCTGTAATTACACACTAATAGCATGATTTGTACAAAAGCACAGTTATCAGCAGCTCATTCCTAGGCTGAATGATACTCTATGAAAAGAGTATGCAGATACCATGCAGAAATTGTGAGAGCAGTTGGATAAGTGTATGCATCATCACAATCTCCAAAATAACCATATTATGAGGGTAAGAGGCTAAGTCTAATTCATTGCTCCTACAGGTTGCAAAAAGATTAGTATCAAGCAAACATACATACAGTGAAGGTTATATCCTGACATAGTGATATGTTCTTGCTTTGCCAATTTAAATATGCTCCCTCAGTTTGTTAGAGTACAACAAGTCATGGATATCCAAAGTTACTTTCTGTTAGTCTGAATCTAGTGCACTTCTAGCCCAGTTGCACAAGCAATCCAAAACAACATTGACAAAATCATCCTGTTTCTCTTTAGCTCGTATAAAAGACCACAAAGATTACCAACTACGCATGAGGGGCATAGTAGGCGAACGAGGCATGGAGACAAATTCAGGAAAAGTTCAGAGTGTCACTTGCCATGTAGTGACATTGAGCTGATCCGAGGCAGCGCTACTCAGACCCGGAGCGCCGGAGGAACTTAAAGAACCAAGAGACCCTGCAAACGGTACAATATATGATGTAATGCACACAACCACTGACAAGGGTAATTTACACATTCTCACAAAGGCGTCCTGATACCGAGCAATGTAAAGATAGTATTAAGCTTGTCACAGATTGCTATATTTAGAGTGAATTTATCACAATAGCACATACAAAAATTAAGAATACAACTAAATTACCTCGAGAACCAATGGATACCAGACGGGGGCAGTAGGTGGAGACGCCCTGACGAAATTAAGCAGTGTGACTAAGACGATCCGATGGAAATGATGCATGATTTGAGATAAGCTCTTGGTCTGGCTCTACCTGGAGCGTCTCGCCGGTGCGGTACAGGACGTCCATGTCGAGCGGCGCGGTTCTGAAGGCGGCGTCTGCGCCGGGGTCGTCGCCGAGGCCGAGGAGCTCATCCTGAAGAGCAAGCAAAGAGACGGGGATTGAGTGCTTGTCGTCACGAAGAGGGTAGGGTTTAGGGTGTCGCGAAGGCGGTACCTGGAAGTTCCAGAAGTGGGAGCCTACGAAGTTGGCGAAGCCGCCGACCTGCACCGTCACCACCTCCCTCATCTCTCCCGTCGCCTCACGGGGACTGCGTGGCGGGGCAACCAGTTGCTGTCGCCGCAGCCGGAGAAGAAGAAGATGAAGAAGCGGCTCACCCGCGCTGTATCGATTTTAGATGGTGGGCTCGTTGGCGGCGGCAGCGGCAGCGGCTGCGGCTGCGGCTGCGGCAGTGAGCTCGTCGGCGGGGTGAGGCGGCGGAAAGGGGGTGGGGGGCGTGGACTGCTCGACGGGGAGCGCCACACTAGACCTGGCCAAACCTCCGGATGGGCCGGGCTTCGGACGGGCCTACCAAAGCCCGGTGCAGAAAAACCCAGGCCCGAGCCCGGCCCAGCCCGGCTGTCGGGCCTGGATTTTGGGCCCAAGCCCGGCCCGAACATGTAAAAGCTCGGTGTGCCTCGGGCCACGGGCCGGGCCCCTTCAGAAAAGAGCAAAATCAACGGGCCCGGGCCTAGCCCGACCTGGCCATCGGGCTGAATATCTAGGCCCGAGCCCGGCCCGGGAGCAGCATCGGGCCGGGCCGGGCTGTCCATGGCCAGGTCGCCCACACAGTTCAGTCCGTTGTCACGCTGTACATGGGCCCCCGGCTATACCATGGGCCCCGAGTCCACCAACAGCCTCTCTGCCAACTCTCCGACAAGACTACTAGGGCATGCTCTTCTCAAAAAAAAAGACTACTAGGGCATGCGTGTGTTTCTAAAAAAAAACTAGAGCCTAGAGCATGCGTGAGTTTTCTGACAAGGCGACTAAGAGCAACTCTAGCACATCCCTTAAACCGTGAAACTGAAAACCGCGTTTTCAGTTCACGAAAACGCATTTTAAGGGTTGGTTTGGGCTGCGGCCGAGTAGACCCCTTAAACTTAGACTGTAAAATCGAATATTCTCGTATATTCTTCCTCACGTCTTCTTCTTCCTCTCGTCTGTATCCACGGTCAGCTAGCTCGCTCCTACAAACCCGACGGATAGCACACAAAGCGGCCAAATATGGTGCCGCCGGCGTCCAGCACGGCTCGCACAGCGTCGTAGCTGTCAAATACGGAATCGTTGGTGTCACGGAGCCGCCACATCTCGTTCACGGAGCCTCCGAACGGGATCAGCCATGGCTGCAGGCACGCGCTCGATCCTTTTGCAATGCAGAATTTTATTGGAGCAGTGAGAAATCGACGGCTAGATACGAATGGTACGGACGGCGGCGCGCGGGGAGAGGCGGCGGAAGGATCCGGTTTGTCGTGGAATCGTCACGACAGATGTCCCCTCACAAGGACTTCATCGTGGAGCCATCGCAACTAGGAAGCTTAAAGGGGTTAACGGGACAAGGGACACGTGAGAGTTTCTATACTAGTTCGGCCCCTTACGATGCAGGAAGGCCTACGTCTAGTTGGGTTAGTATTTTCGATAACCAGGGAACGAGACACGCTATGCCCGGCTCTCGATGAGATGTTTCTTGCCCTCAGCCGTCAGCGGGTCGCCCCCTTATATACACGGGTTGACGCCCTGCGACCTACAGAGTCCCGGCCGGCTTATAAACAGTGTCCGGCTCGGTGACTAGTTAATTCTACCTTATGATACAAGTCATGCCATTATGGCGGTTCACCACTACGGTCCTTAAGTCGCCTGTGGGCTTCACACCCTTTACTGAACCGCCATCTTCATGTTTGATCTTGGGCTTCATATGATGAACCCTCTTCGCGTAACCCGGCCCCTCCTGGGCGGCTTACACGAATAGTTATATCTCCAACATTAGGGCCCAGATTGATTTGAACCGGTTCGTGTCAATCTTAAAATACCTTAAGAAAAAATCCTTTCGTCTTTTGTCTGTGCAAAGGCTATAACCCGCCGTGACGTCATGTTCTGGATTCGTGATAACCCATCATGACGTCATATTAAATTCATATTTTACTCTGTCATATCCTTAACGGATCCTTGCCTTTACTGACCATTCCGAAAATCGAGGCGTTGGAGTCGTTGGATAATGATGCTCAGCCTCCTCGTTTCTCACGCCATCTCAGCCAGCCTTTCCTTATAAATAGGCACGACCTAGGTCTTTTCTATTCTCCCCCTTGAGTCGTCTTCCTCCTCTCACTGTTTTTCTGCTGCTCGAGCTCCGCCGCCGCCGCCACAGATCTCCTCGTCTTCTCCAACTCAGGCCGCTGCGTCGACCTGACTTGACCAGAGAAACGCAAGGAACCTGTGCAGCAACTTTGCATCTGTAAGTCCCCTCTTTCCTCCATCTCAGATCTGCATTACAAAAAATTTGAGCTCGTCGGTGTTCATCGCCGTCCGTCATGAACTCTTGGTAGATTTCACCTCCAACGCCCTTTCCTGATCTTAAGATAATATAAAATTGTTGCGGTAACTGTTTCGCGTCCATTTCAAAAATAGATCTCTTTCCTTTGTACAGAGGCTTCATTCGAGCTTATGGACTTATATGTGCTAGCTTTAGGTCTAGAATTTTTCTTTTCAGAACGACCGTTTGATCCAAAATAATAACTGCAACTTGCGAAACCTGTTTGTTCCATACTTAGTCAAAAAATTGCATCTGTTAGATCTGTTTAACTACGGCAGTCCGTACGGCCGGTTTAAGAAGACCACAATGATTGCCCGCCTTGCTTGCTCCTGGCGGGTTTTTTAAAATACCTTAACTGCTTCTGATACCCGTAGCGGCTTAAATATCAAAACACAATTAGCCATATATCATTAGGCCCCTTCTTAAGCCGCCATCTTGAATAAACTTAAAAAATGTTCTCTTCCGGTTTAAACTGTACCGGGAAAACTTTATCTTGTCATAGGCTTCCACTTTCATTATGGCTCCCAAGGCTCCCAAAGCTCCTGTGACATGTAAATGGGTCAAGTCCACTGTTACTAAAAGCACATTGTCTGAATTTGTGAAGACTGGCTATCTACCCAAGAAGGAGGTCATGTCTTATCGTGCTCCTAACCCGTCAGAGGAGAAACCTCAACCCAAGGAGGGGGAGTGATCATTTTTACTGATCATATGAGCCGGGGCTTTGCTCCACCCGGTTCAAAATTCTTCAGGGGTGTTTTGCAATCTTTTAACCTCAGACCTCAAGACATCGGGCCCAACTCTGTGTCAAATATTTGCAACTTCTAAGTTTTCTGCGAAGTGTACCTCGGAGAAGAGCCCAACCTACTTTTGTTCAGAGAGTTGTTTTACTTAAACCGGCATAATGAACATGCCAACGGGCCCAGTCTGGAACTCGGCGGCATCTCAATTCAGCGGCGGAGAGACTGCCTTTTCCCATACGCTGAACTACCAAGCCACCCAAAGGATTGGAACCAAATGTGGTTCTATTGCCAAGACACTTCTCCGGCTGATGAGAACCCGCTGCCCGGTTTTTGCGCTCTGCGCCTTGAATCCAACCACCCACTGCCGGACAAGTTATCTGCTGTTGAACGTCTTCCGCTCGCTCCCACCATCAGGAAAATCAAAGCTCTCTTGGGGAACGGCTTAGATGGCATTGATTTAGTCTGAGTCTGGATCTCCTGGCGGGTGATTCCGTTAAGCCGCCGCCCCGGTTTAATGTGCACTTACTCAGGCGAAAAGGACGACCCGCTGCGTCATAGTCCTGACAACTTACCAGATGATACGGTTGAAGCTATGACCCAATCTTTGTTGAAAGAGGGCTCAGTGGTCAGTAATGCCTTTGGCTTACTTCCTTTCTGCAAGAATAACCCGGCTCCTGCAGTAAGTCATCCATTTCAACAATTATACCCTTACTGTGTTATACCCTGCTTTTACTCATAGCCCTTTATCATTATTCACAGGCAAATGACAATTTCTGGAAGGTCAAATATGACCATGAAGCCGCCAAACAAGCCAGAGCGGTGAAAAGGGCCGAGAGGAAAGCCGCCAAGATAGGAACGCGGAGGAAGAAGAAGCCAAGTACTTCAGATTTGTTTAAACTGGATGACACTGATGACGATGAAGAAGAGGTACTCCTTAACTCCCGTGACTCCTTTACCATTATCTTATTGACATTAATTCCTTTCAGGAGGACACGGGAAACAGCCAAGCAATTGAGGAAGAGGTAACTATAATTTCCTCCGACTCCGAGCCTTTGCCGCGGTAGAAAATCCGAAGAGTGACCCGGAAAGTAAGATTTTCACATCCTTTAGCTTACCAGGATCCTCAATTTCTTTTGAAGCGGCAGATTCATGAGAGCCGGAGGCAGACCCGGACTAGCAAAGACATGGAACTCTCCTCCGGCTTACCTGACGTAACAAGGAAGCGTCGTGCTGAGGTTATCTCCGGTTTACGTTCCTCTTTACCTTTGGCAGGTTTAATTCGTCAACCCCTCAATTCATCTGACTCAAACTATCAGGATACTTCACCTTCGTCTGGAGAATCCATTCAATCCAACATGCCGGCTTTCAAGACCGCTCCAGGGTAATGTCAACTTATTTACCTTTATGCTTATTCTACTCATGTTTTTGTACTAACCCTCCTGACTTGTCCACAGCGTACAAGTGAAGCCTAGTAAGAGGGAAAAAAAGAATAAGCCAACCAAAGAGCCGGTTGAGACTGAACCGGAGCTCGAAACAGCTGATCCTGATATCTCTGCTCACGAGCCGCCGCCTGAAGCATCTCACGACGTTCCAGCACCTACTTCTGACCCGCCTGCTGAACAAACTCTCGACGGCTCTGATAACCCGAAGATTCCTAGCCCGGCCAAGGCAGATGACCCGGAAGTTGAGATTACTAAGACTCAGTTCATTGAACCGGGAAGACCCACCGTACTGGCCAAATGCTTTGCCAAGGAAGAATTATTGGAACGTCGCAAAGCCAAACTGGACGTCACGGATTATACTCAGCTGAGCATTGGAGAGATTGTCTCTGGCTACCTAAGCCAAGTGCACAGCAGTCGTGACCTGGAGATTGACATGGTGAAACAGATCCATAAAAAATCTGAGGTATAATTTATGTTACTTCTCTTTATTCATACTTACTGTACCAGCCCCCAAGTCTATTGCTTATAAGAAAATATGTTGTAGACTTAGAATCTGCTTATCATTGCTTGTCAAATGCCCGGCTTATCTCGAAGGCCGGCTTTAAAACAATAAATTTAAACCGGTGTAGCATAATATTTTGAGCTTGCAATACGCATTAGCCCCCAAGTGCCAAGTATCTTCGCTTGCCAAGTGCTTGGGACTTAATTTCCATGAACCGTCGTAGTGATTCTGAGCTCTTCAGCATACATTAGCCCCCAAGTGTCAAGTATCTTTGCTTGCAAAGTACTTGGGACTTAATGGTATCTTATAATAATCCGAACTGTAACCCGGTATTGATGCAGGCCACCATAAGTCAATTTGAATCGGAGATTATTGATCTGAAGAGTCGCCTAAAAGCTCAAGAGACTGAAATCCAAAAAGCCAACTCCAAGTTTGAGTTCAGCATATCTGAACAAGAAAAATTGAAGAAAGGCTATGAAGCAGATAAGAAAATATGGCCTGATGAAAAGGCCTCCTTGGTCACCCGGGCAGAGAAAGCTGAAGCGTCGCTTGCAGAAGCAACTGCTGAGTTATCCGGCTTGAAGCGCCACATATCTCAGATGGCCTCAGCAATCTTTGGTAAGCTACTTCTACAAATGTTAAATATTGCAAATCTTTTCCCGATGAGTACCTTAATTGTCACTTCCGGCTCACCTGATGTTTATTAATGCAGGCCCTAGGAGCACAAACCTTAACCAGAACATGTTGATCAAGCTAAAGGCGGTTTATACTCTAGTGGAACAACTCTACACCAGGTCACAACGTGCTTTGGCCGTTGTGGCTTTGTCAAACGACGTTCCCCATCTCCTGGCTGACATGCTAAAGCGGCTCGTTGTGCTACCTCAACGGGTCCAATAACTAAGGCGGGCTTCTGCGAGAGTCGGAGCCATAGCCGCATTGAGCCGGGCCAAGGCATGGATACCAGAACTAGACCCGGCCGATATCGCCCTTGGATATCCAAGCTTGAAGGAAGATGGTACCTTATTTGATGAGAAGGCCTTCACCACCTGCGTGAAGGAAATACGCCATGTGGCCACTCTTAATAGGAATGATGCTGACCTTACTAAGTACCAGCCGGGTTATGACAGCGAGAACTGGAGACTCCCAACGCCACGCTATGATGCAGTCAGCCCGATCCCTCCAATTCTTAAGCATACCTTCGCCCCTGAAGTCGATCCAGCCGGGTTAATTGATGATGAAGTTGAATTTGAAGCTTTGAGTGGCATTGACTGGTCATCATCAACCTTCCAGGACAGGGCAGCCGACGGAGGAGCGGAGAAGGATAACCCAAAAGCCTCAGGTCAACCAAATAAGTGAATCATCGGGCATCATATGTTTATGTTTTGTGGGGAAAACAATGCTTCATTATGCAGACTCGGGGAGTCTTGTAACAGGGTAGAAAAACATTTGGTTTTGTCGTGCCTTCACGCACATTGGAGGTGCTCAATACTTTCTTAGGCCGCCATGATTATCTGATTCCAGTTCATGCCAGCATTCTGCTTTCTTCATTCTGAAAAATATTTGCTTTGCCCTCTGATCTTGCGGGCATATGTAACCCGAACAATGAGGGTAAGCCTTAAATCCTGAAAATTAGCCCATATGATGGTTGCTATGTACTAATAATCTTATTTGATCAATATCAAACTGGTGGAACAAAGACCAACCCTTAAGTGTTTCCAAAATGATCTCAAATAGTCAAATAATTGTGATTGCAAACTATTTATAACAAAAATAGACAAAATTCAAAGGTTTCTGATTCGAATACGATCAGTAAACGTTCCAAAGGGGTTAAGCTAAGATTCGGATACGATCACATAGCCCCCAGTGGCCTTGGCGATGCCGATCAAGTGGGTATCGACAGCTATGTTCTCTTTGGTTCGAATACGACCTATGTTCGAACAGGAAGCCCCCAAGTGACCATGAGAGTTGTTTAATGACGCTGATTCGAATACGATCCATGTCAGACCCAAAGGGGTTAAGCTATGATTCAGATATGATTAGAAAGCCCCCAAGTGGGTTTGGCAGCATGCCGATCAACAGGGTATCGACAGATATGTTCTCTTTGGTTCGAATACGACCTATGGTTGAACAGGAAGCCCCCAAGTGATCCTGGCTAGATTCAGATATGATCATAAGCCGTACCAAGTGGAAAGCTGGATTCAAATATGATCCGCTCCCTGTTGGTTGTTTCAACATCATGACAAGGAAAACATGTAAACTTTTGAGGATGAAAAGGACAGAGGTCCTGCTTTATTGCTTTCATAATATATACATCGTTAAAATATGTACATCGTGAGAGCCGGTGGCTCAAGTATAGTAAGGCCGGAGATGAGCGATATTCCACGGCCGGCGGGTCTCCTCTTCCGACTTACGTGAGTCTTTGTGCTATCGAACATCGATGAGGTAATATGACCCGTTGTTCAGGTTCTTGCTGACCACAAAGGGACCTTCCCAAGGAGGGGATAGCTTGTGCATATCGGATTGATCCTGGATAAGCCGGAGCACTAAGTCACCTTCCTGAAAGGTTCTGGATTTAACCCGGCGGCTGTGATAGCGATGAAGGTCTTGCTGGTAAATCGTCGAGCGGGCTATTGCCAAGTCTCGCTCTTCATCCAATAAATAAAGCGCATCCTGACGAGCTTGTTCATTATCAGCTTCAACGTAAGCCGACACTCGGGGCGAGTCATGACGGATGTCACTTGGGAGGACCGCCTCTGCTCCGTAAACCATGAAGAAATGTGTATAACCCGTAGACCTGTTAGGTGTAGTGTTGATGCTCCAAATCACAGAGGGTAACTCCTCCACCCAACAACCCGGCGTCCGCTGTAAGGGGACCAAGAGCCGGGGTTTCATACCTTTCAAGATCTCCTGATTGGCTCTCTCTGCTTGACCATTGGATTGAGGATGAGCTACTGTCGAAACGTCAAGCCGGATATGTTCTCGTTGACAGAACTCTTCTGTAGCACCTTTGGAGAGATTGGTGCCATTGTCAGTTATAATGCTATGCGGAAAACCAAAATGAAAGATCACCTTTTTCATGAACTGAACCGCCGTGGCTGCATCACACTTACTGACCGGCTCTGCCTCAACCCACTTTGTAAATTTATCAACCGCCGCCAAGAGGTGTGTCTTTTTATCCTTAGACCTCTTGAAAGGTCCAACCATGTCAAGCCCCCAGACCGCAAATGGCCAAGTAATTGGAATCATCCTCAACTCTTGAGCCGGCACATGAGCTCGTCGTGAGAATTTTTGACACCCGTCACATTTACTGACCAGATCTTCCGCATCTGCATGAGCCGTCAGCCAATAAAAACCATGACGGAAAGCCTTGGCCACGAGAGATTTTGAGCCGGCATGATGACCGCAATCCCCTTCATGGATCTCCCGAAGTATTTCCTGACCCTCTGCAGGTGATACACAACGTTGAAACACCCCAGTGACACTGCGATGATGTAATTCACCATGAACAATCGTCATGGAGTTAGACCTCCGGATGATTTGTCTTGCTAAGGTTTCATCCTCAGGCAACTCTCCCCAGGTCATGTAAGCCAAACATGGCAATGTCCAATCCGGGATGACATGAAGAGCCGCCACCAACTATGCCTCTGGGTCTGGAACAGCTAAGTCTTCCTCTGTGGGTAACTTGACAGAAGGGTTATGCAAAACATCCAGAAAAGTATTACGCGGTACCGGCTTACGGTGAGACCCAAGCCGACTTAAAGCATCAGCCGCCTCATTCTTCCTTCGATCAATGTGCTCCACTTGATAACCCTTAAAGTGCCCAGCTATAGCATCGACTTCACGACGATAAGCCGCCATGAGGGGATCCTTGGAGTCCCACTTGCCTGACACCTGTTGAGCCACGAGATCTGAGTCGCCCAAGCACCTTACCCGGCTCAAATTCATCTCTTTGGCCATCCGAAGACCATGGAGTAAGGCCTCATATTCAGCTGCATTATTAGTACAAGGAAACATAAGTCGGAGCACATAACAAAATTTGTCACCTCGAGGGGGAGTTAAAACGACCCCAGCCCCCGAGCCTTCCAATTGCCTGGACCCATCAAAGTGAATAGTCCAATACATGTTATCCGGCTTCTCCTCAGGTGTCTGCAGCTCTGTCCAATCATTAATAAAGTCTACCAGGGCTTGAGACTTAATAGCAGTACGCGGTACATACTTCAAGCCATGAGGCCCAAGCTCGATGGCCCACTTGGCGACTCGTCCTGTGGCCTCTCTATTCTGGATGATGTCCCCCAAGGGGGCAGAACTTACCACGGTGATAGGGTGACCTTGAAAGTATTGCTTCAGCTTCCGGCTTGCCATGAACACCCCGTAAACAAGTTTCTGCCAATGCAGATACCTTTGCTTAGACTCGATGAGCACCTCACTGATGTAATAAACCGACCGTTGAACCGGATGCTCCTTGCCAGCCTCCTTGCGCTCTACCACGATTGCAACACTGATAACACATGAATTAGCAGCCACGTATAACAGCAATGGCTCTCTGTCAATGGGAGCCGCAAGGACCGGTGGCTCAGATAACTGTCTCTTTAAATCTTCAAAGGCAGCATTAGCAGCATCACTCCAGACAAAAGTAACTGTTTTCCTCATCATCTGATACAGAGGTAAGGCCTTTTCACCTAACTGGCTTATGAACCGGCTTAGAGCAGCAACATGACCCGCCAGTCGCTGAACATCATTGATGCACGCTGGTTTAGCCAAAGAGGTAATTGCCTTGATCTTCTCCGGATTAGCTTCAATGCCCCTGTTGGAGACTAGAAAACCCAAAAGCTTGCCTGCAGGCACACCGAACACACATTTGGCCGGGTTAAGCATCATCTTATAAACCCGGAGGTTATCAAAGGTTTCCTTCAGATCAGCTATCAAGGTCTCCTTTTCTCTGGACTTCACCACTATGTCATCCACATAAGCGTGAACATTGCGCCCAATCTGATTGTGGAGACAGTTCTGTACACACTGCTGATAAGTCGCCTGGGCACTCTTGAACCCAAATGGCATGGATACATAGCAGAAGGCTCCAAACGGAGTGATGAAGGCCGTCTTCTCCTCGTCCTTAACTGCCATCTTGATCTGATAATAACCGGAGTAAGCATCAAAAAAACTCAAACGCTCACAACCCGCTGTCAGGACCCTGATCCTAAGTCACACCGATCTAGCTGTAACACGTCAAATCACTTTGCGGCCTCACGCACGGTATCCCCACGGGTGCCACCTTACCTGGCCCGGGACCGTTTGCGCATTTTGACACACGTATATGACAGTGTCGCTAGTATCCATATGACAGAGAACCCGGGCCGACATGGCTAGTTATAAACCAAAAGCGGCACTAAATTACAGAGACAGGCATTCATGACCCAGCAACGAACGTGTCGGTCATCAACGTATGAACCCAAGTCGTAGCAAGCTACATGGACTTAAAGGAACAACGCGTGACATTTCCCCTAAGGGACAGACACAGGAACGAAGAAGGACACATGCCGGCCAGCCTACGTGTTCCGAGCAGTAGCAAGCTACCAAGGCTCATTGGAAGCACTAGGAGGCATTTCCCTGTAAGATAGGCTACTAAAGGAAAACAACTAGGTGTCGGATCCCACACATACCAAGAATTTCAATCATACACACAATATGCTCAATATGTGCAAATACAACATTGCATCACAACAGAACTCTATGACTCAAAGTACTTTATTTAAGAGGCTCCAAGAGCCATACATAACATATCCACACAGGTAGGGGTCACATGACCCAACACTCAAGTCATACAGTCATACAAGCACAAGCGGAAGCTACATGTCTGAGTACAGACAACTTAGAAAATAAAACAGGCTTGGTGAAGCCTGACTATCTACAAGGCCCTCCACAAGCTCCAGATCTCCATCTGGGTAACAAGCTACTCGTCGACGTCAACGTCTATGTAGAACCCATCAGAAGGGGCAGGGTTCTCCTCTGCAACAGTTATTAAGCAAACATGAGTACAAAGGTACTCAGCAAGTCTTACAACAGAACCTATCATACATGCAACATTATCAACAGGGGGTAGTGGAGTTCATAGCAGAAAGCCAGCTTTGACTCTTGGCTAACCTATACTACAACTCTCAACAGATTGCAAGATATTACTACGTACACGAGTCCTCTACTCACCACAACAATACACCACCGAGGATCCTCTTCCGTCATCCTACGGAAGGGCCATCCACGGCACTCACACTTGTCTTGAGGTTTTTAGTAGTATCCATCAACTTGTCTATGAACTGTAAGAGTAACCAAGTAGTCCGTACCGCGAACAACGGCTATTCAAATAGATTGGTAACCCTGCAGGGGTGTACTTCTTCACACATGTTTTCACCACTTAGCGTCTGCACACGACATGTGCTCGGCAGACTTCAAGCGAAAGCCGACGTGGGTGTAGACCACGACCTAACCAACCACTCAAGTCTCTCGTCCAGGTTTATCGCCTATTTGGGTTCCATCCGTGGGGAGATCCGGCCGGGGTGTCGCTCACGGCCCCAAACGATGTGTACAGGGTTCCCGAGTCACCAAACGGGCAACCGGTACACCGTGCCACGTACATGTCGCATCACAACCCACCCCGAGGGTCAGCGTTGTGCACGACCACCAGTAAACTACAAACACCAAAAACTAGTTGCAACACCTGGACAGAGAACATGGCAGTCAATAAGTCGTGCGGGGTCATATTTCAGGGCCCAATGTGTGGTAGTAACTATAACTAGAACCACACATACAGATCTCAGGTCCTATGGACGGTTCCAATGAAACGACCCACCACGTACTCCTACATGGCCTTTCATCGATACCTTTACCAAACATGTTCCACATTTCCCTCTCTTTACCAGTATGATCGTTTCACTCCGATCCATCACCCAGATGAATCAGACCTGACACAACTCTAAGCATAGCAGGCAACATAAACAAATAGCATGGTGGATCACACATCACATGGCTCAAACAACTCCTACACATGCTAGTGGGTTTCAACTATTTACTGTGGCAATGACAGGTCATGCAAGGGAATAGGGTTCAACTACCGCAGCAAGTAGCAGTTCACACGCTGTTGCCTTAATGTAGTAAAAGAGAGCAAGAGCGAGAAGATGGGTTTGTATCGGAATGATCAATGATTGCTTGCCTGACAGAGTGGTTGTCGGGTACTGCTCTTCAGCTGGATACGCAGAAGTATCCTCGGGAGCAAGACCTAACACGGAGAATCCGGCGATACAATCAATAAGCAAACAAATGCAACAATATGATGCATGCTCATGATATGGCAAGATGCATGTGTTTTGGGCTAATGCAACTATAACCAGAAGGGTTTGAGCCCATTTGAATCAAAGATTCAAATTGAAACTCAAACTATTATTTATTTAAGTGCATTAACTTGTTTTAATGTAAACAGCAAGGTTAACTTGCTCAAACATGCATGAAACCAGTGCCATTGGAAAGATTGGATTTTTCTGATCAATTTTCATATATAAATCTTTTCCATCTGAGCTACTGTTGAATTTATATGATTTTTTGAAGTTTAAAGCATTTTCTGGAATTTCCTGAATTGTTTTTAAATCTAAAAATCCCAGAAAATCCTTTACTGCGTCAGCATGACGTCATGCTGATGTCAGCCAGTCAACAGGGCGCCCAGGTCAAACCTGACCAGTGGGTCCCTCATGTCAGTGTCTCTGGTGCTAACTAAAAAGAGCTTAACACTAAACTAAAGTTAGCAGGGGCTGGGCCCCACATGTCTGTGACTCACTAAACTAATGACAGCAATTAGTGTTTAAATTAAAACCTAAACTGAAGTTAGTCAACGGCTGGTCCCACATGTCAGCAACACAGGGGGGAGTCCAGGCGTGGTCAAACAGGTCAAAACCCACCGGCGGCTCGACGCCGGCGAGGCCAAACACGGCGGCGGTGCTCGGGTTTTGCCTACAGGCCACCGTTTGAGTCGCGGTTGGGCTCTACGGCGAGCTGGGGCTCGTGCGCATCTAGTGGAGGCAACGGCAGGTGCTGGGGTGGCCGGAATCATCGGCGGCGAGCTCGAAGGCGGCGGCCGAAATTCGAGCGTCGATGAAAACGACGTTACAGCGCACGGCAGGAGCAGCAGTTGGTTGCTACGGGTCCGTGGTGATGTGCTGAGTGCGGTGATGCACTCGGACGCGAGTGGTAGTCGCTGTGGCCGTGGCAGCGCCATGGCCGGCAGCGAGGAGCGCTTGGCTCTGGTGGCTGGTGCTGCTAGGGAGCAAGTTAGGCGCCGGGGCATGGGGGAAATGGAACCGGGGCTCACCGCGGTTCTTCTGGTACTGCTGGCGAGGCAGGGGAGGCATGGGGTCCGGCGAATTTGTCGATGGCGTCCGGCGGCCGTGCGGAGAAGACGAGCTCGAAGACGAAGCCTCAAGGCGCCCGGGGTGCTGTGGTTCGGCGTAGAGAAGCACGGCAGCAAGGCGGAGCTCGGGGGCTCGTCGGAGAGGCGAGGGGGACTCGGTGGACGCGGCGGCAGCGACGAGCTCCGCTCGGGCGGTGCGAGGGAGAGAACCAGGGAAGGGGAGAGAGAGAGAGGAGCGGCCGAGGGGGTCGGGGGGTCTGCGTGGCGTCGTTCCGATTCATCCAGCGGGTCGAGGAGGCCAGCCAGGCAGGCAGGAGGTGGCCGGCGCGTTGGCGGCGCTCGCCACCGAGCAGCTTCATGCGCTGGCGCGGCGAAGAAGACGGGGATGCCCCTGGTGGGCTGGGCCGGCTGGGCCAGACAGGTAAGTGGGCTCAGGTAAGTTTGTTTTCCTTCTTTTTTTCCTATTTACTTTGTGTTTCATTTCTTTTGCAACTTTGTGGAATTAATAAAAATGCCAGAACATTTTTATAGCTCATAAAACTAGTCATGCCCACTGTATATAATATGAACAGCATGGAACATTTTAGTTTATGATTATTAGGGCACATAAAATATTTTATAGCATTTAAATGCCCAAATGCAAATACCATATGATTTAATCCAGAGACCTTGGATGTCCTAGAAAATTGTGCACCATTTTTGGCAGAGGTTTAAGACCAAGGCAGAAATGATGAACATTTTTGAAGGGCATTTTGGGTACATTGGAAAAGATTTTATTAAACCCTAGTTGTTAGAAGAGGGGTGCTGGGGTTTCTGTCATTCCCATTTCAAGTTTCTTTGAAAAGTAAACATGATGCACACTCTAGCTAGTCCTAATGCAAGCACTGACTAGGGATGTGACAACTCACCCCCACTCAAAAGAATCGCGTCCCGAGATTCGGGTTCCTCCGGAAAGAGGGTGGGGTACTCAAGTCAAAGACGATCCTCCCTTTCCTAGGTAGCTTCACTCTCGGAATGATGTGACCATTGAACCTTGAGAAACTTGATATTACGACGTCGAGTGGTGCGCTCGGTTTGATCAAGAATACGAACGGGGTATTCTCGATATGTGAGATTGTCCTGGAGATCAAGCGTTTCGTGGTCCACTCCGCGGATAGGATCCGAGAAGCAACGCCTGAGTTGAGAAACGTGGAAGACATCATGAACTCTGGAAAGGTGCGGAGGTAGTTCCAATTGGTAGGCAACTTCTCCTCGTTTGGCAAGAATGCGAAAAGGACCGATGTAACGAGGGGCCAATTTGCCTTTGATACCGAAGCGATGGGTTCCCTTAAGAGGAGTAACCCGAAGGTAAGCCTTATCGCCGACTTCAAAAGTCACAGCCTTATGATGACTATCATATTGGCTCTTCTGGCGAGACTGGGCTATTTTCAATTTCTCACGAACGATGCGAACTTGCTCTTCCGCTTCCTGGATCATATCCGGACCAAAGAATTGTCTTTCCCCGGTTTCTGACTAGTTAAGAGGTGTTCGACACCTTCGTCCATATAGAACTTCGAAGGGAGCTTTGCCCAAGCTGGCTTGATAGCTATTGTTATAAGCGAATTCGGCAAATGGAAGACACTTTTCCCATTCCATACCGAAAGAGATGACAGAGGCTCGAAGCATGTCTTCCAGAATTTGATTGACTCGTTCCACTTGACCACTTGACTGAGGATGGAAGGCAGTGCTGAAAGAGAGATGAGTTCCCATAGCATTCTGGAAACTTTCCCAGAATCGTGAAGTGAAGAGACTTCCACGGTCTGAGTTAATCTCCAACGGCACACCATGAAGTGATACTATCCGAGAGATATACAATTCTGCTAGCTGGCTAGCGGTAATACTCTCTCGAACAGGCAGGAAATGGGCTACTTTAGAGAGGTGGTCAATAACGACGAAGATAGCATTATTCCCTTTCCTAGTCCTGGGAAACCCGGTAATGAAGTCCATACCGATCTTGTCACATTTCCATTCAGGAATAGCTAAAGGTTGAAGGGTGCCAGCAGGCCGTTGATGCTCTGCTTTGACTCGACGACAAACGTCGCAGTTAGCAATGAATTGAGCGATTTCTCTCTTCATCCTAGTCCACCAGAACCTCTGGCGTAGGTCCTGATACATTTTGGTACTACCGGGATGAATTGTGAGAGGAGATTCATGAGCCTCCTTAAGGATCAACCGTCTCAGGTTCCATACCTTAGGAACCACTAAGCGGTTGCTAAAGAGTACGACTCCTTGATCATCAATTGAGAAACATCCCGCGACTCCTTTCTTGATGTTCCTCTTAATACGGGAAATTCCCGGATCAACCTTCTGTGCTTTGATGACCTGATCCGTAAGGGTAGGTTCCGCCACCAAGGTGGAAAGGAATCCTCGAGGAACAATGTGAAGGTTAAGCTTACGAAATTCCTCGTGAAGAAGTGGTTGCCCTTGTTGTAACATCAAGTTGTTACAATATGACTTACGACTTAGTGCGTCAGCCATGACATTGGCCTTCCCAGGGGTGTAAGTGATTCCTAAGTCGTAATCTGTGAGCAACTCAACCCAACGTCTTTGCCTGAGATTTAGATCCGGTTGGGTGAAGATGTATTTCAGACTTTGGTGATCAGTGAAGATTTCACAGCGATTACCAAGAAGGTAATGTCGCCATGTTTTGAGTGCGTGGACTACAGCTGCAAGCTCTAGATCATGTGTAGGATAGTTATCCTCGTGTGGACGCAACTGTCGAGATGCGTATGCAATCACTTGACGATCTTGCATGAGTATGCAACCTAGTCCTTGTCGCGAGGCGTCGCAGTAGATAATAAAATCCTTGGAAAAGTCTGGTGGTACCGGTACGGGTGCAGATGTCAGGCGTCTTTTTAGTTCCTGAAAGCTGGACTCGCACTGTGGGGTCCACTCAAACTTTTTATCTTTCTTGAGGAGTTCAGTTAGAGGCTTAGCAACCTTGGAGAAATTCTCGACGAAGCGTCGGCAATAACTCGCTAAGCCAAGGAAACTCCTAACTTGCTTGACCGATTCAGGGGGAGTCCAATCAAGGACGGCTTGAACTCGCTCGGGATTGGCAGCAATACCCTTGCCAGAGATCACATGACCTAGATAGGTCACTTCCGGCAACCAAAATTCACATTTAGAGAATTTGGCATAAAGGCGGTGCTCTCGAAGTTTCGTCAATACTAGCCTTAGATGCTCGACATGATCTTCCTTGTTCTTGGAGTAAATGAGTATATCATCGAGGTATACCACGACGAATTTATCCAAATATTCCATGAATATAGAATTCATTAGCCGGGAGAAAGTGGCTGGGGCATTGGTTAATCCGAAGGACATGACAGTGTATTCGTATTGGCCATAACGAGTAACAAAAGCTGTCTTGGGAATGTCCCAGTTCTTGATTTTGATTTGATGGTAACCCAACCTCAAATCCATCTTAGAGAAGACTGAGGATCCAGCGAGCTGATCATACAGGTCATTGATCCTGGGGAGCGGATACTTGTTCTTTATGGTGACCAGATTGACAGGTCGGTAATCTACAACCATCCGCTCCGTTCCATCCTTCTTCTTGACGAAGAGGACGGGACAAGCCCAAGGGGAAGAACTAGGACGGATGAAACCCTTTTTCAAGGACTCATCGAGTTGTTTCTTAAGCTTAGCTAATTCTAGGGGTGCCATCTCTTATAAGGTCTCCTAGAGATTGGGACAGTTCCAGGGATAAGATCTATCACGAACTCGACATCTCTGTCAGGTGGAACTCCTGGCAGTTCTTCTGGGAAAACATCCGAAAACTCACGGACTATCGGAATATCTTCGAGTTCTGGTAGAGGGCTGGCATTAAGAGAGTAGAGCTGACGCTCAGCCATTCGGGTCAAGACATTGACTGTCTTGCCGGATGGGTGCGTAAGTTGAACGGTCCTAGTGTAGAAATCAATCTTGGCGTAATGAGTTGTCATCCAATCCATACCCAAGATTATGTTTATGTCCGAGGACTTGAGAGCAATTAGAGATGCAAGGAAAACAAGTCTATCGACAAGGATTTCATTTCCATGGTTTACCCTAGAGGTTTGCCACTTTGAACCAGGAGTTTGAATAACCATGGAAGTAGGCATGTCACAAAAAGTCATGTTGTGCATTCGAGCATAGCTCTCAGATATGAACGAATGGGATGCTCCAGTATCAAAAAGAACAGATGCCGGATGGCAGTTAACGAGAAGCGTACCAAGGATGACGTTAGGATCCTCATAAGCTTCCTCATCAGAGACATAGTTGACATGACCACGTGCAGTGGGGATTGGCTTGACATAATTCACCTTGCCGGTTGGCTTACCACGGCCAACGGATTTTCCTGGTTGGTTCTGAGGACACTCACGCATGTAGTGCCCCGGTTCTCCATAGTTGAAGCATGTCACAGTTCCAGTGCGTGGAGCAAAGTTGGTAGGTGGTCCTCCAGAAGTCTTGGCAGGTGCATACTGTTGAGTTGGGAGAGGCGCCTCATAGGATGGCCTCGGTGTGTACTTGGGTGGCAGAGCAGTGTTAGGAACCCACACACGGCGCTTGTGAGAGCCAGAGCCGGATGAGGAACCAAAGTCACGAGGATGCTTGCGTGTGGCTTCGAAATCAGTCTGGCCCGTCTCAGCACTGATGGCTTTGTTTACCAGCTTCTGGAAGGAAGTGCACTCGTGCAGACGTAGATCTCGGCGGAGTTCGGGGCTGAGTCCCTTGTGGAACCTCGCCTGCTTCTTGGCATCGGTGGATACTTCCTCAGGTGCATAGCGTGCCAAGTTGCCAAACTCACAACTATAGCCATCCACAGTTAACCGGCCCTGGGTGAAATTGCAGAATTCCTCCCGCTTGCGACCCATGAGACCTTCCGGAATGTGATGTTCACGGAATGCCTCACTGAACTCAACCCAAGTAGTGATTTGGCCAGCAGGACGCATAGCCTCAAAGTTCTCCCACCATAGACTGGCAGGGCCCTCAAGATGGTAGGCGGCGTAGATAACCTTATCAGCTTCGGCCACACGGGCAGAGTGTAGCTTGTGGGTGATACTACGAAGCCAATCATCCGCATCCAGAGGTTCAGTGGAGTGATGGAACTTCGGTGGGCACATCTTGATAAAGTCATTGATTGACACCACGACATTCCTCTGACGAAACCCAGTGTTCTGCTCTATGCGTTCCAGCAGACGGTTGGTCTCTCTCTTGTTCCGTTCTACCTCGAGCATAACTTCAGCCAAGGAGGGTGGCTGGGGCAGATTCTCATCTCTAGCCCCACTAGCCTCACCCTGCTCCTGAGCAGCAGGAGTGCTGCGAGTGTTGACCATCCTAGGAAAACAAAACAACGGTTTAGACAAGGATGGCAAAAACTTGACATGGGAGTGCAGAATGTAATGGATGACACAGAATGCAGAGATGTTCATCCGTACGACATGGTAATATAGAAACTGCCATATATACACCAGTGGTCATACACACCATACATAGTTTAGTACAAGCCAAGGCTAAAGTACAACTACGGTGAAAGACGATACATCCCATCAGAGGCATTCCAAGCTCCTATACATTATTTAACTACACCTCCGGAACTCAGTACACACTAAGTCATATTCCACAAGACGCGCAGAACTGTGGAAATACAACTACTACGATACTACTACTGCCACGGTCTAGCTCAGACATTCCCGTAGTAATCTTCGTAAAGATTACCACCGTAGCCTGGAAGTGGAACAGATGGATCTTGAAACTCTCGAGCACTCAAAGGCTGTGGACCATAGGGACATGGATGTGGCCTCGGGCCTGATGCTGGTGGTAACCGACGCCCACGTGGAGGTGTAATACCCCCCAACGTCACGCCAATCCATACGATCAGGCAGACGAGTACGCACGGGGTACAAATCCCGCATATCCAGATATCCGGCATGCACAGCAGGTGCAAGCCGTGTCAAAGTAGTCCAGTGGGCGGCTCGAGTGTTATATAGCTCCATTCGGAGGGCACGGACCTCACGGTCCCTATCCTCCAGCATCTGAACAGTAGTCTGAAGCAGTGGCTCTTCATGAGCAACATCAGTATACAGACCAGTGTAGTAGCCTTCCTCTCCGGGAAGTGAGGCTGGCATGTAACAGAACTCGGTGTTCAGCAACAGGGCATGCCTAGCCCGGAGAATGGTCATCATCGAATAGGCGGCATCCTGCACTGCCATCTCAATAGTAACCCCGAGTCCATAAGACCAATGGATGGGGTCGTTAGCTCCGGGATATGAGGGGTATATCCGGACTGTGCAGAAATACTGACTCTGATTGAAATCCCGGTACTGTTCCTCCACGGTGTACTCAGGATACCAGCGGTAACCGGTCTCAGTCAGCACACAGACTAGCATGGCCGTGTGACCGGGCACATTAATGCACCGAGTCAAACGAACCACTTGGTGAGGTGTGCGGCCAGACATCTGAAACACGAAGTAATGCAAAGGCATTAGTGTTTCTGGAAGAAATCGGGCAACATAACAACTGTAAATGCTCAAAAAAGGATTTTGAGACATCATACAAATGATAGTATAACCACTCAACATTATCATATCAAGGTTCTGGGTCCAACAAATCATCATACTAAAAGGGTAGAAACTGAACTGAGGCTTGAAACCAACAATCCTAAGAGTCTACGGATTAGTAACACGTGAACCTAGTAAGGATAAGAGGCCTAGTCCTAAATCCCCGCGGAAAGAATGGACTGACTCAGATCAGAAGGGCATAAGGTAAAGGAGTAAAAAGAGCCTTACGTTCCCTTCCACAATCAATTCCCCTACATATAACTAAGAATTTTTCTAGACTCAACATCGACCAGTTTGGCTTGAGAAACCTACAGGCAGTCCAGCTCTGATGCCAACGCTGTCAGGACCCCGATCCTAAGTCACACCGATCTAGCTGTAACACGTCATATCACTTTGTGGCCTCATGCATGGTATCCCCACGGGTGCCACCTTACCTGGCCCGGGACCGTTTGCGCATTTTGACACACGTATATGACAGTGTCGCTAGCATCCATATGACAGAGAACCCGGGCCGACATGGCTAGTTATAAACCAAAAGCGGCACTAAATTACAGAGACAGGCATTCATGACCCAGCAACGAACGTGTCGGTCATCAACGTATGAACCCAAGTCGTAGCAAGCTACATGGACTTAAAGGAACAACGCGTGACATTTCCCCTAAGGGACAGACACAGGAACGAAGAAGGACACATGCTGGCCAGCCTACGTGTTCCGAGCAGTAGCAAGCTACAAAGGCTCATTGGAAGCACTAGGAGGCATTTCCCTGTAAGATAGGCTACCAAAGGAAAAAAACTAGGTGTCGGATCCCACACATACCAAGCATTTTAATCATACACACAATAAGCTCAATATGTGCAAATACAACATTGCATCACAACAGAACTCTATGACTCAAAGTACTTTATTTAAGAGGCTCCAAGAGCCATACATAACATATCCACACAGGTAGGGGTCACATGACCCAACACTCAAGTCATACAGTCATACAAGCACAAGCGGAAGCTACATGTCTGAGTACAGACAACTTAGAAAATAAAACAGGCTTGGTGAAGCCTGACTATCTACAAGGCCCTCCACAAGCTCCAGATCTCCGTCTGGGTAACAAGCTACTCGTCGACGCCAACGTCTATGTATAACCCATCAGAAGGGGCATGGTTCTCCTCTGCAACAGTTATTAAGCAAACATGAGTACAAAGGTACTCAGCAAGTCTTACAACAGAACCTATCATACATGCAACATTATCAACAGGGGGTAGTGGAGTTCATAGCAGAAAGCCAGCTTTGACTCTTGGCTAACCTATACTACAACTCTCAACAGATTGCAAGATATTACTACGTACACGAGTCCTCTACTCACCACAACAATACACCACCGAGGATCCTCTTCCGTCATCCTACGGAAGGGCCATCCACGGCACTCACACTTGTATTGAGGTTTTTAGTAGTATCCATCAACTTGTCTATGAACTGTAAGAGTAACCAAGTAGTCTGTACCGCGAACAACGACTATTCGAATAGATTGGTAACCCTGCAGGGGTGTACTTCTTCACACATGTTTTCACCACTTAGCGTCTGCACACGACATGTGCTCGGCAGACTTCAAGCGTAAGCCGACGTGGGTGTAGACCACGACCTAACCAACCACTCAAGTCTCTCGTCCAGGTTTATCGCCTATTTGGGTTCCATCCGTGGGGAGATCCGGCCGGGGTGTCGCTCACGGCCCCAAACGATGTGTACAGGGTTCCCGAGTCACCAAACGGGCAACCGGTACACCGTGCCACATACCTGTCGCATCACAACCCACCCCGAGGGTCAGCGCTGTGCACGACCACCAGTAAACTACAAACACCAGAAACTAGTTGCAACTCCTGGACAGAGAACATGGCAGTCAATAAATCGAGCGGGGTCATATTTCAGGGCCCAATGTGTGGTAGTAACTGTAACTTGAACCACACATACAGATCTCAGGTCCTATGGACGGTTCCAATGAAACAACCCACCACGTACTCCTACATGGCCTTTCATCGATACCTTTACCAAACATGTTCCACATTTCCTTCTCTTTACCGGTATGATCGTTTCACTCCGATCCATCACCCAGATGAATCAGACCTGACACAACTCTAAGCATAGCAGGCAACATAAACAAATAGCATGGTGGATCACACATCACATGGCTCAAACAACTCCTACACATGCTAGTGGGTTTCAACTATTTACTGTGGCAATGACCGGTCATGCAAGGGAATAGGGTTCAACTACCACAGCAAGTAGCAGTTCACACGCTGTTGCCTTAATGCAGTAAAAGAAAGCAGGAACGAGAAGATGGGTTTGTATTGGAATGATCAATGATTGCTTGCCTGACAGAGTGGTTGTCGGGTACTGCTCTTCAGCTGGATACGCAGAAGTATCCTCGGGAGCAGGACCTAACACGGAGAATCCGGCGATACAATCAATAAGCAAACAAATGCAACAATATGATGCATGCTCACGATATGGCAAGATGCATGTGTTTTGGGCTAATGCAACTATAACCAGAAGGGTTTGAGCCCATTTGAATCAAAGATTCAAATTGAAACTCAAACTATTATTTATTTAAGTGCATTAACTTGTTTTAATGTAAACAGCAAGGTTAACTTGCTCAAACATGCATGAAACCAGTGCCATTGGAAAGATTGGATTTTTCTGATCAATTTTCATATATAAATCTTTTCCATCTGAGCTACTGTTGAATTTATATGATTTTTTGAAGTTTAAAGCATTTTCTGGAATTTCCTGAATTGTTTTTAAATTTAAAAATCCCAGAAAATCCTTTACTGCGTCAGCATGACATCATGCTGACGTCAGCCAGTCAACAGGGCGCCCAGGTCAAACCTGACCAGTGGGTCCCTCATGTCAGTGTCTCTGGTGCTAACTAAAAAGAGCTTAACACTAAACTAAAGTTAGCAGGGGCTGGGCCCCACATGTCCGTGACTCACTAAACTAATGACAACAATTAGTGTTTAAATTAAAACCTAAACTGAAGTTAGTCAACGGCTGGTCCCACATGTCAGCGACACAGGGGGGAGTCCAGGAGTGGTCAAACAGGTCAAAACCCACCGGCGGCTCGACGCCGGCGAGGCCAAACACGGCGGCGGTGCTCGGGTTTTGCCTACAGGCCACCGTTTGAGTCGCGGTTGGGCTCTACGGCGAGCTGGGGCTCGTGCGCATCTAGTGGAGGCAACGACAGGTGCTGGGGTGGCCGGAATCATCGGCGGCGAGCTCGAAGGCGGCGGCCGGAATTCGGGCGTCGATGAAAACGACGTTACAGCGCACGACATGAGCAGCAGTTGGTTGCTACGGGTCCGTGGTGATGTGCTGAGTGCGGTGATGCACTCGGACGCGAGTGGTAGTCGATGTGGCCGCGGCGGCGCCATGGCCGGCGGCGAGGAGCGCTCGGCTCTGGTGGCTGGTGCTGCTAGGGAGCAAGTTAGGCGACGGGGCATGGGGGAAACGGAACCCGGGCTCACCGCGGTTCTTCTGGTACTGCTGGCGAGGCAGGGGAGGCATGGGGCCCGGCGAATTTGTCGATGGCGTCCGGCGGCCGTGCGGAGAAGACGAGCTCGAAGACGAAGCCTCAAGGCGCCCGGGGTGCTGTGGTTCGGCGTAGAGAAGCACGGCAGCAAGGCGGAGCTCGGGGGCTCGTCGGAGAGGCGAGGGGGACTCGGTGGACGCGGCGGTAGCGACGAGCTCCGCTCGGGCGGTGCGAGGGAGAGAACCAGGGGAGGGGAGAGAGAGAGGAGCGGTCGAGGGGGTCGGGGGGTCTGCGTGGCGTCGTTCCGATTCATCCAGCGGGTCGAGGAGGCCAGCCAGGCAGGCAGGAGGTGGCCGGCGCGTCGGCGGCGCTCGCCACCAAGCAGCTTCATGCGCTGGCGCGGCGAAGAAGACGGGGATGCCCCTGGTGAGCTGGGCCGGCTGGGCCAGACAGGTAAGTGGGCTCAGGTAAGTTTGCTTTCCTTCTTTTTTTTCCTATTTACTTTCTGTTTCATTTCTTTTGCAACTTTGTGGAATTAATAAAAATGCCAGAACATTTTTATAGCTCATAAAACTAGTCATGCCCACTGTATATAATATGAACAACATGGAACATTTTAGTTTATGATTATTTGGGCACATAAAATATTTTATAGCATTTAAATGCCCAAATGCAAATACCATATGATTTAATCCAGAGACCTTGGATGTCCTAGAAAATTGTGCACCATTTTTGGCAGAGGTTTAAGACCAAGGCAGAAATGATGAACATTTTTGAAGGGCATTTTGGGTACATTGGAAAAGATTTTATTAAACCCTAGTTGTTAGAAGAGGGGTGCTGGGGTTTCTGTCATTCCCATTTCAAGTTTCTTTGAAAAGTAAACATGATGCACACTCTAGCTAGTCCTAATGCAAGCACTGACTAGGGATGTGACACCCGCCGTAGCATCAATGATTTGATCAATACGGGGGAGAGCAAAGGGATCAGCCGGACAAGCCTTATTTAAGTATGTGTAGTCCACGCACATCTGCCAAGTGCCGTTCTTTTTAATTACAAGCACCGGGTTAGCCAACCACTCTGGGTGAAAAACTTTAACAATAAACCCGGCCGCCAAGAGCCGGGCCACCTCCTCGCCAATAGCTTTCCGTCTTTCTTCGTTGAACCGCCGAAGAAACTGCCTGACCGGCTTAAACTTCGGATCAATGTTAAGAGTGTGCTCAGCGAGTTCTCTCGGTACACCCGGCATGTCAGAAGGCTTCCATGCAAAGATGTCCCAGTTCTCACGGATGAACTTGATGAGCGCCCTTTCCTATTTAGGATCCAAATTGGCATTGATACTGAACTGCTTAGACGAATCGCGTGGAGTAAAATCAACAAGCTTGGTTTCAGCAGCCGACTTAAACTTCATCACCGGGTCATGCTCCGTGGTTGGCTTCTTCAGAGAGGTCATGTCCGCCGGGTCAATGTTATCTTGATAAAACTTCAGCTCCTCTGCTGCACAAACGGATTCGACATAAGCCGCATCGCCTTCCTCACATTCCAAGGCTATCTTTTGAATCCCATGCACAGTGATGGTGCCCTTGTGACCCGACATCTTAAGCTGCAAATAAACTTAACACGGCCGTGCCATAAACTTGGCATAAGCCGGCCGCCCAAACAGAGCATGATATGGACTCTTGATTTTGACCACCTCAAAAGTTAATTTCTCGGCCCTAGAATCATACTCATCTCCAAAGGCCACCTCCAGTTCGATCTTACCGACCGGGTACGCTGACTTCCCAGGCACCACTCCATGGAAAACGGTGTTGGACGTCCTTAAATTTTTGTCAGTCAAACCCATGCGTCGGAAGGTCTCGTAATAGAGGATGTTGATGCTGCTACCTCCGTCCATGAGTACCTTAGTGAATTTATATCCACCAACCCGAGGCGCTACCACCAAGGCTAACTGACCCGGATTGTCAACCCGGGGAGGATGATCTTCCCAGCTCCATACTATAGGCTGCTCTGACCACCTCAAGTAACGGGGCACTGCCGGCTCAACAGAGTTCACCGCCCTTTTATGAACCTTCTGGTCATGTTTGCATAAGCTAGTGGTGAACACATGATACTGTCCACTATTCAGCTGCTTTGGATTGCTTTGATAACCCGACTGCTGCTGCTGCCCTCCTTGACCAGATTGCTGCTGATTATAGCCGCCTTGATATCCCTGAAAGCCGAAATTTGAACCACCGCCCGGGCCATGGAAACCACCGGCACCTGAACCGCCGCCCGACCCATGATTGCCATCGAACGTGTTGGAATTCTTGAAAACCTTCATGATAGCGCAATCCTTCCACAAGTGGGTGGCTGGTCGTTCCTGGGTGCCGTGTCTTGGGCAGGGCTCATTGAGCAGCTGCTCAAGAGATGGACCTGACCCGTCAGACCAAGGGGGCGGCCTCCCCTTGCGCCTCTGATTATTACCATGTGCATTAGCATTAGCCACAAACTCCGGGTTGCCATTGGCTTTACGCTTGTTGCCTCCTTGATTTGCCGGGTTATGTTGCTGACCCTTTCCATTGTCGTTCTTATTTCCCTTCCCCGTCTTTTCCTCATTAGACGTAGGATCCTTGGTACTATCAGAATCAACATATTTTACTAGAGCCGCCATCAGTTGACCCATATCATTACAATCACGCTTGAGGCGCCCCAACTTCTGCCTCAGCGGCTCAAATCGACAATTCTTCTCTAACATGAGGACTGCAGAGCCGGCATCCATCTTGTCAGACGAATGTATTATCTCCTTGACCCGGCGCACCCAATGAGTGGTAGATTCACCCTCCTCTTGCTTACAATTAGTTAAGTCTACAATCGACATAGATTGCTTGCAAGTGTCCTTGAAGTTCTGAATGAACCGGGCCTTTAACTCCGCCCATGAGCTAATAGAATTGGGCGGTAAGCCCTTTAACCACGTCCGGGCCGTTCCATCCAACATCATGGTGAAGTACTTAGCCATTGTTGCGTCGCTGACCTCCAATAGTTCCATGGCCATCTCATAGCTTTCGATCCATGCCCCGGGCTGTAAATCGGCCGTATAATTTGGCACCTTTCGGGGTCCTTTGAAATCCTTAGGTAAACGCACATTGCGTAAAGCCGACACCAAACAAGGAACGCCTCCGGCTCTGGTGGCCACTCCCGCCTCAACAGAAGTCGTCGGATAATCCGGGAAGGCCTGGTGAGCCGTCTGCTGAGCCGCCAGCTGAGCCGCCCGCTCATCCTCCTGACGTATCTGGTCTTGCATCGGGTTATAACCGCCTGGCTGGTTACGGCGCTGGGCATTGCTTGACAAAGCCTCCGACTCCATGTGCCTGCTATAACTCAGGCTCCGGCTTGGACGAGGGGTTGAGTGAATCCTGTCCCTACTGTAGGAATAAGCCTCTTGCTGAGCCAGAGCGGTTTGGACAAGTTCTCTGATCCTTCGCGTCTCCACCGCTGTTGGGTCGTCACCGTGCACTGGGAGAGCTGCCAAATGTGCCGATGCTGCGATCAAGTTCTCCATGGGGTTAGAAAAGTGACCCGGCGGTGTCGGTACATAGCGGGGCAGGACCATATTCCCATGAGGAGGTGCCATCACCCGAGGCTGAGCCGGTCCTCCTGCTCCGGATGTCATGAATTGATTTTCTTCTGGCGGGTTACTAGGGCCGGCTCCGGGTGTAGCGAAAAGGTTCGAGGATCGTAAACCGGAGGCAAACGGGATTGAGTTTTCTCGTGTCTCCTCCTCATCACCTCGTTAGATGCGTTCAAGCTCATCGTAAGCTGGAAAGCCTCTGACTGGAGCTGTTGCACCCATGCATCCAAAGCCGCCCGTTCTGTGGCCAACCTGGTGTCCTCAGCTGCTAAGGCCTCCTTGGCCCGAGCTATTTCCTCTCGCACCTGTGCCACCTCTGCGTTATGCTCATCTTGATTCGCAGGAATAAATGTTATGGTTAACAGGGCCACCAGCTTCTCCATGAGATCAATCAGCACCTGAGCCAGCGGGCGCACATGGCCTCCTGCCCCGGCCGCTCCTGACCCCGACGTTATTGCTGCTGCGGTTGTAGAATTTTAACCGGGTTGAGTACCAGCCATGAAGACCCCTACACAGCTTGGCGGCTCAAAGGGGTCCAGAATACTGCTGCCATCGGAACAACCCCCTAGCCTGCCATGTTGCATTTGATACAACGAATCCGTCTCACCAGTGGACGAATCACCATCAGAGTAGATGGCCGTATCACCACCATCTACGGATCCTTCAGGGAGTTCCCCTCCATGGATGCAACCCACAAAGGCACGCTTCACGATGGGTTGAGCCCCGGCGGGTCTCGCACGCTGAGCCGTCTCGACGAGGTCGGTGAAGTTGTCCGGCTCAGGGCTCGGCTCACCAATCCGGCCGATGAAGACGTGGATTCCACCGAAGGGGACCCGATACCCGTACTCAATTGAGCCGGCGTCGGGGCCCCAGCCTTCGTCGTCGATGTAGATCTTGCCGCGACGACTTTTGGTCATCCAGCCGACTGCGTATCCCTTGAGCCCTTTGAAGTTGCCCTTCAAGAACTCAAATCTACCGTGCGCTGGCCCCACGGTGGGCACCAACTGTCGTGGAATCGTCACGGCAGATGTCCTCTAGCAAGGACTTCGTCCTGGAGCCATCGCAACTAGGAAGCTTAAAGGGGTTAACGGGACAAGGGACACGAGAGAGTTTTTATACTAGTTCGGCCCCTTACGGTGAAGGAAGGCCTACGTCTAGTTGGGTTAGTATTTTCGATAACCAGGGAGCGAGACACGCTATGCCCGGCTCTCGATGAGATGTTTCTTGCCCTCAGCCGTCAGCGGGTCGCCCCCTTATATACACGGGTTGACGCCCTGCGACCTACAGAGTCCCGGCCGGCTTATAAACAGTGTCCGGCTCGGTGACTAGTTAATTCTACCTTATGATACAAGTCATGCCATTATGGCGGATCACCACTACGGGCCTTAAGTCGCATGTGGGCTTCACACCCTTTACTGAACCGCCATCTTCATATTTGATCTTGGGCTTCATATGATGAACCCTCTTCGCGTAACCCGGCCCCTCCTGGGTGGCTTACACGAATAGTTATATCTCCAACATGGTTCGTGGCGTGTATACTGTCCTCGAACCTCTAGAACTAGGGTCGGAGGCTCGCGTTTTCAGTGGCGTGTAAAATGTTTACGGTTCCATGAACTTTTACGAGATCTGTTTTGAACACAAATTGGTCTGAAATCGTAAACTCGCCGAAATTTTTACAGTTTGGCATTTTTTAAGGGGTGCGCAACCTGAAATTTATTCTTTTTTCGTAGATCGGTTTATTTTGCGATCGGTTTATTCAAAATAATTTATCTCTTAAACTATACTTCCAAATCTCGAACTATTTTCATTGTTGGATTTCTCACGTCGAGATCTTCAAAACTAGATCTCATGTTAATAGGCTTTCATGAACTTTTTTTAGAGAAAAACTGGACGAAAAAACTAGACCAGGAGCACATTTTTTTCTGAAAGCCATTTCCGAGAGTCATGGTCGTGCCTCTCACGGAAGCAAAATCATGCCTCTTGCGTAAGAAAAAAGAAGAGAAAACGCATATTGTCCGTTTCTGAGAGGCACTACTGTGCCTTTCGCGGAAGTAAAACCGTGCCGCTCACGGAAGGAAGAAAAAGAAGAGAAAATGAGTATATTTTTTAGTTTCTAGCCGTGCCTCTCGTGGAAGCAAAATCATGCCTCTCGCGAAAGAAAAACCGTACCTCTCATGAAATAAAAAATAGAGAAGACATATTTTTTTCCTTTCCAAGAGGCACGGCCATGCCTCTCACGGAAGCAAAACCTTGCCTCTCGCGGAAGAAAAATAAGAGAAAACCATTTTTTCATTTCTGAGAGGCACGGGCGCGCCTATCACGAAAGCAAAAACCATGCCTCTCGCGGAGGCAAACCGTGCCTCCCGCGAAAAAGAAAAAAACATGTTTTCCACGTAATTTTTTCCTTTTTCCAATTTTTTTGTCCAAAAGCTAAGAAAGACCGGTGAAAAACCGAAAAGCCAAAAATATTTTAAAAATGTCATCTAAAAAGCCGAAAACGTGTGCGGAAAAATAAAAAATAAAATTCGGAGGAATCACAAAGAGCGCGGCACGTGACGGCGGAGCGCGCTGTTAGCCCATCCCCAAGTGACCCTTGGGGATTGTCTCAAAAAAAAAGTGACCCTTGGGGAGGCCGAGAACGAGCGCTCTTTAGTTAGTTGCTCCCGTGAGGGACGGGTCGTGGCGGAGCTACCTCTGTGGTCGTGCCGGCCAGGAGCACAACGGTGAGTAACGGCTTGGCGGCGAGAAGGGGATCGATGGGATGGGGGCAGGCCAGTCCATTTCGGCTCATCGCGGGTCTTCCCTGCGCACGTACTCCGTATAGGCCGGCCCATGCTGGTTTCATCCTACCCTTTCAAGGTCTTCCTTGAACAGGTTTATCCTTTTTCTTTTCGTTTATCTTTCTTTTATCTTTATCTCTTTTTTCTTTTCTTTTCTTTTATTTTCATTTTCTTTTTTGTTTCCATTTCCTTTTCATTTTTAAGTTTTCATTTTTTTCTAGTTCCTTTTCTCATCTTGGTTTCTTCATTTCTTCTTGATTTTATTTTTATTTTACTTTTAGTTTTAATTTATTTTTTATTTTTCATTTTGCGATCATCTTTTAAATTCGGCAATATTCTTGAAAACTTTGAACTCTTTTTGTAAATCCTGAACATTTTCTAGAATTCATGAACTTTTTTGTAACTATGTACAGTTTTAAAATTAGCGAACCCTTTATAAAGTCGTGAATT
>LR738713.1:97362236-97415067 GCA_902687465.1 Secale cereale | reverse complement strand
CCTCCTTGTCCAATTCGGACCAGAGGGGGAGGGGGCGCGCGGCTGCCCTGGCCGCCCCTCCTCTTCTCCCACTAGGGCCCACAAGGCTCATGTAACTCCCCGGGGGTTCCGGTAACCCCCCGGTACTCCGGTATATGCCAACCTCCCGGAACCTTCCCGGTGTCCAAACATAGTCGTCCAATATATCGATCTTTATGTCTCGGACATTCTGAGACTCCTAGTCATGTCCGTGATTTTATCCGGGACTCCGAACTACCTTCGTACATCAAAACTCATAAACTCATAATACCGATCATCATCAAACGTTAAGCGTGCGGACCCTACGGGTTCGAGAACTATGTAGACATGACCGAGACACATCTCCGGTCAATAACCAACAGCGGAACCTAGATGCTCATATTGGTTCCTACATATTCTACGAAGATCTTTATCGGTCAAACCGCATAACAACATACGTTGTTCCCTTTGTCATCGGTATGTTACTTGCCCGAGATTCGATCATCGGTATCTCAATACCTAGTTCAATCTTGTTACCGGCAAGTCTCTTTACTTATTCCGTAATACATCATCTTGTGACTAACTCATTAGTCATTTGCTTGCAAGGCTTATTATGATGTGCATTACTGAGAGGGCCCAGAGATACCTCTCTGACACTCGGAGTGACAAATCCTATTCTCGATCTATGCCAACACCATGAACACTTTTGGAGACACATGTAGAGCATATTTATAATCACCTAGTTACGTTGTGACGTTTGATAGCACACAAGGTGTTCCTCCGGTATTCGGGTGTTGCATAATCTCATAGTCATAGGAACATGTGTAAGTCATGAAGAAAGCAATAGCAGTAAAACTTAAATGATCATAGTGCTAAGCTAACGGATGGGTCTTGTCCATCACATCATTCTCCTAATGATGTGATCTCGTTGATCAAATGACAACTCATGTCTATGGCTAGGAAACATAACCATCTTTGATCAATGAGCTAGTCTAGTAGAGGCATACTAGGGACATACTGTTTTGTCTATGTATTCACACATGTACTAAGTTTCCGGTTAATACAATTCTAGCATGAATAAATGACATTTATCACGATATAAGGAAATACAAATAACATCTTTATTATTGCCTCTAGGGCATATTTCCTTCAGTCTCCCACTTGAACTAGAGTCAATAATCTAGATTACAAAGTAATGATTCTAACACCCATGGAGTCTTGGTGCTGATCATGTTTTGCCTGTGGAAGAGGCTTAGTCAACGGGTCTGTGACATTCAGATCCATATGTATCTTGCAAATTTCTATGTCCCCCTTCTTGACTTGATCGCGGATGGAATTGAAGTGTCTTTTGATGTGCTTTGTTCTCTTGTGAAACCTGGATTCCTTCGCCAAGGCTATTGCTCTAGTGTTGTCAAAAAGATTTTCATTTGAGCCGATGCACTAGGTATCACGCCTAGATCGGATATGAACTCCTTCATCCAGGCTCCTTCATTTGCTACTTCCGAAGCAGCTATGTATTCCGCTTCACACGTAGATCCCGCCACGACGCTTTGCTTGGAACTGCACCAACTGACAGCTCCACCGTTTAATAAAAATACATATCCGGTTTGTGACTTAGAGTCATCCGGATCAGTGTCAAAGCTTGACTCAACGTAACCGTTTACGACGAGATCTTTGTCACCTCCATACACGAGAAACATATCCTTTGTCCTTTTCAGGTACTTCAGGATGTTCTTGACCATTGTCTAGTGATCCACTCCTGGATTACTTTGGTACCTCCCTGCTAAACTTATAGAAAGGCACACATCAGGTCTGGTACACAGCATTGCATACATGATAGATCCTATGGCTGAGGCATAGGGAATGACTTTCATTTTCTCTCTATCTTCTGCAGTGGTCGAGCATTGAGTCTTACTCAACTTCACACCTTGTAACACAGGCAAGAACCCTTTCTTTGACTGATCCATTTTGAACTTCTTCAAAACTTTATCGAGGTATGTGCTTTGTGAAAGTCCAACTAAGCGTCTTGATCTATCTTTATAGATCTTGATGCCTAATATGTAAGCAGCTTCACCGAGGTCTTTCATTGAAAAATTCTTATTCAAGTATCCTTTTATGCCATCCAGAAATTCTATATCATTTCCAATCAACAATATGTCATCCACATATAATATCAGAAATGCTACAGAGCTCCCACTCACTTTCTTGTAAATACAGGCTTCTCCAAAAGTCTGTATAAAACCATATGCTTTGATCACCTCATCAAAGCGTATATTCCAACTCCGAGATGCTTGCACCAGTCCATAGATGGATCGTTGGACCTTGCACACTTTGTTAGCACCTTTAGGATCGAAAAAACCTTCTGGTTGCATCATATACAACTCTTCTTTGAGATATCCATTCAGGAATGCAGTTTTGACATCCATTTGCCAGATTTCATAATCATAAAATGCGGCAATTGCTAACATGATTCGAACAGACTTAAGCATCGCTACGGGTGAGAAAGTCTCATCGTAGTCAACTCCTTGAACTTGTCGAAAACCTTTTGCAGCAAGTCGAGCTTTATAAATAGTAATATTACCGTCTGTGTCGATCTTCCTCTTGAAGATCCATTTATTTTCGATGGCTTGCCGATCATCGGGCAAGTCAACCAAAGTCCACACTTTGTTCTCATACATGGATTCCATCTCAGATTTCATGGCCTGAAGCCATTTTGTAGAATCTGGGCTCATCATCGCTTCCTCATAGTATGAGAACAAAGTTTCTACTTGATGAAGCATAAGAAGGATGGCAAGGTGAACAAAGGTACATTTCAAATGAAGACCAAACTCGTAACTCAAATATTCACCTCCACGATCAGATCGTAGAAACTTTATTTTCTTGTTACGATGATTCTCTACTTCACTCTGAAATTCTTTCAACTTTTCAAATGTTTCAGACTTGTGCTTCATCAAGTAGATATACCCATATCTGCTCAAATCATCAGTGAAGGTCAGAAAATAATGATACCCGCCGGAAGCTTCAACACTCATCGGTCCACATAAATCAGTATGTATGATTTCCAGCAAATCTGTTGCTCGCTCCATTGTTTCGGATAACGGAGTTTTAGTCATCTTGCCCATGAGGCATGGTTCGCAAGCACCAAGTGATTCATAATCAAGTGATTCCAAAAGTCCATCACTATGGAGTTTCTTCATGCGCTTTACACCAATATGACATAAACGACAGTGCCACAAATATGTTGCACTATCATTATTAACCTTGCATCTTTTTGCTTCAATATTATGAATATGTGTATCACTACGATCGAGATCCAATAAGAATAGACCACTCTTCAAGGGTGCATGATCATAAAAGATATTACTCATATAAATAGAACAACCATTATTCTCGGATTTAAATGAATAACCGTCTCCCAATAAACAAGATCCAGATATAATGTTCATGCTTAACGCTGGCACCAAATAACAATTATTCAGGTCTAAAACTAATCCCGAAGGTAGATGTAGAGGTAGCGTGCCGACGGCGATCACATCGACTTTGGAACCATTTCCCACGCGCATCGTCACCTCGTCCTTAGCCAATCTTCGTTTAATCCATAGCCCCTGTTTCAAGTTACAAATATTAGCAATCGAACCGGTATCAAATACCGAGGTGCTACTACGAGCATTAGTAAGGTACACATCAATAACATGTATATCACATATACCTTTGTTCACCTTGCCATCCTTCTTATCCGCCAAATACTTGGGGCAGTTCCGCTTCCAGTGTCCAGTCCCTTTGCAGTAAGAAGTACTCAGTTTCAGGCCTGGCTCCAGACTTGGGTTTCTTCGTGGGAGTAGCAACTATCTTGCTATTCTTCTTGAAGTTCCCCTTCTTTCCCTTGCCCTTTTTCTTGAAACTAGTGGTCTTGTTAACCATCAACACTTGATGCTCCTTTTTTATTTCTACCTCCGCAGCTTTGAGCATAGCGAAGAGCTCGGGAATTGTCTTTTGCATCCCTTGCATGTTATAGTTCATCACGAAGCCTGTATAGCTTGGTGGCAGTGATTGAAGAATTCTATCAATAACACTATCTTCATCAACTTTACAACCAAGTTGAGTCATATGATTGTAGTACCCAGACATTCTGAGCAAGTGTTCACTGATAGAACTGTTCTCCTCCGTCTTACAGCTATAGAACTTATTGGAAATCTCATATTTCTCAATCTGGGCATTTGCTTGAAATATCAACTTCAACTCCTGGAACATCTCATATGCTCCATGACGTTCAAAACGTCTTTGAAGTCTCGGTTCTAAGCCGTAAAGCATGGCACACTGAACTATCGTGTAGTTATCAGAACGAGCTTGCCAGACGTTCATAACATCCGGGGTTGCTCCTGCAGCAGGCTTGTCACCCAGCAGTGCTTGAAGGACATAATTCTTCTGTGAGCAATGAGGATAATCCTCAAGTTACGGACCCAGTCCATGTAATTGCTACCATCATCTTTCAACTTAGCTTTCTCTAGGAATGCATTAAAATTCAAAGGAACGGTAGCACGGGGCATTGATCTACAACAACATAGATATGCAAAAACTATCAGGACTAAGTTCATGATAAATTAAAGTTCAATTAATCATATTACTAAAGAACTCCCACTTAGATAGACATCCCTCTGGTCATCTAAATGATCACGTGATCCAAATCAACTAAACCATGTCCGATCATCACGTGAGATGGAGTAGTTTTCAATGGTGAACATCTTATGTTGATCATATCTACTATATGATTCACGCTCGACCTTTCAGTCTCCAGTGTTCCGAGGCCATGTCTGTACATGCTAGGCTCGTCAAGTTTAACCTGAGTATTCTGCGTGTGCAAAACTGGCTTACACCCGTTGTATGTGAACGTAGAGCTTATCATACCCGATCATCACGTGGTGTCTTAGCACGACGAACTTTCGCAATGGTGCATACTCAGGGAGAATACTTGTACCTTGAAATTTTGTAAGGGATCATCTTATAATGCTACCGCCATACTAAGCAAAATAAGATAAACATCACATGCAAAAATATGTGACATGATATGGCCATCATCATCTTGTGCTTTTGATCTCCATCTCCAAGGCACCTTCATGATCACCATCGTCACTGGCGCGACACCTTGATCTCCATTGTAGCATCGTTGTCGTCTCGCCAACTATTGCTTCCATGACTATCGTTACCGCTTAGTGATAAAGTAAAGCAATTACATGGTGATTGTATTTCATACAATAAAGCGACAACCATATGGCTCCTGCCAGTTGCTGATAACTTTACAAAACGTGATCATCTCATACAATAACGTATCACTCATCATGTCTTGACCATATCACTTCACAACATGCCTTGCAAAAACAAGTTAGACGTCCTCTACTTTGTTGTTGCAAGTTTTACGTGGCTGCTATGGGTTAGCAAGAACCGTTCTTACCTACGCATACAAAACCACAACAATATTTCATCAAGTATGTGATGTTTTAACCTTCACAAGGACCGGGCGTAGCCATACTTGATTCAACTAAAGTTGGAGAAACTGACACCCGCCAGCCACCTGTGTGCGAAGCACGTCGGTAGAACCAGTCTCGCGTAAGCGTACGCGTAATGTCGGTCCGGGCCGCTTCATCCAACAATACCACCGAATCAAAGTATGACATGCTGCTAAGCAGCATGACTAGTATCGTCCACAACTCATTTGTGTTCTAGTCATGCATATCATCTACACATAGACTTGGCTCATGATGGCACTGTTGGGGAATGTAGTATTTCAAAAAAAAAATCCTACGATCACGCAAGATCTATCTACTAGATGCATAGCAACGAGAGGGGAGAGTGCGTCTTCGTACTCCCATAGACCGGGAGCAGAAGCGTCTAGTGACGCGGTTGATGTAGTCGAACTTCTTCGCGATCCAACCGATCAAGCATCGAATGTACGCCTCCGCGTTCAGCACACATTCAGCTTGATGACGTCTCACGAGCTCTTGATCCAGTAGAACTTAGCGGGAGAGTTTCGTCAGCACGACGGCGTGGTGACGGAGATGATGAAGCTACCGTCACAGGGCTTCGCCTAAGCACTACAGCGGTATGACCGAGGTGTGTTTCTGTGGAGAGGGGCACCTCACACGGTTGGGAGAGATCAAATGATCAACTTGTGTTTCTATGGGGTGCCTCTACCCCCGTATATAAAGGAGGAGGGGAGGGGAGGGGCCAACCCTCTCTATGGCGCCCTAGGGAGTCCTACTCCCACCGGGAGTAGGATCCCCCCTTTCCCTAGTAGGAATAGGAGAGGAAGGAAGGAGGATGGAAGAAGAGAAGGAAAGGGGGGGGGCGCCACCCCCCCTCGTTGTCCAATTCAGACTAGAGGGGGAGGGGGCGCGCGGCTACCCTGGCCGCCCCTTCTCTTCTCCCACTAGGGCCCATAAGGCCCATTTAACTCCCCGGGGGGTTCCGGTAACCCCCCGGTACTCCGGTATATGCCCCAAACCTCCCGGAACCTTTCCGGTGTCCGAACATAGTCGTCCAATATATCAATCTTTATGCCTCGGACATTCCGAGACTCCTCGTCATGTCCGTGATTTTATCCAGGACTCTGAACTACCTTTGGTACATCAAAACTCATAAAATCATAATACCGATCGTTATCAAACGTTAAGCGTGCGGACCCTATGGGTTCGAGAACTATGTAGACATGACCGAGACACATCTCCGGTCAATAACCAACAACGGAACCTGGATGCTCATATTGGTTCCTACATATTCTACGAAGATCTTTATCGGTCAAACCGCATAACAACGTACGTTGTTCCCTTTGTCATCGGTATGTTACTTGCCCGAGATTCGATCGTTGGTATCTCAATACCTAGTTCAATCTCGTTACCGGCAAGTATCTTTACTCGTTCCATAATACATCATCTCGTGACTAACTCATTAGTCATTTGCTTGCAAGGCTTATTATGATGTGCATTACCGAGAGGGCCCAGAGATACCTCTCCGACACTCGGAGTGACAAATCCTATTCTTGATCTATGCCAACACCACGAACACTTTTGGAGACACTTGTAGAGCATCTTTATAATCACCCAGTTACGTTGTGACGTTTGATAGCACACAAGGTGTTCCTCCCGTATTCGGGAGTTGCATAATCTCATAGTCATAGGAACATGTATAAGTCATGAAGAAAGCAATAGCAGTAAAACTTAAACGATCATAGTGCTAAGCTAACAGATGGGTCTTGTCCATCACATCATTCTCCTAATGATGTGATATCGTTGATCAAATGACAACTCATGTCTATGGCTAGGAAACATAACCATCTTTGATCAATGAGCTAGTCTAGTAGAGGCATACTAGGGACATACTGTTTTGTCTATGTATTCATACATGTACTTAGTTTCCGGTTAATACAATTCTAGCATGAAATAAAAGACATTTATCACGATATAAGGAAATAAAAATAACATCTTTATTATTGCCTCTAGGGCATATTTCCTTCACTCGGCTCGGCTATGGAGCCACCACAGCCATATCCAGCCGGTCGGCTGCCTGACTCTATTGATGCTGCGTGCTGCCGTGCACATGCTCGCATCCTCACTAACCATGCACAAGCCAGATAACGCTTGTACTCTACTGATGCACTTCCGAGATGCAGGCCATACATGCCCCGTATTATCCCCATATACATCGCCATACAATTCTCAGGTGCTAGCCAAACCATGGTCAAACACTACCTATACGTTAGTCAGACAGTGGCCGGCCATTGGCCAGAGCTCCCCTCCGCTGTCCTCCTCCGGCTCCCACATAGGCATGCGGCTGCTCCAGCTTGCGGGAGGCGCTCGCCTCCTGCGTCGGCCTCATCCACACCACCTCAAGCCTAGCCTGCATCCTCCGCTTTAAGCGCAAGTACGGGCACTGCTTGCCCTCAGTGACCGGACGATGCCCGCGCTTGCTTGGGCCGCGGCGACCAACAAGCCAGCTGAGATGCCTCTCCGCGCCCGTCCCCGACACCTCCCGCGAGCCGGTGATCTGTCTCCAACGTATCTATAATTTTTTATTGTTCCTTGCTATTATTTATGAAGTCTTGGATACTTAATGGGCTTTATCATTCACTTTTATATCATTTTTGGGACTAACCTACTAACCCAAAGGCCCAATCTAGATTGCTGTTTTTTTCCTATTTCAGGGTTTTGCAAAAAAGGAATATCAAACGGAGTCAAACGGAATGAAACCTTTGCAGGAGATATGTTTGGAGGAAATCACGCAAATAAACTTCGGGGCCAAGCCAGAGGACAGGGGACCCACCCTCGAGGGTGGGGGGCGCGCCCCCCTTCCCAGGGCGCGCCCCCCTGCCTCGAGGGCAGCCCCTGTGGCCCCTGGTGCCCCTCTTCCTCCTATATATACCTACGTACCCCAGAAACTCCGTACGAAGAAAGAAAACCCTAATTCCACCGCCGTAGCTGTTGTCCTCGTGGAGATCCCATCTTGGAGCCTGTTCCGGGAGGGGGATCCATCACGGAGGCCTTCATCATCATCATCGTCGCCCTCACCATGAGTTGTGAATAGTTTACCACACACCTTCGGGTCCATAGCTAGTATCTAGATGGCTTCTTCTCTCTCTCCGGATCTCAATACAAAGTTCTCCTCGGTCTTCGAGGAGATCTATTCGATGTAATCTCTTTTTGCGGTGCGTTTGTCGAGATCTGATGAATTGTGAGTTTATGATCAAGGTTATCTATGAAAGATATTTGGTTCTTCTCTGAACTTTTTATGTGTGCTCATAATATCCTTGCAAGTCTCTTCGAATTATTGGTTTGGTTTGGCCTACTAGATCTATAGTTCTTGCAATGGGAGAAGTGCTTGGCTTTGGGTTCAATCTTGCGGTGTCCTTTCCCAGTGACAGTAGGGGCAGCAATGCACGTATTGTATTGTTGCCATCGAGGATAAAAAGATGGGGTTTTCATCATATTGCTTGAGTTTATCCCTCTACATCATGTCATCTTTCTTAAGGCGTTACTCTGTTCGTATGAACTCAATACACTAGATGCATGCTGGATAGCGGTCGATGTGTGGAGTAATAGTAGTAGATGCAGGCAGGAGTCGGTCTACTTGTCCCGGACGTGATGCCTATATACAATGATCATGCCTAGATAGTCTCATAATTATTCGCTTTTCTATCAATTGCTCGACAGTAATTTGTTTACCCGCCGTAGAATATCGCTATCGTGAGAGAAGCCACTAGAGAAAACTATGGCCCCCGGGTCTATCTTTATCATATTACTTTCCCGTCAATTTCTGTTGCCGTTGTTTATTTGCTTTCTTTACTTTCCGTTTCTATACCAAAAATACCAAAAACATAAACTATCATCTCTATCAGATCTCACTATCGTAAGTGACCATAAAGGGATTGACAACCCCTTATCGCGTTGGCTGCAAAGTTCTTATTTGTTTGTGCAGGTGCGAGGGACTGGTGCGTGGTCTCCTACTGGATTGATACCTTGGTTCTCAAAAACTGAGGGAAATACTTATCCTACTGTGCTGCATCTCCCTTTCCTCTTCAAGGGAATACAACGCAAGCTCAAGAGGTAGCAAGAAGAATTTCTTGCGCCGTTGCCGGGGAGGCTTACGCAAAAGTCATATACCAAGTACCTATCACAAACCCTTATCCTTCGCATTACATTTATTTGCCTCTCGTTTTCTTGTCCCCCACTTCACCTTTGTCGTTTTATTCGCCCTTCTTCCGTCGTGTGATTTTCGTTCGCTTGCTTCTTGTTTGCTCGTGTGTGTTGGATTACTTGCTTGTCACTATGGCTCAGAACAATACCAAATTGTGTGACTTCTCCAATACCAACAACAATGATTTTATTAGCACTCCAATTGCTCCTATTACCGATGCTGAATCTTGTGAGATCAATGCTTCTTTGTTGAATCTTGTCATGAAAGATCAATTCTCCGGCCTTCCTAGTGAAGATGCCGCTACCCATCTAAACAACTTTGTTGAGTTGTGTGATATGCAAAAGAAAAGGGATACAAATAACGATATTGCTAAATTGAAGTTATTTCTGTTTTCACTTAGAAATCGTTCTAAAACTTGGTTGTCCTCTTTGCCTAGAAATAGTATTGATTCGTGGAATAAGTGCAAAGATGCTTTTATCTCTAAGTATTTCCCTCCTTCTAAGATCATATCTCTTAGAAACGATATTATGAATTTTAAGCAACTAGATCATGAGCATGTTGCACGAGCTTGGGAGAGAATGAAATTAATGATACGTAATTGCCCTACACATGGTTTGAATCTATGGATGATTATTCAGAACTTTTATGCTGGCTTGAATTTTGCTTCTAGAAATCTTTTAGATTCGGCCGCCGAAGGGACTTTCATGGAAACTACCTTAGGAGAAGCTACAAAACTCCTAGATAATATTATGGTTAATTATTCTCAATGGCACACCGAAAGATCTACTAGTAAAAAAGTGCATGCTATTGAAGAAATTAGTGTTTTGAGTGGGAAGATGGATGAACTTATGAAATTGTTTGCTGCTAAGAGTGCTTCTTCTGATCCTAATGATATGCCTTTGTCCACTTTGATTGAGAATAACAATGAATCTTTGGATGTGAATTTCGTTGGTAGGAATAATTTTGGTAACAATGCTTATAGAGGTAATTTTAATCCTAAGCCTTTTCCTAGTAATTCCTCTAATAATTTTGGTAATTCCTACAACAACTCTTATGTAAAGATGCCTTCTGAATTTGAAACTAGTGTTAAGGAGTTTATGATCTCGCAAAAGAATTTCAATGCTATGCTTCAAGAGAAATTGCTTAAGGTTGATGAATTGGCTAGAAGTGTGGATAGAATTACTCTTGATGTTGATTCTTTGAAACTTAGATCTATCCCACCTAAGCATGATATCAATGAGTCTCTCAAAGCCATGAGAATTTCCATTGATGAATGCAAAGAAAGAACCGCTAGAATGCGTGCTAAAAGAGAAGATTATATTAAATCGTGTTCTTCTAGTTATCATGAAAATAAAGATGAAGATCTGAAAGTTATTGATGTGTCTCCTATCAGATCCTTGTTTGCTAGTATTAATCTTGATGAAAATAGGATTGGAGATGATTCTGCTTTAAGGTGTCCTAGTAATTCGGAGTTTTGAGATCTTGATGCTAAAATTGCTAAAAGTGGGATTGAAGAGATTAAAACTTTGCATAGTGATGAACCCACTACTTTTGATTTCAAGGGATTCAATTATGATAATTGCTCTTTGATTGATTGTATTTCCTTGATGCAATCCATGCTAAATTCTCCGCATGCTTATAGTCAAAATAAAGCTTTCACTAAACATATAGTTCATGCTTTGATGCAATCTTATGAAGAAAAACTTGAGTAGGAAGTTTCTATACCTAGAAAGCTTTATGATGAATGGGAACCTACTATAAAAATAAAAATAAAAGATCATGAATGCTATGCTTTGTGTGATTTGGGTGCTAGTGTTTCCACTATCCCAAAAACTTTGTGTGATTTGCTAGGGTTCCATGAGCTTGATGATTGTTCTTTAAATTTGCATCTTGCGGATTCCACTATTAAGAAACCTATGGGAAAGATTAATTATGTTCTTATTGTTGCCAATAGGAATTATGTGCCCGTAGATTTCATTGTTCTTGATATAGATTGCAATCCTTCATGTCCTATTATTCTTGGTAGACCTTTCCTTGGAACGATTGGTGCAATTATTGATATGAAGGAAGGAAATATTAGATTCCAATTTCCGTTAAGGAAAGGCATGGAACACTTTCCTAGAAAGAAAATCAAATTACCATATGAATCTATCATGAGAGCCACTTATGGATTGCCTTCCAAAGATGGCAATACCTAGATCTATCTTGTATCGTGCCTAGCTAGGGGCGTAAAACGATAGCGCTTGTTGGGAGGCAACCCAATTTTTTATTTTTTGTTTTTGTTGCTGTTAGGGAATAAATATTGCATCTAGCCTCTTATTAGATGTGTTTTCATGTTTTGTTTAGTGTTTGTGCCAAGTAGAACCTTTGGTAAGACTTGTGTGAAGTTTATTTGATCTTGCTGTGAAAAACAAAATCATCAGCGCTCCCTAAAGTAGTCTTCAGATTTTACTGGAGCGTGCTTTTTAGTTGATTCTTTTTGCTGCTAATTGTTAGACAAATTGCGCAAATTTACCAATTTAGTTTGAAAATTTTCTAGTTCCAGAAGTAGGCGAACCCAGCAGATTACTACAGACTGTTCTGTTTTTGACAGATTCTGTTTTTCGTGTGTTGTTTGCTTATTCCAATGCATCTATGAGTAATATTAGAGGATATTAACCATAGAGAACTTGTAGTACAGTAGGTTTAACACCAATATAAACAACGAATGAATTCCTTGCTGTACCTTTGAGTGGTGGTTTGCTTTCTCTTACTAACGGAGCTCACGAGAATTTTTGTCTAAGTTTTGTGTTGTGAAGTTTTCAAGTTTTGAGTATTGCTTTGATGGACTATGGAACAAGGAGTAGCAAAGGCCTAAGCTTGGGGATGCCCATGGCACCCCAAGTAAATTCAAGATAATCAAAAGCCTAAGCTTGGGGATGCCCCAGGAAGGCATCCCCTCTTTCGTCTTCATCCATCGGTAACTATACTTGGAGCTATATTTTTATTCGCAACATGTTATGTGTTCTGCTTGGAGCGTCTTGTATAATTTGAGTCGTTGCTTGTTAGTTTGCCACAATCATTCTTGCTGGACACACCTATTTGAGAGAGTTAAATATGCCCTAGAAATTATTAGAACACTCTATGTGCTTCACTGATACGTCTCCAACGTATCTACTTTTCCAAACACTTTTGCCCTTGTTTTGAACTCTAACTTGCATGATTTGAATGGAACTAACCCAGACTCACGCTGTTTTTAGCAGAACTGCCATGGTGTTGTTTTTGTGCAGAAATAAAAAGTTCTCGGAATCGCCTGAAAATCAACGGAGATTTATTTCAGAAAATATAAAAAATACTGGCAAGAAGATCCACACCTGGGGGGCCCACGGGCCGTCCTCGAGGGTGGGGGGCGCGCCCCCCTGCCTCGAGGGCAGCCTAGTGCCCCACCGACGTACCCCCAGGTCCTATATATTCCGTTTCGGGGAGAAAAAAATCAAGGAGAAAGAATTATCGTGTTTTACGAGGCGGAGCCGCCGCCAAGCCCTAATCTCTCTCGGGAGGGCTGATCTGGAGTCCGTTCGGGGCTCCGGAGAGTGGAGATCGTCGCCATCATCATCATCAACCTTCCTCCATCACCAATTCCATGATGCTCACCGTCGTGCGTGAGTAATTCCATCGTAGGCTTGCTGGACGGTGATGGGTTGGATGGGATCTATCATGTAATCGAGTTAGTTTTGTTAGGGTTTGATCCCTACTATCCATTATGTTCTGAGATTGATGTTGCTATGACTTTGCTATGCTTAATGCTTGTCACTAGGGCCCGAGTGCCATGATTTCAGATCTGAACCTATTATGTTTCCATGAATATATGTGTGTTCTTGATCCTATCTAGCAAGTCTAAGTCACCTACTATGTGTTATGATCCGACAACCCCGAAGTGACAATAATCGGGACCACTCCCGGTGATGACCATAATTTGAGGAGTTCATGTATTCACTATGTGTTAATGCTTTGGTCTGGTACTCTATTAAATGGAGGCCTTAATATCCCTTAGTTTCCAATAGGACCCCGCTACCATGGGAGGGTATGACAAAAGATGTCATGCAAGTTCTTTTCCATAAGCACGTATGACTATATTCGGAATACATGCCTACATTGCATTGATGAACTGGAGCTAGTTCTGTGTCACCCTAGGTTATAACTTCTACATGATGAATTGCATCCGACGTAATTTCCCATCACCGATCCAATGCCTACGAGCTTTACCTATATTGCTAGCTGCTATTTACTTTTCCGTTGCTATCATCACAAAAACTACAAAAACACTATCTTTACTTTTATTGCTGCTGTCACCACTATCATATTACTGTGCTACTAAACTATCTTGCGGCAGATACTAAGTTTCCAGGTGTGGCTGAATTGACAACTCAGTTGCTAATACTTAAGAGTATTCTTTGGCTCCCCTTGTGTCGAATCAACAAGTTTGGGTTTAATACTTTACCCTCAAAAACTGTTGCGATCCCCTACACTTGTGGGTTATCAAGACTATTTTCTGGCACCGTTGCCGGGGAGCATAGCTCTATTCTTTAAGTCACTTGGGATTTATATATGCTTATCACTATGAAGAATTTGAAGGACTCAAAAACCAAGATCTTACCCTCAACTACGAGGGGAGGTAAGAAACTGCCATCTAGCTCTGACTTGATTCTCCTTCTGTTATGAGTAAACTTGCGACACCTACTCCTGCTATTGAATCTGATATGTCGTATGTTCCTGATGATGCTACTTCTGCTATGTAAGATGAAACTATCTCTATGCCTGATACTGTGCCACTAGGTGAATTTCTAGATGAACAAATTGCTAAGGTTAGGGAGAGTGCAAATGTTGATGATATTTATGAAAGTGATGATGAAACTACTCCCAATAGATATGAATTTCCGGTTGTGCCCGAGGGTTATGTTATGGATGAAGAAACTGCTAGAGACTTTCTTGTTTGCAATGATAGATATTATCTTAAGAAGTTATTAGCTAAGATGAAAGAAAAGTCCTTGAATGCTAGAATGAAACATGACCCTGCTTTTGCTACTTCACCTATATGTGTCACTGATAAGGATTATGAATTCTCTGTTGATCCTGAGTTAATTACTTTGGTTGAATCCGATCCTTTCCATGGTTATGAGTCTAAAACTGTTGTGGCACATCTTACCAAGTTGAATGATATAGCCACCATGTTCACCAATGATGAAAAGATTCGCTACTACTATATCCTTAAGTTATTTCCGTTCTCGTTAAAGGGTGATGCCAAGACTTGGTTTAATTCTCTTGATCCTGGTTGTGTGCGTAGTCCCCAGGATATGATGTATTACTTTTCTGCTAAATATTTTCCCGCTCATAAGAAACAAGCTGCCTTACGGGAAATATATAACTTTGCTCAAACTAAAGAAGAGAGTCTCCGACAAGCTTGGGGGAGGCTTCTCAAGTTACTTAATGCTTTGCCTGATCACCCTCTTGAGATGCATGATATACTTGATCTCTTTTACAATGGACTAACCGATGCTTCCAGAGACCACCTGGATAGTTGTGCTGGTTGTGTTTTCAGGGAAAGAACAGTGGAACAAGCTGAATTACTATTGAATAATATGTTGGCCAATGAAAATAATTGGACACTTCCCGAACCAGCCCCTAAGCCAACTCCGAAGATAATAGGTGTTCTATTTCTCAGTCCTGAAGATATGCAAGAGGCAAAGAAATCCATGAAAGAAAAAGGTATAAAAGCTGAAGATGTTAAGAATTTACCACCTATTGAAGAAATACATGGTCTTGATAACCCGACATAGGTAGTAAAGGTAAATTCTCTTAATAGATTTGATGAAAGTGATATTCCTCATTATAAGTCTGCTAGCCAATGCTTAGATGAGCTTGACAATTTTATTGTGAATCAAGAAAACTTCAATGCTTATGTTGGTAGACAATTACAACACAATACTTATATGATTGAACGCTTGAGTGATTATCTGTCTAGTGCTAAAGACGAACTGAAACTTATTAGTATACATGCTTCTATGGTTACCACTCAAGTAGAACAAGTACTTAAAGCTCAGAATGATTTGCTCAATGAATTAAATAGTAAGAATAATGACTATGCTGTTAGAGTTGTAACTAGAGGTGGTAAAATGACTCAGGAACCTCTGTATCCTAAAGGCCACCCGAAGAGAATTGAGAAAGATTCTCACAGAGCTAATTTAGATGCACCTAGTTCTTCTAAGAAGAAGAAAAAGAAAAATGATAGAAATTTGCATGCTTCTAGTGAACCTGTAGCTCAGCCACCTGAGAATCCCAATGATATATCTTTTTCTGATGCTGAGACACAATCTGGTAATGAGCATGAACCTAGTGATAATATTAATAATGATGTTCATAATGATGCTCAACCTAGCAATGATAATGATGTAGAGATTGAACCTGCTGTTGATCTTGATAACCCACAATCAAAGAATCAACGTTATGATAAGAGAGACTTTGTTGCTAGGAAGCACGGTAGGAAAAAAAAAACCTGGGTTCAGAAACCCATGCCTTTTCCTCCAAAACCATCCAAGAAAAAGGATGATGAGGACTTTGAGCGCTTTGCTGAAATGATTAGACCTATCTTTTTGCGTATGCGTTTGACTGATGTGCTTAAAACAAATCCTTATGCCAAGTATATGAAAGACATTATTACCAACAAAAGAAAGATACCTGAAGTACAAATTTCCACCAAGCTTGCTAATTACACTTTTGAGGGTGGAATGCCTAAGAAATTAGGGGATCCAGGAGTACCTACTATACCTTGCTCCATTAAGAGAAACTATGTTAAAACTGCTTTGTGTGATCTTGGAGCTGGTGTTAGCGTTATGCCTCTCTCTTTATATCATAGACTTGACTTGAGTAAGTTGACACCTACTTAAATATCTTTGCAAATGGCTGATAAATCAATTGCTATACCTATCGGTATTTGTGAGGATGTACCTGGTGTAGTTGCAAATGTTACTATTCTAACGGACTTTGTTATACTTGATATTCCCGAGGATGATAGTATGTCTATTATTCTTGGAAGACCTTTTTTGAATACTGCAGGGGCTGTTATTGATTGCAACAAAGGCGATGTCACTTTTCATGTCAATGGTAATGAGCATACGATACACTTTCCGAGGAAACAACCTCGGGTCTTTAGTATCAATTATATTGGGAAAACTTCAATTATCACTATTGGAGGTTTTGAGTTTCCTATTCCTACTATCAAGAAGGCATATGCCATACTTATTGTTGGGGACATACACATCCCCATTGAGGTAACATAGTGTTATTCGAAAATTCTCCGGTTTCATGTTACTCGGAAAGAGTTTATTAACAAGACCTGATCAACCTTGTTAATGGATTCCTTTTGATGAACATGGGATAGGTGAATCTAGATAGCACAAACCTTCTGTACCCTCCTTTTACTTTCTGTTAATTAGGTTAAATAAAAGAAAATTAGCATTATCTGTCTGTTTCCAGACTTATCCGTGCAATAAAAAAATATCCCGAAAATAAAAGTTCTCCAAATGCCATGAAAATGAAATATGATTTTTTTCTAGAATATTTAAGAAAATATGGCACTGAACACACAGCGAGGGGAGCCAGCACCTGGCCTCGAGGGCACAGGGCGCGCCCCCTTGCCTCGAGGGCCCCACATGGCCCCCTCCACTTATCCTTTCACCCATACCCTTCTTCTTCCTCCCAAAAAATTCCCCAACCAGCTCAAACCCGAGTTCTAGCTCGTCTTGCTGCCATTTTCGATCTCCTTGCTCAAAGCACCATTCACCAAACTGTTTGGGGAGATTGTTCCTTGGTATGTGACTCCTCCATAGGTCCAATTAGTTTTTGTTCTAGTGCTTTATATGTTGCAAATTTGTGCTGCTGTGGTGACCTTGTTCTTGAGCTTGCATGTCAAATTTTCTTGGTCCCAAGTAGTTCTAATGCATGATATAGCTTCTAGGCACTTATAGGAGTTGTTGCTATCATTCTTGTTGAGTTTGGTTAACTTTTATTTGTGAGTTACTAAAAATTTCAGAAATTTTTAGAAAAATGTCTAGGAAAAACTTCCAAGGTGGTCCTTCAAGGAAGCAAGGACCAAGGCTCGCGTTCCGTGAGCCGAATGATGAACCACCGAGGGATGCTGATGTGCGGCCTTGTGAATGGCCATCGGATGAATTTATGAGTCAAGCAGGCATCAAAGATGAATTCTACGCATATGTGCGTAACGCTGACCTCGAGGACTTCATGCAAGATAAGTGCATCCAATGCCGTGGCTTGACTGATAGCTTTGTGAGAAGGTTTAAATTTTCGTCTTCACGTAATTCTCACACTGTCTTGTTTGATCTATAAGATAAATCTTATACCATGGACTTAGAGGATTTTAATGAAGCCTGCAAGCTCCCACAGTGGGGTAGTATGAGTGATCCTCGTAAATCTGAATTTAGAGAATTTCTTGCTAGTATTACAGTGGGCGAATTCAGGGACATCACACAAGCTACAACTGGGAGCATACATTTTACTGCTATTCCTTACTTTGCTCTCTTTATCGGTAGATGCATAAATGGTAAAGATGAGATTTGTCACATGTGTGTCCCTGATCTTAGCGTTCTCAGGAGTGCTGTACTAGGTGATAGGCAATATAATCTGGGAGCTATTGTTGCATGTAGGCTACACCATAATGGTTCTAATGGAGATTTATTTGGTGGGATCTATGCTACTCGCATAGCCCGCTATCTTGGTGTGTCCGTGCACCCTTATGACGACCCCTTACCTACTGTTTATTTAGACTGTAATGCTATGGCTAGTCACCGGTTTATAGAGTGGTATAATCAAACTCTCAAATATCGACTAATCTTTAACCGGCAGCATGCCATCCCTATTGTTCTTCCTGCCCCTACTTTGTTTAACTTTCAGGAAAAGGGGAGATACACTATAACTAGGGAGGAAGCAAATGCCTATTATAACATGATGGAGGCAAGCCGCCTTCGAGCTGCAGCTCAGCAGGCAGCAACTGCTTCATCCCAGTACGACCCCAACTACAACTTTGGATATCCGTCAGGCGAGTAATGGCCATAGACCAACTTAGGCCAAAAGCCTAAGCTTGGGGGAGTACGTGTTTCTCACTGACTTACATTCATGTTCACACACTTATTCTAGTTGTCGGTGCTCACACTCTTTCACTGTACCATCCATGCTTAGTCTAAATTTCTTTTTCTTAGTCTTTTTCTTGTGTGCTAGAAAAACCCAGAAAAACAAAAAAAAAATAGTTGTAGCTTCCAGCTAGTTTACTTTCTTTGCTTGTCGTAGTAATTAAAAATGAAAACCCAAAAAGATTTCCCGTTCTTCTTTTGCTTGTTGTGAGCTTTCCCGTGTAAATAGTTTCTTTTTCTTTTCTTTAGGGGTTAAGAATAGAAGACCATGATTAAAATGCTTAGTGGCTCTCATATGCTTTGTTGTCAATTTAACCTTGAGCCATATTATCTTGTCTTCTCTCTTGTATTAAATGCCTGCAGATTCCAGCTTAGTCCAATGCATGTGCACTATTATTATTTTCCACACCGTTCGGTCGTGCGAGTGAAAGGCAATAAGGATGATATATGATGAACTAATTGAGATGAGAAAAGCTGGTATGAACTCGACCTCTCTTGTTTTTGTAAATATGATTGCTCGTCGTTCTTGATTCAGCTTGTTATGAATGAAACATGTTTGCAATGACAAATCAACATTGCCTTCACGATATTTATGTTCATGGTGATTTATATCCTACTCATGCTTGCATTCATTGTTGATTAATTTTAACATGTTCATGACCATTGTTGCTCTCTAGCTGGTCGCTTCCCAGTCTTATTATAGCCTTCACCTGTACTAAGCGGGAATACTGCTTGTGCATCCACTTCCATAAACCCCAAAGTTATTCCACATGAGTCCACCATACCTTCCTATATGCGGTATTTACCTGCCATTCCAAGTAAATTTGTATGTGCCAAACTCTAAACCTTCAAATAAAATTCTGTTTTGTATGCTCGAACAGCTCATGTATCAACTAGGGCTGTCTATATCTTCCATGCTAGGTGGGTTATTCTCACGATGAGTGGACTCCGCTCATTATTCACGAGAAAATGGCTGTTAATCGGGATGCCCAGTCCCATGCTCTAAATCATAATAATTAAACAAAACTCCCACAGGGCTGTTGCTTGTTTGGATGGTAACCCATGGATTCGGCTGGCCGTGGAGTGTGCTTGTTGGTGGTTGGCGGAGTATAAACTTTTACCATTCTGTTTGGGAACTGCCTATAATGTGCGTAGCATGGAAGATATCGAGATTCTTGGTTGTTATGTTGACAATGAAAGTATACCGCTCAAAATATTATTCAATCTCTATTTTAAAATCGAGCTCTGGCACCTCTACAAATCCCTGCTTCCCTCTACGAAGGGCCTATCTATTTACTTTTATGCAGAGTCATCATCCTCTTATCAAAGAGCACCAGAAGGAGAGCACCTCCGTCATTGCATGTATTACTATTAATTTGCATTGAGTGTGATCATGACTGGATCTCTTTTACCATGAATTACAATGTCTAGTCAGTCCTTGATCTTTAAAGGTGCTCTGCATTTATGTTTTGCGATCTCAGAAAGGGCTAGCGAGATACCATCCTGTTATATCATATCATGACTGTTTTGAGAAGTGTTTTCATCCGAGGTTTATTATTATTGATCGCTAGTTGATTATGCCATTGATGTGAGTAGTCTTGAGACCTGAAAGTTATTTTGAATGTGGTTAGTTCATGATCTTGTTAAACCTGAATGCTAGCTTACATATTTACAACAACAAGAGCAAACAGAGTTTGTCAAAGTTTTTCTTTTATCACTTTCAGTTTATCAACTGAATTGTTTGAGGACAAGCAAAGGTTTAATCTTGGGGGAGTTGATACGTCTCCAACGTATCTACTTTTCCAAACACTTTTGCCCTTGTTTTGGACTCTAACTTGCATGCTTTGAATGGAACTAACCCGGACTGACGCTGTTTTCAGCAGAACTGCCATGGTGTTGTTTTTGTGCAGAAATAAAAAGTTCTCGGAGTCGCCTGAAAATCAACGGAGATTTATTTCAGAAAATAAAAAAAAATACTGGCAAGAAGATTCACACCTGGGGGCAAACGGGTCGTCCTCGAGGGTGGGGGGCGCGCCCCCTGCCTCGAGGGCAGCCCGGTGCCCCACCGACGTACCCCTAGGTCCTATATATTCAGTTTCATGGAAAAAAAATCAAGGAGAAAGAATTATCACGTTTTACGAGATGGAGCCGCCGCCAAGCCCTAATCTCTCTCGGGAGGGCTGATCTGGAGTCCGTTCGGGGCTCCGGAGAGTGGAGATCGTCGCCATCGTCATCATCAACCTTCCTCCATCACCAATTCCATGATGCTCACCGCCGTGCGTGAGTAATTCCATCGTAGGCTTGCTGGACGGTGTTGGGTTGGATGGGATCTATCATGTAATCGAGTTAGTTTTGTTAGGGTTTGATCCCTAGTATCCACTATGTTCTGAGATTGATGTTGCTATGACTTTGCTATGCTTAATGCTTGTCACTAGGGCTCGAGTGCCATGATTTCAGATCTGAACCTATTATGTTTCCATGAATATATGTGTGTTATTGATCCTATCTTGCAAGTCTATAGTCACCTACTATGTGTTATGATCCGGCAACCCCGAAGTGACAATAATCGGGACCACTCCCGGTGATGACCATAGTTTGAGGAGTTCATGTATTCACTATGTGTTAATGCTTTGGTCCGGTACTCTATTAAAAGGAGGCCTTCATATCCCTTAGTTTCCAATAGGACCCTGCTGCCACGGGAGGGTAGGACAAAAGATGTCATGCAAGTTCTTTTCCATAAGCACGTATGACTATATTCGGAATACATGCATACATTGCATTGATGAACTGGAGCTACTTTTGTGTCACCCTAGGTTATAACTTCTACATGATGAATTGCATCCGACGTAATTTCCCATCACCGATCCAATGCCTACGAGCTTTACCTATATTGCTAGCTTCTGTTTACTTTTTCGTTGCTATCATCACAAAAACTACAAAAACACTATCTTTACTTGTATTGCTGCTATCACCACTATCATATTACTGTGCTACTAAACTATTTTGCTGCAGATACTAAGTTTCCAGGTGTGGCTGAATTGACAACTCAGTTGCTAATACTTAAGAGTATTCTTTGGCTCCCCTTGTGTCGAATCAACAAATTTGGTTTTAATATTTTACCCTCGAAAATTGTTGCGATCCCCTACACTTGTGGGTTATCATTCACTTATATCTTTTGAGTTGAATAGTTTTTGCTCTAGTGCTTCACTTATATCTTTTAGAGCACGGTGCTGGTAATATTTTGTAGAAATTGTTGAACTCTCATGCTTCACTTAGATCTATTTGAGAGTCTATTAAAACAGCATGGTAAAGTGTTTAGGCTAGAGAAACTAGTCTTCACATGATAAACATCCAATGTCAATGTAGTAAAAAAATTCACACCAAGTGCATTGAGTAGAAAGAGATGTTGGATGCTTGATAATTGTTTTGAGGCATGAGGATAGTGATATTAAAGTCATGCTAGTGGAGTAATTATGAAATTGAGAAATATTTGTGTTAAGGTTGTTGATTCCCGTAGCATGCACGTATGGTGAACCGTTATGTGACTAAGTTAAAGCATGAGGTATTTGTAGAGTGTCAACCTTTGTGTGGAGGTCGGGGGCGCGCGATGGTTAACTCCTACCAACCTCCCCCCTAGGGGCATGCGTTGATTGCTTTGTTTTGATGACTCATAGATTTTTGCAATAAGTATATGAGTTCTTATGACTAACATTGAGTCCATGGATTATACGCACTCTCACCCTTCCACCATTGCTAGCCTCTCTTGTACCGCACAACTTTCGCCGGTGCCATAAACCCACTATATATCCTTCCTCAAAACAGCCACCATATTGTTCCTCAAAACAGCCACCATACCTACCTATTATGGCATTTCCATAGCCATTCCGAGATATATTGCCATGCAACTTTCCACCGTTCCGTTTATATGACACGCATCATATTGTCATATTGCCATTGCATGATCATGTAGTTGACATCGTATTTGTGGCAAGGCCACCATGCATAATTTTTATACATGTCACTCTTGTTTCATTGCACATACATGTACACCGCCGGAGGCATTCATATAGAGTCATAATTTGTTGTTGTAGTATTGAGTTGTAATCTTGTGTTGTAATGAAAGTGTGATGATCATCATTTATAAAGCATTGTCCCATGGGAGGAAAGGCTGAATCTATAAAGCCCCTCCGCAAAAAAAAAGAAAAAAAGAAGAAGAAAGGCCAAAGAAAAAAAGAAAGACCCAAAAAAAGGAAAAAAAGAAAAATAAAAAAAAGAAAAGAAAAAGGGACGATTGCTACTATCTTTTTCCACACTTGTGCTTCAAAGTAGCACCATGTTCTTCATTGTAGAGAGTCTCATGTTTAGTCACTTTCATATACTAGTGGGAATTTTCGTTATAGAACTTGGCTTGTATATTCCAACGATGGGCTTCCTCAAATTCCCTAGGTCTCCGTGAGCAAGCAAGTTGGATGCGCGCCCACTAGTTTCTTTTGTTGAGCTTTCATTCATATTTAGCTCTAGTGCATCCGTTGCATGGCAATCCCTACTCAATCACATTGATATCTATTGATGGGCATCTCCATAGCCCGTTGATACGCCTAGTCGATGTGAGACTATCTCCCTCTTTTTGTCTTCTTCACAACCACCTCTATTCCACCCATAGTGCTATGTCCATGGCTCACGCTCATGTATTGCGTGAAAGTTGAAAGGTTTGAAAAGATAGAGCATGAAAACAAATGCTTGGCTGAAATCGGGGTTGTGCATGATATGAATATTTTTTGTGATAGCAAGGGAGCATAGCCAACACTATATGATTTTGTAGGGATAACTTTCTTTAGCCATAGTATTTTGAGAAGACGTGATTGCTTTGTTAGTATTGCTTGAAGTATCGTTATTTCTTATGTCAATATAGACTTTTATCTTGAATCTTTCAGATCTGAACATTCAGGCCACAATTAAGAGAATTACATTGAAAAACTATATTGGTTAGCATTCCACATCAAAAATTCTTTCTTTATCATTTACCTACTCGAGGACGAGCAGGAATTAAGCTTGGGGATGCTTGATACGTCTCCAACGTATCTATAATTTTTTATTGTTCCATGCTATTATTTATGAAGTCTTGGATGCTTAATGGGCTTTATCATTCACTTTTATATCATTTTTGGGACTAACCTACTAACCCAAAGGCCCAGTCCAGATTGCTGTTTTTTGCCTATTTCAGGGTTTTGCAGAAAAGGAATATCAAACGGAGTCCAAATGGAATGAAACCTTCGCAGGAGATATTTTTGGAGGAAATCACGCAAGATAAACTTCGGGGCCAAGCCAGAGGACATAGGACCCACCCTCGAGGGTGGGGGCGCGCCCCCCTTCCCAGGGCGCGCCCCTTGCCTCGAGGGCAGACCCTGTGGCCCCTGGTGCCCCTCTTCCTCCTATATATACATACGTACCCCAGAAACTCTGTACGAAGAGAGAAACCCTAATTCCACCGCCGTAGCTGCTGTTCCCGTGGAGATCCCATCTTGGAGCCTGTTCCGGGAGGGGGATCCATCACGGAGGCCTTCATCATCATCATCATCGCCCTCACCATGAGTTGTGAGTAGTTTACCACATACCTTCGAGTCCATAGCTAGTATCTAGATGGCTTCTTCTCTCTCTCCGGATCTCAATACAAAGTTCTCCTCGGTCTTCGAGGAGATCTATTCGATGTAATCTCTTTTTGCGGTGTGTTTGTCGAGATCCGATGAATTGTGTGTTTATGATCAAGGTTATCTATGAAAGATATTTGGTTCTTCTCTGAACTTTTTATGTGTTCTCATAATATCCTTGCAAGTCTCTTTGAATTATTGGTTTGGTTTGGCCTACTAGATCTATAGTTCTTGCAATGGGAGAAGTGCTTGGCTTTGGGTTCAATCTTGCGGTGTCCTTTCCTAGTGAAACTAGGGGCAGCAAGGCACGTATTGTATTGTTGCCATCAAGGATAAAAAGATGGGGTTTTCATCATATTGCTTGAGTTTATCCCTCTACATCATGTCATCTTTCTTACGGCGTTACTCTGTTCGTATGAACTCAATACACTAGATGCATGCTGGATAGCGGTCGATGTGTGGAGTAATAGTAGTAGATGCAGGCACGAGTCGGTCTACTTGTCTCGGACGTGATGCCTATATACAATGATCATGCCTAGATAGTCTCATAATTATTCGCTTTTCTATCGATTGCTCGACAGTAATTTGTTTACCCGCCGTAGAATATCGCTATCATGAGAGAAGCCACTAGAGAAAACTATGGCCCCCGGGTCTATCTTTATCATATTACTTTCCCGTCAATTTCTGTTGCCGTTGTTTATTTGCTGTCTTTACTTTAGGTTTCTATACCAAAAATACCAAAAACATAAACTATCATCTTTATTAGATCTCACTATCGTAAGTGACCGTAAAGGGATTGACAACCCCTTATCGCGTTGGCTGCGAAGTTCTTATTTGTTTGTGCAGGTGCGAGGGACTGACGTGTGGTCTCCTACTGGATTGATACCTTGGTTCTCAAAAACCGAGGGAAATACTTACGCTACTGTGCTGCATCTCCCTTTCCTCTTCGAGGGAATACAACGCAAGCTCAAGAGGTAGCAGCCGGCCCGACCGCTCGCACTGCCCAAGCGTCGGCGCCTCGCTCCGCCGGGATGCCTCCGCGCCAGCGCCGGCCCCGGCTTCGTCCAGGTCATGCGGGCTCGGCGCCTCGCTCCGCTGGCTGTCGCCCCGCTACGCGCCGGTGCCGCTGATGGCTTCTCGCCCCTCGTTGGTTACCCCAAGTGGAAGGTTTGAGATGCAGTGTAGCGGAAGTTATCCCTTGGCAAAGATACCAAGGATCGATTTCCCCGAGACTCCCAGTTTCAACAAGAAGGTGTCAACTGCTAACGGCGCCAGATATTAGCAATCAACGTGGACCTGCACACAGATACAAATAACTTTGCTCCCAACGAGTGCAGAGAGGTTGTCAATCCCTCCGGCCTTGTCGTTTACAAAGGATCAAACGCAAGTGATAATAGTGATAGGTAACGCTGCAAATAGTAAGTAAAAGCGTAAAGTAAATAGCGGATGTGATCAATGATGGTAATATGGACCGGGGTCCCATGATGTTCACTAGTGATGTCTCTCTCCCAAAAGATGATAAAACAGCCATGTGAGGTAAACGAATTACAGCTGGGCAATTGATAGAATTATGTGCGCAAACCAATGCTAACTATGTTGCAAGAAAGGTAGAGGTTCAAAGCATGGGCGGTACGCCAAGGCAAGTAGACCGAAATCCATCTGCATCTACTACTAATCATCCACCTTGAGATAACTATCCAGAACATCTCGCTGGTATTAAGTTGCGAGTCCCACCCATAGTGTAAACTCAAAGCAACAGACAACTGCATTAAAAGAACTTTGCGTAAAGTAAACAATCCTTGCACCCGCGGGCACAAGCACCGTTGTTTTCCCCCTTGTGGCAACAGCACATCCCCTAGACTCATGTTTCTGTCACTCAAGCTAGCCATCGAGGGGCATGAACCCACAATCAAGCATAACGTTCCCTCTTGGAGTCACTACCTACTACTTGGCCAAAGCAATAAATAACAACGGAGAACATGCAAGAATTACTTACGAACATAAATATAAAAGAGGTGAATCAAATATATTACTCAAACACAATCTGAACATAATCTCACAATCCATCGGATCCCAGCAAACTCAACATAGCAACAGCATAAGGATTACATATGTGCCTCGATAATGTAGGGCAGCTCACGAGGACTAATTAGTGAAGCACAAGAACGGGAGGAGAACATCACATAGCTACTGGTCATGGACCCATGGTCCAAGGGAGACTACTCACAACTCATCCGGGAGGCGTCCATGGTGGTGGAGAGGCTCCCGGTGGTGATCCTCCCCTCCGGCAGGGAGCCGGGAAGAGTTCTCCTGGTGCTCCCGATCTTGGAAGCGCGGCGGCGGTAGAACAGAGATGAGATCGCGAAAAAGGGTTTCCGTCTCGAGGGTTTCGGGACACGATATAAATATATGCCAAAGGGGGGCATCAGCGGAGGCCTGGGGGGCCCAGGCGCCCCCCCCGGCGCGGCCAGGAGGGGGGCCGCGCCACCAGGGCGCCTGGAGCCCTGGTGGCCCCCCTCCGGCTGTACTTTGGCTGCCGGGAAGCTTCTAGAACGCTGATTTTTTATATAATTTTCCGGGATTTTTCTGGCAGTTTACGTGACGGGAAAACCTGAAATACAAAAACAGCAGAAAACAGAAACTAGCACTGGGGTGCACTGAGTTAATAGGTTAGTCCAAATATGATCAAAAGTGTATGGAAGTGTATAAATAACATAGCAATATCACCCAAAAGAGGCATGGAGCAAGCAGAAATTATAGATACGCTTTGGACGTATCAGCCGCCTGCTCCGCGCCCGCCTTCACCCCTAGGACGCCGGCTCGTCGCTCCGGCTGGTCGCTGATCCTGCGCGCGCCAGTCCTAGGCCTGCTCCCGGCCGCATCCCCGCGCCTCAGCGCAGCAAGTCGCCTCGCCCCGACTGACCGCATCTGCACGGCTGTGGCCTCACGCCTACCATGAGCCTCTGCTCCGCTCTCCGCTCGCACCAGCAACGCCAGCTGCCGCCAGCCGGGCCACCTTCCAGCCGGCGTTCGCCAGCTCCGCCCCGCCGAGACACCTTCGCCCTTGGCCTTGGCCATCTCCGGGTCCCGGACCGCGCCGGTTGCGCCGCGCGCTGCCTCTCGTGCCCCCTCGCCGACCTTTGGAGCCCCTAGCCGGGTCGCCCTTCGGCCTCCCCCGCTCCTCACCCGGACGCCGACTCCCGTGCCCGCCTGCTCCACGCCTGGCCGCCGATTCCTCCGCCCGCCTGCTCCGCATCGTTCGGCCGGCCGGCTCCTCCACTGACCGTGGCCGGGTGCTCCACGCAGGCCGGCTTCCGACCCGGCCGCCTTCTGGTGCCGTGCGCGCCCGCCTGCCGGCGGCCGCCTCGGCCTCGTCCGGCTGCTCGCTCCTCTGGAGCTGGCTGCCCTGAGGGCCCGAGCTGCACCAGGCTCTCACGTGTGCGCAATTACGCGGAGAGAAGGGAAGACTCAGTCAATGCTGCCCAAGTAAAGAACGAAAGAAGAGTCAGGGGGGCCGGCTTGCTGCAACAGACACAGAGAAAAAAATACAGCCGGGTGATGAAAAGAAGAAGAGGCCGGCTGCTCGGGTTAGAAAAGCCCAGGGCCGTGTACAAAGAAAAATGTCCATGTGGCTTCCAGCAGCCGGCAGACGAGAAATGAAAAAAAGTGTTCGGATGGCTACTGGAAGAAAAGAGAGAAAAAAGAGTCCGGCTGGAGAAAAAGTCAAGGGCCGGCTGCTGGGCCAAGAAAAAGAAAAAGAGAAGAGGAACGTCCGGCTGCCAACAGCCAGCATAAGAGGCAAGTTTCTGCGGCCGGAGAAGAAAAAGAAGAAAACAAGATACGCCTCCGTCCGCCCGCGGTACCGCGCCACCGGCGGCCCCGCCTGCCCGCATTAGCGCCCGGTCGGCTGTGCCAAGCCGACCCGGCTGCCTCGAGGCATCGCTGGCTGTACCAAGCCGGATCGGTGCTACCTCTTGAGCTTGCGTTGTATTCCCTCGAAGTGGAAAGGGAGATGCAGCACAATAGCGTAAGTATTTCCCTCAGTTTTTGAGAACCAAGGTATCAATCCAGTAGGAGACCACGCTCGAGTCCCTCGCACCTGCACAAACAAATAAGAACTTCGCAACCAACGTGATAAGGGGTTGTCAATCCCTTTACGGTCACTTACGAAAGTGAGATCTGATAGAGATGATAGTTTATATTTTTGGTGTTTTTTGTTTAAAAGAATAGCAAATAAAAGCGGTAAAAGTAAAGTAGATGTAGATTGATATGTTGAGAAAAGACCCGGGGCATAGTGTTCTCTAGTGGCTTCTCTCATGATAGCGATATTCTATGACGGGTAAATAAATTACTGTCGATCAATTGATAGAAAAGCGAATAATTATGAGACTATCTAGGCATGATCATTGTATATAGGCATCACGTCCGAGACAAGTAGACCGAAACGATTCTGCATCTACTACTATTACTCCACACATCGACCGCTATCCAGCATGCGTCTAGTGTATTGAGTTCATAAGAACAGAGTAACACCTTAAGCAAGATGACATGATATAGAGGGATAAACTGAAGCAATATGATATAAACCCCATCTTTTTATCCTTGATGGCAACAATACAATACGTGCCTTGCTGCCCCTACTGTCACTAGGAAAGGACACTGATACGTCTCCAACGTATCTACTTTTCCAAACCCTTTTGCCCTTATTTTGGACTCTAACTTGCATGATTTGAATGGAACTAACCCGGACTGATGCTGTTTTCAGCAGAACTGCCATGGTGTTGCTTTTGTGCAGAATAAAAAGTTCTCGGAATCGCCTGAAAATCAACGGAGAATTATTTCAGAAAATATAAAAAATATCTGCAAGAAGATACTCATCGGGGGCCCGCAGCATGTCCTCGAGGGTGGGGGGCGGGCCCCCCTTCCCAGGGCGCGCCCCCTGCCTCGAGGGCCCCCCGATGCTCCACCGACGTACCCCCAGATCCTATATCTTCCGTTTCGGGGAGAAAAAATAGGGGAGAAGGAATTATCGCGTTTCACGAGATGGAGCCGCTGCCAAGCCCTAATCTCTCTCGGGAGGGCTGATCTGGAGTCCGTTCGGGGCTCGGGAGAGTGGAGATCGTCGCCATCGTCATCATCAACCTTCCTCCATCACCAATTCCATGATGCTCACCGCCGTGTGTGAGTAATTCCAGCGTAGGCTTGCTGGACGGTGATGGGTTGGATGGGATCTATCATGTAATCGAGTTAGTTTTGTTAGGGTTTGATCCCTAGTATCCACTATGTTCTCAGATTGATGTTGCTATGAATTTGCTATGCTTAATGCTTGTCACTAGGGCCCGAGTGCCATGATTTTAGATCTGAACCTATTATGTTTTCATGAATATATGTGTGTTCTTGATCCTATCTTGCAAGTCTCTAGTCACCTACTATGTGTTATGATCCGGCAACCCCGAAGTGACAATAATCGGGACCACTCCCGGTGATGACCATAGTTTGAGGAGTTCATGTACTCACTATGTGTTAATGCTTTGGTCCGGTACTCTATTAAAAGGAGGCCTTAATATCCCTTAGTTTCCAATAGGACCCCGCTGCCACGGGAGGGTAGGACATAAGATGCCATGCAAGTTCTTTTCCATAAGCACGTATGACTATATTCGGAATACATGCCTACATTGCATTGATGAACTGGAGCTAGTTCTGTGTCACCCTAGGTTATAACTTCTACATGATGAATTGCATTCAACATAATTTCCCATCACCGATCCAATGCCTACGAGCTTTACCTATATTGCTTGTCGCTTATTTACTTTTCCATTGCTATTATCACAAAAACTACAAAAACACTATCGTTACTTTTATTGCTGCTATCGCCACTATCATATTACTTTGCTACAAAACTATCCTGCTGCAGATACTAAGTTTCCAGGTATGGTTGAATTGACAATTCAGCTGCTAATACTTAAGAGTATTCTGGCTCCCCTTGTGTCGAATCAACAAATTTGGGTTTAATAATTTACCCTCGAAAACGGTTGCGATCCCCTACACTTGTGGGTTATCAAGACTATTTTCTGGCGCCGTTGCCGGGGAGCATAGCTCTATTCTTTAAGTCACTTGGGATTTATATCTTTTTATCACTATGAAGAATTTGAAGGACTCAAAAACCAAGATCTTACCCTCAACTACGAGGGGAGGTAAGGAACTGCCATCTAGCTCTGACTTGATTCTTCTTCTGCTATGAGTAAACTTGCGACACCTACTCCTGCCATTGAATCTGATATGTCGTATGTTGTCACATCCCTAGTTAGCACTTGCATTAGGATCTGACTAGAGTGTGCATCATGTTTACTTTCAAAAGAAACTTGAAATGGGATTAACAGAAACCCCAGCACCCCTCCCCTAACAACTAGGGTTTACTAAAATATTTTCCAATGTACCCAAAATGCCCTTCAAAATGTTCATCATTTCTGCCTTGGTCTTAAACCTCTGCCAAAAATGGTGCACAATTTTCTAGGACAATCTAGGGTTTTGGATTAAATCATATGGTATTTGAATTTGGGCATTTAAATGCTATAAAATATTTTAAATGCTCAAATAATCATAAACTATAATGTTTCCTACTGTTCATATTATATACAGCAGGTATGACAAGTGTTATGATTTATAAAAATGTTTAGGCATTTTTATTAAATGAACAAAGTTGCAAAAGAAATGAAACAGAAAAGAAAATAGGAAAAGAAAATAGGAAGAGCACTTACCTGGCGCCCACCCGGCCCACCTGCCGGCCCAGCCCAGCTGCCGCTCCAGCGAGCTGCTTGGCTCGGCCAGGCAGGCAGGCAGGTGCTCGACGGCGACCGCACGACGCGCCACGCAGCTGCCCGCCGCCCTGCTTCGCCCCCTCGCCGTTCTGGAGGCATGGATCGAGCGTCCACGTCCCCCTCAACCCCCCAGACACCTCCGCCTCCCCCCAGCTCCTCTCCTCCGCTCTCCCCGCGCCATGGCCGACGCCGCCGTGATCGCACCGTCGTAGAAACCACGTCCACCGTCGTCCCCGAGCTCCGCCGTGTTGTCCCTCGTCTCCGCCGTCCTCGACTGCTTCGACAGGCCGAGCCCCGAGCGCTCGCCCACCCTGGAGACGCCCCCGACCTCTTCTTCCCCAACTCCGGCCGCGGAGATCCCCCTCGCCGTGCTGCTCAGCTCCGACCACCCCCGAGCCCGCCTCGGTGCTTGCTGCAACCGCTGTGAGCCTAGCTACCTCCTCCCCCTCTCCGTAGGCTCCCTCTTGCCCTGTAACACACTGCACGTAGCTCGCCCGCACGCACCGCCGCCGTGCTCGTCGCCGGTGATGCTCCGGTGACCATTTGGTCACCGGCACCCGCCCAACGCACTCACCACAACACGTAGATGCGAACGGTGCTACGCACGCATCGCCTAGGCACCTGCAGCCGCATCTCCACACACGCCCGACGCCGGTCGCCGCCGTCGAGCTCGTTGCCGTCGTCTCCGGCCACCCCAGGTCCGGCGACCACCTCCATCCGATGCGGAAGAGCAAGAGCTCTCCAATGCACCCAACCACAGCTCGAACCGTGCACCACAAACGTTTTCCGAGGCACACCGCCGCGTTTGGCCTCGCCGGCGGCTAAACGCCGGCGAGTTGGACCAGTTTTGACCACGGGTTTGACCCCCTGGGTCAATGACATGTGGGCCCTGCCCGCAAGTCAAACTTAGTTTAAGTGTTAGTTTAATTTTAATTGGTTAATTAGTTTAGTCACTGACACGTGGGCCCTGGCCCCACTGACAGCTAATTAGTTTTAATTAAACTCTAATTAACTCAGTTAATTAGCTGTGACACTGACATGAGGGACCCACTGGTCAGGTTTGACCTGGACTGGCCCTGTTGACTGCCTGACGTCAGCATGATGTCATGCTGACGCAGTAAAGGTTTTTCTGGGATTTTTAGATTTAATTTAATTCAGGAAATTCCAGAAAATACCTAAAACTTCTAAAAATCATATAAAATCAACCATAGCTCAGATGGAAAAGATTTATATATGAAAATTGATCAGAAAAATCCAATCTATCTAATGGCACTGGTTTCATGCATGTTTGAACAAGTTAACTTGCTGTATATATCAAAAACATGATAATGCACTTATTTAAATACTAGTTTGAACTTCAATTTGAATCCTTGATTCAAATAGGTCCAAACCCTTCTGGTTTTAGTTGCATTAGTCAACACACATGCATCTTGCCATGTCATAAACATGCATCATATTGTTGCATTTGTTTGTTAATGATTGTATCGTCGGTATTCCCTGTGTTAGGTCCTGCTCCCGAGTATACTGCTGCGTATCCAGTTGAAGAGCAGTACCCGACAGCTACCTTGTCAGGCAAGCAATCATTGATCATTCCGATACAAACCCAATCTTCTCGCTCCTGCTCTCTTTTACTGCATTAAGGCAACAACGCGTGAACTGCTACTTGCTGCGGTAGTTGAACCCTATTCCCTTGCATGACCTGTCATTGCCACAGTAAATAGTTGAAACCCACTAGCATGTGTAGGAGTTGATTGAGCCATGTGATGTGTGATCCACCATGCTATTTGTTTATGTTGCCTGCTATGCTTAGAGTTGTGTCTGGTCTGATTCATCTGGGTGATGGATCAGAGTGAAACAATCTTCGATAAAGGGAAGGAAGTGTGGAATACGCTTGGTAAAGGTATCGATGCAAGGCCATGTAGGAGTACATGGTGGGTTGTTTCATTGGAACCGTACTTAGGACCCGAGATCTGTATGTGTGGTTCAAGTTGCAGTTACTACCATGCATTGGGCCCGAAACCAATGGACCCTCTCGACTTATTAATTACCCTTGATCTCTGTCCAGGAGTTGCAACTAGTTTCTGGTGTTTATAGCTTACTGGAGGTCGTGCACAACGCTGATCCTCGGGGTGGGTTGTGATGCGACAGGTACGTGGCACGGTGTACCGGTTACCCGTTTGGTGACTCGGGAACCCTGTACATATCGTTTGGGGCCGTGAGCGACACCCCGGCCGGATCTCCCCACGGATGGAACCCAAATAGGCGATAAACCTGGACGAGTGACTTGTGTAGTTAGTCAGGTCGTGGCCGACACCCTCGCTGGGCTTCCGCTTGAAGGTTGCCGAGTACACGCCGAGTAAACGGCGATAAGCGGTGGAAGCGTGTGTGAAGAAGTACACCCCTGCAGGGTTATCAAACTATTCGAATAGCCGTTGTTCGCGGTACGAACTACTTGGTTACTCTTACAGTTCATAGACAAGTTGATGGATACTACTAAAAGCCTCAAGATAAGCGTGAGTGCCGTGGATGGCCCTTCCGTAGGATGACGGAAGAGGATCCTCGGTAGTGTATTGATGTGGTGACTAGAGGACTCGTGTTCGTAATAACATCTTGCAATCTGTTGAGAGTTGTAGTATAGGTTAGCCAAGGTCAAAGCTGGCATTCTGCTATAAACTCCACTACCCCCTTTGATAATGTTGCATGTATGATAGGTTCTGTGGTAAGACTTGCTGAGTACCTATGTACTCATGTTTTCTTAATAACTGTTGCAGAGGAGAACCCTGCCCCCGCTGATGGGTTCTACATAGACGTTGACGTCGACGAGTAGCTTGACACCCAGACGGTGATCTGGAGCTTGTGAAGGGCCTTGTAGATAGTCAGGCTACACCAAGCCTGTTTTATTTTCTAAGTTGTCTGTACTCAGACATGTAGCTTTCGCTTGTGCTTGTATGACTGTATGACTTGAGTGTTGGGTCATGTGACCCCTACCTGTATGACTATGTTATGTATGGCTCTTGGAGCCTTTTAAATAAAGTACTTTGAGTCATAGAGTTCTGTTGTGATGCAATGTTGTATTTGCACATATTGAGCATATTGCGTGTATGATTGAAATGCTTGGTATGTGTGGGATTCGACACCTAGTTGTTTTCCTTTGGTAGCCTATCTTACAGGGAAATGCCTCCTAGTGATTCCAATGAGCCTTGGTAGCTTGCTACTGCTCGGAACACGTAGGCTGGCCGGCATGTGTCCTTCTTCGTTCCTGTGTTTGTCCCTTAGGGGAAATGTCACGCGTTGTTCCTTTAAGTCCATGTAGCTTGCTACGACTTGGGTTCATACGTTGATGACCGACACGTTCATTGCTGGGTCATGGATGCCTGTCTCTGTAATTTAGTGCCACTTTTGGATTATAACTAGCCATGTCGGCCCGGGTTCTCTGTCATATGGATGCTAGCGACACTGTCATATACGTGTGCCAAAATGCGCAAACGGTCCCGGGCCAGGTAAGGTGGCACCCGTGGGGTTACCGTGCGTGAGGCCACAAAGTGATATGACGTGTTACAGCTAGATCGGTGTGACTTAGGATCGGGGTCCTGACAGCGTTGGCATCAGAGCTGGACTGCCTGTAGGTTTCTCAAGCCAAACTGGTCGATGTTGAGTCTAGAAAAATTCTTAGTTATATGTAGGGGAATTGATTGTGGAAGGGAACGTAAGGCTCTTTTACTCCTTTACCTTATGCCCTTCTGATCTGAGTCTGTCTATTCTTTCTACGGGGAATTAGGACTAGGCCTCTTATCCTTACTAGGTTCACGTGTTACTAATCCGTAGACTCTTAGGATTGTTGGTTTCAAGCCTCAGTTCAGTTTCTATCCTGTTGAGTATGATGATTGTTGAACCGGAACCTTGATATGGAATTGTTGAGTGGCTATGCTATCATTTGTATGATGTCTCAAATCTTGTTTGAGCATTTACAGTTGTTATGCTGCCCGATTTCTTCCAGAAACACTAATGCCTTTGCATTATTTGGTGTTTCAGATGTCTGGCCGCATTCCTCACCAAGTGGTTCGTTTGACTCGGTGCATTAATGTGCCCGGTCACACGGCCATGCTAGTCCGTGTGATGACTGAGACTGGTTATCGCTGGTATCCTGAATACACTGTGGAGGAACAGTATCGGGATTTCAATCAAAGTCAGTATTTATGCACAGTCCGGATATACCCCTCATATCCCGGAGCTAATGATCCCATCCATTGGTCTTATGGACTCGGGATTACCATCGAGATGGCAGTGCAGGATGCCGCTTATTCGATGATGACCATTCTCCGTGCTAGGCATGCCCTGTTGCTGAACACTGAGTTCTGTTACATGCCAGCTTCACTCCCCGGAGAAGAAGGCTACTACACTGGTCTGTATACTGATGCTGCTCATGAAGAGCCACTGCTTCAGACTACTGTTCAGATGTTGGAGGATAGGGACCGTGAGGTCCGTGCCCTCCGAATGGAGCTGTATAACACCCGAGCCGCTCACTGGACTACTTTGACACGGCTTGCACCTGCTGTGCATGCCGGATATCTGGACATGCGGGATTTGTATCCTGTGCGGACTCGTCTGCCTGATCGCATGGATTGGCGTGACGTTGGGGGTATTACACCTCCACGTGGGCGTCGGTTACCACCAGCATCGGGACCGAGACCACACCCATGCCCTTATGGTCCACAGCCTTCGAGTGCTCACGAGTTCCAAGATCCGTCTGTACCACTTCCAGGCTACGGTGGTAATCTTTACGAGGATTACTACGCGAATGTCTGAGCTAGTTCGTGGTAGTAGTAGTATTGTAGTAGTTGTATTTCCACAGTCCTGCGCGTCTTGTGGAATATGACTTAGTGTGTACCGAATTCCGGAGGTGTAGTTAAATAATGTATAGGAGCTTGGAATGCCTCTGATGGGATGTATCGTCTTTCACCGCAGTTGTACTTTAGCCTTGGCTTGTACTAAACTTTGTATGGTGTGTATGACCACTGGTGTATATATAGCAGTCCCTATATTACCATGTCGTACGGATGAACATCTCTGCATTCTGTGTCATCCATTACATTCTGCACTTCTATGTCAAATTTTGCCATCCTTGTCTAAACCGTTGTTTTGTTTTCCTAGGATGGTCAACACTCGCAGCACTCCTGCTGCTCAGGAGCAGGGTGAGGCTAGTGGGGCTAGAGATGGAAATCTGCCCCAGCCACCCTCTTTGGCGGAAGTTATGCTTGAAGCAGAACGGAACAAGAGAGAGACCAACCGTCTGCTGGAACGCATTGAGCAAAACACTGGGTTCCGTCAGAGGAATGACGTGGTGTCAATCCACGATTTTATCAAGATGTGTCCACCGAAGTTCCATCAGTCCACTGAACCTCTGGATGCTGATGACTGGCTACGTAGTATCACCCACAAGCTACACTCTGCCCGTGTGGCCGAAGCTGACAAGGTTATCTACGCCGCCTACCATCTTGAGGGCCCTGCCAGTCTTTGGTGGGAAAACTTTGAAGCTATGCGTCCTGCTGGCCAAGTCACTACCTGGGTTGAGTTCAGTGAGGCATTCCGTGAACACCATATTCCGGAAGGTCTCATGGATCGCAAGCGGGAGGAATTCTGCAATTTCACCCAGGGCCGTTTGACTGTGGATGGCTACAGTCGTGAGTTTGGTAATCTGGCACGCTATGCACCTGAGGAAGTATCCACTGATGCCAAGAAACAGGCGAGGTTCCGCAAGGGACTCAGCCCTGAACTTCATCGAGATCTACGTCTGCACGAGTGCACCTCCTTCCAGAAGTTGGTTAACAAGGCTATCAGTGCTGAAACAGGCCAGACCGACTTCGAGGCTACCCGCAAGCATACTCGAGACCTTGGTTCCTCATCCGGCTCTGGCTCTCACAAGTGCCGTGTGTGGGTTCCCAACACTGCTCTGCCACCCAAGTATACACCGAGGCCATCCTATGAGGCGCCTCGTCCAACTCAACAGTTTGCACCTGCTAAGACCTATGGAGGTCCACCCTCCAACTTTGCTCCACGCCCCACCACTGTGACATGTTTCAAGTGTGGAGAACCGAAACACTACATGCGTGATTGTCCCCAGAATCAGCCAGGAAAACCCGTTGGCCGTGGCAAGCCAACCGGCAAGGTGAACTATGTCAAGCCAATCCCCACTACACGTGGTCATGTCAACTATGTCTCTGCCGAAGAAGCTTATGAGGATCCTAACGTCGTCCTTGGTACGCTTCTCGTAAACTGCCATCCGGCATCCGTTCTTTTTGATACTGGAGCATCCCATTCGTTCATATCTGAGAGCTATGCTCGATTGCACAACATGACTTTTTGTGACATGCCTACTTCCATGGTTATTCAAACTCCTGGTTCAAAGTGGCAAACCTCTAGGGTAAGCCATGGAAATGAAATCCTTGTCGATAGACTTGTTTTCCTTGCATCTTTAATCGCTCTCAAGTCCTCGGACATAAACATCATCTTGGGTATGGATTGGATGACAACTCATTATGCCAAGATTGATTGCTTTACTAGGACCGTTCAACTTACACATCCATCCGGCAAGATAGTCAATGTCTTGACCCGAATGGCTGAACGTCGGCTCTACTCTCTTAATGCCAGCCCTCTACCAGAACTCGAAGATATCCCGGTAGTCTGTGACTTTCCGGATGTTTTTCCAGAAGAACTGCCAGGAGTTCCACCTGACAGAGATGTCGAGTTCATGATAGATCTTATTCCTGGAACTGTCCCAATCTCTAGGAGACCTTATAAGATGGCACCACTAGAATTAGCTGAGCTAAAGAAACAACTCGATGAGTCCTTGCAAAAGGGTTTCATCCGTCCTAGTTCTTCCCCTTGGGCTTGCCCCGTCCTCTTCGTCAAGAAGAAGGATGGAATGGAGCGGATGGTTGTAGATTACCGACCTGTCAATCTGGTCACCATAAAGAATAAGTATCCGCTTCCCAGGATCAACGACCTGTATGATCAGCTCGCTGGATCCTCAGTCTTCTCTAAGATGGATTTGAGGTTGGGCTACCATCAAATCAAAATCAAGAACGGGGACATTCCTAAAACGGCTTTCGTTACTCGTTATGGCCAATATGAGTACACCGTCATGTCCTTCGGATTAACCAATGCCCCAGCTACCTTTTCTCGGTTAATGAATTCTATATTCATGGAGTATTTGGATAAATTCGTCGTGGTATACCTCGATGATATACTCATTTTCTCCAAGAACAAGGAAGATCATGCCGAGCATTTAAGGCTAGTATTGACGAAACTTCGAGAGCACCGCCTTTATGCCAAATTCTCTAAATGTGAATTTTGGTTGCCAGAAGTAACCTATCTAGGTCATGTGATCTCTGGCAAGGGTATTGCTGTCAATCCCGAGCGAGTTCAAGCCGTACTTGATTGGACTCCCCCTGAATCGGTCAAGCAAGTTAGGAGTTTTCTTGGCTTAGCGAGCTATTGCCGACGTTTCGTCGAGAACTTCTCTAAGGTTGCTAAACCTCTAACCGAACTCCTCAAGAAAGATAACAAGTTTGAGTGGACCCCACAGTGCGAGTCCAGTTTTCAGGAACTGAAAAGACGCCTGACATCTGCACCTGTACTGGTACCACCAGACTTTTCCAAGGATTTTATAATCTATTGCGACGCCTCGCGACAAGGACTAGGTTGCATTCTTATGCAAGATCGTCAAGTGATTGCATACGCATCCCGACAGTTGCGTCCACATGAGGATAACTATCCTACTCATGATCTAGAGCTTGCAGCTGTAGTCCATGCACTCAAAACATGGCGGCATTACCTCCTTGGTAATCGCTGTGAAATTTTCACTGATCACCAAAGCTTGAAGTATATCTTCACCCAACCGGATTTGAATCTCAGGCAAAGATGTTGGGTTGAGTTGCTCACCGACTACGATTTAGGAATCACTTATACTCCTGGAAAGGCCAATGTCATGGCTGATGCACTAAGTCGTAAGTCTTATTGTAACAATTTAATGTTACAACAAAGTCAACCACTTCTCCACGAGGAATTTCGTAAGCTTAACCTTCACATTGTTCCTCGAGGATTCCTTTCCACCTTGGTGGCAAAACCTACCCTTTTGGATCAGGTCATCAAAGCACAGAAGGTTGATCCCGGAATTTCCCGTATTAAAAGGAACATCAAGAAAGGAGTTGCAGGATGTTTCTCAATTGATGATCAAGGAATCGTATTCTTTAGCAACCGCTTAGTGGTTCCTAAGGTGCGAAACCTAAGACGTTTGATCCTCAAGGAGGCTCATGAATCTCCTCTCACGATTCATCCCGGTAGTACCAAAATGTATCAAGACCTACGTCAAAGATTCTGGTGGACTAGGATGAAGAGAGAAATCGCTCAGTTCATTGCTAACTGCGACGTTTGTCGTCGAGTTAAAGCAGAGCATCAACGGCCTGCTGGCACCCTTCAACCTCTAGCTATTCCTGAATGGAAATGGGATAAAGTCGGTATGGACTTCATTACCGGGTTTCCCAGGTCCAGGAAAGGGAATAATGCTATCTTCGTCGTTATCGACCGCCTCTCTAAAGTAGCTCACTTCCTGCCTGTTCGGGAGAGTATTACCGCTAGCCAGCTAGCAGACTTATATATCTCTCGAATAGTATCACTACATGGTGTACCGTTGGAGATTAACTCAGACCGTGGAAGTCTTTTTACTTCACGATTTTGGGAAAGTTTCCAGAATGCTATGGGAACTCATCTCTCTTTCAGTACTGCCTTCCATCCGCAGTCAAGTGGTCAAGTGGAACGAGTCAATCAAATTCTGGAGGACATGCTTCGAGCCTCTGTCATTTCTTTCGGTATGGAATGGGAAAAATGTCTTCCATTTGCCGAATTCGCTTATAACAATAGTTATCAAGCCAGCCTGGGTAAAGCTCCCTTCGAAGTTCTATATGGACGAAGGTGTCGAACACCTCTTAACTGGTCAGAAACCGGCGAAAGACAATTCTTTGGCCCGGATATGATTCAGGAAGCAGAGGAACAAGTTCGCATCGTTCGTGAGAGATTGAAAACAGCCCAGTCTCGCCAAAAGAGCCAATATGATAGTCATCATAAGGCTGTGACTTTTGAAGTCGGCGATAAGGCTTACCTTCGGGTTACTCCTCTTAAGGGAACCCATCGCTTCGATATCAAAGGCAAATTGGCCCCTCGTTACATCGGTCCTTTTTCCATTCTTGCCAAACGAGGAGAAGTTGCCTACCAATTGGAACTACCTCCGCACCTCTCCAGAGTTCATGATGTTTTCCACGTTTCCCAACTCAGGCGTTGCTTCTCGGATCCTATCCGTGGAGTGGACCACGAAACGCTTGATCTCCAAGACAATCTCACATATCGAGAATACCCCATTCGTATTCTTGATCAAACTGAGCGCACCACTCGACGCCACAATATCAAGTTTCTCAAGGTTCAATGGTCACATCATTCCGAGAGTGAAGCCACTTGGGAAAGGGAGGATCGTCTTCGACTTGAGTACCCCACCCTCTTTCCGGAGGAACCCGAATCTCGGGACGCGATTCTTTTAAGTGGGGGTGAGTTGTCACATCCCTAGTTAGCACTTGCATTAGGATCTGACTAGAGTGTGCATCATGTTTACTTTCAAAAGAAACTTGAAATGGGATTAACAGAAACCCCAGCACCCCTCCCCTAACAACTAGGGTTTACTAAAATATTTTCCAATGTACCCAAAATGCCCTTCAAAATGTTCATCATTTCTGCCTTGGTCTTAAACCTCTGCCAAAAATGGTGCACAATTTTCTAGGACAATCTAGGGTTTTGGATTAAATCATATGGTATTTGAATTTGGGCATTTAAATGCTATAAAATATTTTAAATGCTCAAATAATCATAAACTATAATGTTTCCTACTGTTCATATTATATACAGCAGGTATGACAAGTGTTATGATTTATAAAAATGTTTAGGCATTTTTATTAAATGAACAAAGTTGCAAAAGAAATGAAACAGAAAAAGAAAATAGGAAAAGAAATAGGAAAACACTTACCTGGCGCCCCACCCGGCCCACCTGCCGGCCCAGCCCAGCTGCCGCTCCAGCGAGCTGCTTGGCTCGGCCAGGCAGGCAGGCAGGTGCTCGACGGCGACCGCGCCGCGCGCCACGCAGCTGCCCGCCGCCCTGCTTCGCCCCCTCGCCGTCCTGGAGGAGTGGATCGAACGTCCACCTCCCCCTCGACTCCTCAGACACCTCCGTTTCTCCCCAGCTCCTCTCCTCCGCTCTCCCCGCGCCATGGCCGACGCCGCCGTGATCGTGCCGTCGTAGAACCCACGTCCACCGTCGTCCCCGAGCTCCGCCGTGTTGTCCCTCGTCTCCGCCGACCTCGACTGCTTCGACAGGCCGAGCCCCGAGCGCTCGCCCGCCCTGGAGACGCCCCCGAGCTCTTCTTCACCAACTCCGGCCGCGGAGATCCCCCTCGCCGTGCTGCTCAGCTCCGACCACCTCCGAGATCGCTTCTGTGCCTGCTGCGACCACTGTGAGCCTAGCTACCTCCTCCCCCTCTCCGTTGGCTCCCTCTTGCCCTGTAACCCACTGCACGTAGCTCCACCGCACGCACCGCCGCCGCGCTCGTCGCCGGTGATGCTCCGGTGACCATTTGGTCACCGGCACCCGTCCAACGCACTCACCACAGCACGTAGATGCGAACGGTGCTACGCACGCATCGCCTAGGCCCCTGCAGCCGCATCCCCACACACGCCCGACGCCGGTCGCCGCCGTCGAGCTCGTTGCCGTCGTCTCCGGCCACCCCCGGTCCGGCGACCACCACCATCCGATGCGGAAGAGCAAAAGCTCTCCAACGCACCCAGCCGCAGCTCGAGCCGTGCCCCACAGCCGTTTTCCGAAGCACGCCGCCGCGTTTGGCCTCGCCGGCGGCTAAACGCCGGCGAGTTGGACCTATTTTGACCACGGGTTTGACCCCCTGGGTCAATGACATGTGGGCCCTGCCCGCAAGTCAAACTTAGCTTAGGTGTTAATTTAATATTAATTAGTTAATTAGTTTAGTCACTGACATGTGGGCCCTGGCCCCACTGACAGCTAATTAGTTTTAGTTTAACTCTAATTAACTCAGTTAATTAGCTGTGACACTGACATGAGGGACCCACTGGTCAGGTTTGACCTGGACTGGCCCTGTTGACTGGCTGACGTCAGCATGATGTCATGCTGATGCAATAAAGGTTTTTCTGGGATTTTTAGATTTAATAATAATTCAGGAAATTCCAGAAAATACCCAAAACTTCTAAAAATCATATAAAATCAACCATAGCTCAGATGGAAACGATTTATATATGAAAAATGATCAGAAAAATCCAATCTATCTAATGGCACTTGTTTCATGCATGTTTGAACAAGTTAACTTGCTGTTTATATCAAAAACATGATAATGCACTTATTTAAATAATAGTTTGAACTTCAATTTGAATCCTTGATTCAAATAGGTTCAAACCCCTCTGGTCTTAGTTGCATTAGCCAACACACATGCATCTTTCCATGTCATAAACATGCATCATATTGTTGCATTTGTTTGTTAATGATTGTATCGTCGGTATTTCCTGTGTTAGGTCCTGCTCCCGAGGATACTGCTGCGTATCCAGTTGAAGAGCAGTACCCGACAACTACCTTGTCAGGCAAGCAATCATTGATCATTCCGATACAACCCAATCCTCTCGCTCCTGCTCTCTTTTACTGCATTAAGGCAACAGCGTGTGAACTGCTACTTGCTGCGGTAGATGAACCCTATTCCCTTGCATGACCTGTCATTGCCACAGTAAATAGTTGAAACCCACTAGCATGTGTAGGATTTGATTGAGCCATGTGATGTGTGATCCACCATGCTATTTGTTTATGTTGCCAGCTATGCTTAGAGTTGTGTCTGGTCTGGTTCATCTGGGTGATGGATCAGAGTGAAACAATCTTTCGATAAAGAGAAGGAAGTGTGGAATACGCTTGGTAAAGGTATCGATGAAAGGCCATGTAGGAGTACGTGGTGGGTTGTTTCATTGGAACCCTACATAGGACCCGAGATCTGTATGTGTGGTTCAAGTTGCAGTTACTACCATGCATTGGGCCCGAAACCAATGGACCCTCTCGACTTATTAATTACCCATGATCTCTGTCCAGGAGTTGCAACTAGTTTCTGGTGTTTATAGCTTACTGGAGGTCGTGCACAACGCTGACCCTCAGGGTGGGTTGTGATGCGACAGGTACGTGGCACGGTGTACCGGTTGCCCGTTTGGTGACTCGGGAACCCTGTACACATCGTTTGGGGCCGTGAGCGACACCCCTGCCGGATCTCCCCACGAATGGAACCCAAATAGGCGATAAACCTGGACGAGAGACTTGAGTAGTTAGTCAGGTCGTGGCCGACACCCTCGCTGGGCTTCCGCTTGAAGGTTGCCGAGTACACGCCGAGTAAACGGCGATAAGTGGTGGAAGCGTGTGTGAAGAGGTACACCCCTGCAGGGTTATCAAACTATTCGAATAGCCGTTGTTCGCGGTACGAACTACATGGTTACTCTTACAGTTCATAGACAAGTTGATGGATACTACTAAAAGCCTCAAGATAAGCGTGAGTGCCGTGGATGGCCCTTCCGTAGGATGACGGAAGAGGATCCTCGGTAGTGTATTGATGTGGTGACTAGAGGACTCGTGTTCGTAATAACATCTTGCAATCTGTTGAGAGTTGTAGTATAGGTTAGCCAAGGTCAAAGCTGGCATTCTGCTATGAACTCCACTACCCCCTTTGATAATGTTGCATATATGATAGGTTCTGTGGTAAGACTTGCTGAGTACCTTTGTACTCATGTTTGCTTAATAACTGTTGCAGAGGAGAACCCTGCCCCCGCTGATGGGTTCTACATAGACGTTGACGTCGACGAGTAGCTTGACACCCAGACGGTGATCTGGAGCTTGTGAAGGGCCTTGTAGATAGTCAGGCTACACCAAGCCTGTTTTATTTTCTAAGTTGTCTGTACTCAGACATGTAGCTTCCGCTTGTGCTTGTATGACTGTATGACTTGAGTGTTGGGTCATGTGACCCCTACCTGTATGACTATGTTATGTATGGCTCTTGGAGCCTTTTAAATAAAGTACTTTGAGTCATAGAGTTCTGTTGTGATGCAATGTTGTATTTGCACATATTGAGCATATTGCGTGTATGATTGAAATGCTTGGTATGTGTGGGATCCGACACCTAGTTGTTTTCTTTTGGTAGCCTATCTTACAGGGAAATGCCTCCTAGTGATTCCAATGAGCCTTGGTAGCTTGCTACTGCTCGGAACACGTAGGCTGGCCGGCATGTGTCCTTCTTCGTTCCTGTGTCTGTCCCTTAGGGGAAATGTCACGCGATGTTCCTTTAAGTCCATGTAGCTTGCTAGGACTTGGGTTCATACGTTGATGACCGACACGTTCGTTGCTGGGTCATGGATGCCTGTCTCTGTAATTTAGTGCCACTTTTGGATTATAACTAGCCATGTCGGCCCGGGTTCTCTGTCATATGGATGCTAGCGACACTGCCATATACGTGTGCCAAAATGCGCAAACGGTCCCGGGCCAGGTAAGGTGGCACCCGTGGGGTTACCGTGCGTGAGGCCGCAAAGTGATATGACGTGTTACAGCTAGGTCGGTGTGACTTAGGATCGGGGTCCTGACAGCGTTGGCATCAGAGCTGGACTGCCTGTAGGTTTCTCAAGCCAAACTGGTCGATGTTGAGTCTAGAAAAATTCTTAGTTATATGTAGGGGAATTGATTGTGGAAGGGAACGTAAGGCTCTTTTTACTCCTTTACCTTATGCCCTTCTGATCTGAGTCTGTCTATTCTTTCTACGGGGATTTAGGACTAGGCCTCTTATCCTTACTAGGTTCACGTGTTACTAATCCGTAGACTCTTAGGATTTTTGGTTTCAAGCCTCAGTTCAGTTTCTATCCTTTTGAGTATGATGATTATTGAACCGGAACCTTGATATGGAATTGTTGAGTGGCTATGCTATCATTTGTATGATGCCTCAAATCTCTGTTTGAGCATTTACAGTTGTTATGCTGCCCGATTTCTTCCAGGAACACTAATGCCTTTGCATTATTTCGTGTTTCAGATGTCTGACCGCATTCCTCACCAAGTGGTTCGTTTGACTCGGTGCATTAATGTGCCCGGTCACACGGCCATGCTAGTCCGTGTGATGACTGAGACCGGTTATCGCTGGTATCCTGAATACACTGTGGAGGAACAGTATCGGGATTTTAATCAAAGTCAGTATTTATGCACAGTCCGGATATACCCCTCATATCCCGGAGCAAATGATCCCATCCATTGGTCTTATGGACTCGGGATTACCATCGAGATGGCAGTACAGGATGCCGCTTATTCGATGATGACCATTCTCCATGCTAGGCATGCCCTGTTGCTGAACACTGAGTTCTGTTACATGCCAGCTTCACTCCCCGGAGAAGAAGGCTACTACACTGGTCTGTATACTGATGCTGCTCATGAAGAGCCACTGCTTCAGACTACTGTTCAGATGTTGGAGGATAGGGACCGTGAGGTCCGTGCCCTCCGAATGGAGCTGTATAACACCCGAGCCGCTCACTGGACTACTTTGACACGGCTTGCACCTGCTGTGCACGCCGGATATCTGGACATGCGGGATTTGTATCCTGTGCGGACTCGTCTGCCTGATCGCATGGATTGGCGTGACGTTGGGGGTATTACACCTCCACGTGGGCGTCGGTTACCACCAGCATCGGGGCCGAGACCACACCCATGCCCTTATGGTCCACAACCTTCGAGTGCTCGCGAGTTCCAAGATCCGTCTGTACCACTTCCAGGCTACGGTGGTAATCTTTACGAGGATTACTACGCGAATGTCTGAGCTAGTCCGTGGTAGTAGTAGTATTGTAATAGTTGTATTTCCACAGTCCTGCATGTCTTGTGGAATATGACTAGTGTGTACTGAATTCCGGAGGTGTAGTTAAATAATGTATAGGAGCCTGGAATGCCTCTGATGGGATGTATCGTCTTTCACCACAGTTGTACTTTAGCCTTGGCTTGTACTAAACTTTGTATGGTGTGTATGACCACTGGTGTATATATAGCAGTTCCTATATTACCATGTCGTACGGATGAACATCTCTGCATTCTGTGTCATCCATTACATTCTGCACTTCTATGTCAAATTTTGCCATCCATGTCTAAACCGTTGTTTTGTTCTCCTAGGATGGTCAACACTCGCAACACTCCTGCTGCTCAGGAGCAGGGTGAGGCTAGTGGGGCTAGAGATGGAAATCTGCCCCAGCCACCCTCCTTGGCGGAAGTTATGCTTGAAGCAGAACGGAACAAGAGAGAGACCAACCGTCTGCTGGAACGCATAGAGCAAAACACTGGGTTCCGTCAGAGGAATGACGTGGTGTCAATCCACGATTTTATCAAGATGTGTCCACCGAAATTCCATCACTCTACTGAACCTCTGGATGCTGATGACTGGCTACGTAGTATCACCCACAAGCTACACTCTGCCCGTGTGGCCGAAGCTGACAAGGTTATCTACGCCGCCTACCATCTTGAGGGCCCTGCCAGTCTTTGGTGGGAAAACTTTGAAGCTATGCGTCCTGCTGGCCAAGTCACTACCTGGGTTGAGTTCAGTGAGGCATTCCGTGAACACCACATTCCGGAAGGTCTCCTGGATCGCAAGCGGGAGGAATTCTGCAATTTCACCCAGGGCCGTCTGACTGTGGATGGCAACAGTCGTGAGTTTGGTAATCTGGCACGCTATGCACCTGAGGAAGTATCCACCGATGCCAAGAAACAGGCGAGGTTCCGCAAGGGACTCAGCCCTGAACTTCGTCGTGATCTACGTCTGCACGAGTGCACCTCTTTCCAGAAGTTGGTTAACAAGGCTATCAGTGCTGAGACAGGCCAGACCGACTTCGAGGCCACCCGCAAGCATACTCGAGACCTTGGTTCCTCATCCGGCTCTGGTTCTCACAAGCGCCGTGTATGGGTTCCTAACACTGCTCTGCCACCCAAGTATACACCGAGGCCATCCTATGAGGCGCCCCGTCCAACTCAACAGTTTGCACCTGCTAAGACCTATGGAGGTCCACCCTCCAACTTTGCTCCACGCACCACCACTGTGACATGTTTCAAGTGTGGAGAACCGGGACACTACATGCGTGATTGTCCCCAGAATCAGCCAGGAAAACCCGTTGGCCGTGGTAAGCCAACCGGCAAGGTGAACTATGTTAAGCCAATCCCCACTGCACGTGGTCATGTCAACTATGTTTCTGCTGAAGAAGCCTATGAGGATCCTAACGTCGTCCTTGGTACGCTTCTCGTAAACTGCCATCCGGCATCTGTTCTTTTCGATACTGGAGCATCCCATTCGTTCATATCTGAAAGCTATGCTCGATTGCACAACATGACTTTTTGTGACATGCCTACTTCCATGGTTATTCAAACTCCTGGTTCAAAGTGGCAGACCTCTAGGGTAAGCCATGGAAATGAAATCCTTGTCGATAGACTTGTTTTCCTTGCATCCTTAATCGCTCTCAAGTCCTCGGACATAAATATCATTTTGGGTATGGATTGGATGACAACCCATTACGCCAAAATTGATTGTTTTACTAGGACCGTTCAACTTACACATCCATCCGGCAAGATAGTCAATGTCTTGACTCGAATGGCTGAACGTCAGCTCTACTCTCTTAATGCTAGCCCTCTACCAGAACTCGAAGATATCCCGGTAGTCCGTGACTTCCCGGATGTTTTTCCAGAAGAACTGCCAGGAGTTCCACCTGACAGAGATGTCGAGTTTGTGATAGATCTTATTCCTGGAACTGTCCCAATCTCTAGGAGACCTTATAAGATGGCACCACTAGAATTAGCTGAGCTAAAGAAACAACTCGATGAGTCCTTGCAAAAGGGTTTCATCCATCCTAGCTCTTCCCCTTGGGCTTGCCCCGTCCTCTTCGTCAAGAAGAAGGATGGAACGGAGCGGATGGTTGTAGATTACCGACCTGTCAATCTGGTCACCATAAAGAACAAGTATCCGCTTCCCAGGATCAACGACCTGTATGATCAGCTCGCTGGATCCTCAGTCTTCTCTAAGATGGATTTGAGGTTGGGCTACCATCAAATCAAAATCAAGAACGGGGACATTCCTAAAACGGCTTTCGTTACTCGTTATGGCCAATATGAGTACACCGTCATGTCCTTCGGTTTAACCAATGCCCCAGCTACCTTTTCTCGGTTAATGAATTCTATATTCATGGAGTACCTGGATAAATTCGTCGTGGTATACCTCGATGATATACTCATTTTCTCCAAGCACAAGGAAGATCATGCCGAGCATTTAAGGCTGGTATTGACGAAACTTCGAGAGCACCGCCTTTATGCCAAATTCTCTAAATGTGAATTTTGGTTGCCAGAAGTAACCTATCTAGGTCATGTAATCTCTGGCAAGGGTATTGCTGTCAATCCCGAGCGAGTTCAAGCCGTTCTCGATTGGTCCCCCCCTGAATCGGTCAAGCAAGTTAGGAGTTTTCTTGGCTTAGCGAGCTATTGCCGACGTTTCGTCGAGAACTTCTCCAAGGTTGCTAAACCTCTAACCGAACTCCTCAAGAAAGATAAAAACTTTGAGTGGACCCCATAGTGCGAGTCCAGTTTTCAGGAACTGAAAAGACGCCTGACATCTGCACCTGTACTGGTACCACCAGACTTTTCCAAGGATTTTATAATCTATTGCGACGCCTCGCGACAAGGACTGGGTTGCATTCTCATGCAAGATCGTCAAGTGATTGCATACGCATCCCGACAGTTGCGTCCACATGAGGATAACTATCCTACTCATGATTTAGAGCTTGCAGCTGTAGTCCATGCACTTAAAACATGGCGACATTACCTTCTTGGTAATCGCTGTGAAATTTTCACTGATCACCAAAGCTTGAAGTATATCTTCACCCAACCGGATCTAAATCTCAGACAAAGACGTTGGGTTGAGTTGCTCACCGACTACGATTTAGGAATCACTTATACTCCTGGAAAGGCCAATGTCATGGCTGATGCACTAAGTCGTAAGTCTTACTGTAACAATTTAATGTTACAACAAAGTCAACCACTTCTCCACGAGGAATTTCGTAAGCTTAACCTTCACATTGTTCCTCGGGGATTCCTTTCCACCTTGGTGGCAAAACCTACCCTTTTGGATCAGGTCATCAAAGCACAGAAGGTTGATCCCGGAATTTCCCGTATTAAAAGGAACATCAAGAAAGGAGTTGCAGGATGTTTCTCAATTGATGATCAAGGAATCGTATTCTTTAGCAACCGCTTAGTGGTTCCTAAGGTGCGAAACCTAAGACGTTTGATCCTCAAGGAGGCTCATGAATCTCCTCTCACGATTCATCCCGGTAGTACCAAAATGTATCAAGACCTACGTCAAAGATTCTGGTGGACTAGGATGAAGAGAGAAATCGCTCAGTTCATTGCTAACTGCGACGTTTGTCGTCGAGTTAAAGCAGAGCATCAACGGCCTGCTGGCACCCTTCAACCTTTAGCTATTCCTGAATGGAAATGGGATAAAGTCGGTATGGATTTCATTACCGGGTTTCCCAGGTCCAGGAAAGGGAATAATGCTATCTTCGTCGTTATCGACCGCCTCTCTAAAGTAGCTCATTTCCTGCCTGTTCGGGAGAGTATTACCGCTAGCCAGCTAGCAGACTTATATATCTCTCGAATAGTGTCACTTCATGGTGTACCGTTGGAGATTAACTCAGACCGTGGAAGTCTTTTCACTTCACGATTTTGGGAAAGTTTCCAGAATGCTATGGGAACTCATCTCTCTTTCAGTACTGCCTTCCATCCGCAGTCAAGTGGTCAAGTGGAACGAGTCAATCAAATTCTGGAAGACATGCTTCGAGCCTCTGTCATTTCTTTCGGTATGGAATGGGAAAAATGTCTTCCATTTGCCGAATTCGCTTATAACAATAGTTATCAAGCCAGCCTGGGTAAAGCTCCCTTCAAAGTTCTATATGGACGAAGGTGTCGAACACCTCTTAACTGGTCAGAAATTGGCGAAAGACAATTCTTTGGCCCGGATATGATTCAGGAAGTAGAGGAACAAGTTCGCATCGTTCGTGAGAGGTTGAAAACAGCCCAGTCTCGCCAAAAGAGCCAATATGATAGTCATCATAAGGCTGTGACTTTTGAAGTCGGCGATAAGGCTTACCTTCGAGTTACTCCTCTTAAGGGAACCCATCGATTCGGTATCAAAGGCAAATTGGCCCCTCGTTACATCGGTCCCTTTTCGCATTCTTGCCAAACGAGGAGAAGTTGCCTACCAATTAGAACTACCTCCGCACCTCTCCAGAGTTCATGATGTTTTCCACGTTTCTCAACTCAGGCGTTGCTTCTCGGATCCTATCCGCGGAGTGGACCACGAAACGCTTGATCTCCAAGACAATCTCACATATCGAGAATACCCCGTTCGTATTCTTGATCAAACTGAGCGCACCATTCGACGCCACAATATCAAGTTTCTCAAGGTTCAATGGTTACATCATTCCGAGAGTGAAGCTACTTGGGAAAGGGAGGATCGTCTTCGACTTGAGTACCCCACCCTCTTTCCGGAGGAACCCGAATCTCGGGACGCGATTCTTTTAAGTGGGGGTGAGTTGTCACATCCCTAGCTAGCACTTGCATTAGGACCTGATTAGAGTGTGCATCATGTTTACTTTCAAAGAAACTTGAAATGGGATTAACAGAAACCCCAGCACCCCTCCCCTAACAACTAGGGTTTGCTAAAATATTTTCCAATGTACCCAAAATGCCCTTCAAAATGTTCATCATTTCTGCCTTGGTCTTAAACCTCTGCCAAAAATGGTGCACAATTTTCTAGGACAATCTAGGGTTTTGGATTAAATCATATGGTATTTGAATTTGGGCATTTAAATGCTATAAAATATTTTAAATGCTCAAATAATCATAAACTATAATGTTTCCTACTGTTCATATTATATACAGCAGGTATGACAAGTGTTATGATTTATAAAAATGTTTAGGCATTTTTATTAAATGAACAAAGTTGCAAAAGAAATGAAACAGAAAAGAAAATAGGAAAAGAAAATAGGAAGAGCACTTACCTGGCGCCCACCCGGCCCACCTGCCGGCCCAGCCCAGCTGCCGCTCCAGCGAGCTGCTTGGCTCGGCCAGGCAGGCAGGCAGGTGCTCGACGGCGACCGCACGGCGCGCCACGCAGCTGCCCGCCACCCTGCTTCGCCCCCTCGCCGTTCTGGAGGCATGGATCGAGCGTCCACGTCCCCCTCGACCCCCCAGACACCTCCGCCTCCCCCCAGCTCCTCTCCTCCGCTCTCCCTGCGCCATGGCCGATGCCGCCGTGATCGCACCGTCATAGAAACCACGTCCACCGTCGTCCCCGAGCTCCGCCGTGTTGTCCCTCGTCTCCGCCGTCCTCGACTGCTTCGACAGGCCGAGCCCCGAGCGCTCGCCCGCCCTGGAGACGCCCCCGACCTCTTCTTCCCCAACTCCGGCCGCGGAGATCCCCCTCGCCGTGCTGCTCAGCTCCGACCACCCCCGAGCCCGCCTCGGTGCTTGCTGCAACCGCTGTGAGCCTAGCTACCTCCTCCCCCTCTCCGTAGGCTCCCTCTTGCCCTGTAACACACTGCACGTAGCTCGCCCGCACGCACCGCCGCCGTGCTCGTCGCCGGTGATGCTCCGGTGACCATTTGGTCACCGGCACCCGCCCAACGCACTCACCACAACACGTAGATGCGAACGGTGCTACGCACGCATCGCCTAGGCACCTGCAGCCGCATCTCCACACACGCCCGACGCCGGTCGCCGCCGTCGAGCTCGTTGCCGTCGTCTCCGGCCACCCCAGGTCCGGCGACCACCTCCATCCGATGCGGAAGAGCAAGGGCTCTCCAACGCACCCAACCACAGCTCGAACCGTGCACCACAGACGTTTTCCGAGGCACGCCGCCGCGTTTGGCCTCGCCGGCGGCTAAACGCCGGCGAGTTGGACCAGTTTTGACCACGGGTTTGACCCCCTGGGTCAATGACATGTGGGCCCTGCCCGCAAGTCAAACTTAGTTTAAGTGTTAGTTTAATTTTAATTGGTTAATTAGTTTAGTCACTGACACGTGGGCCCTGGCCCCACTGACAGCTAATTAGTTTTAATTAAACTCTAATTAACTCAGTTAATTAGCTGTGACACTGACATGAGGGACCCACTGGTCAGGTTTGACCTGGACTGGCCCTGTTGACTGCCTGACGTCAGCATGATGTCATGCTGACGCAGTAAAGGTTTTTCTGGGATTTTTAGATTTAATTTAATTCAGGAAATTCCAGAAAATACCTAAAACTTCTAAAAATCATATAAAATCAACCATAGCTCAGATGGAAAAGATTTATATATGAAAA
>LR738713.1:97349172-97362101 GCA_902687465.1 Secale cereale | reverse complement strand
CCCTGGAGACGCCCCCGACCTCTTCTTCCCCAACTCCGGCCGCGGAGATCCCCCTCGCCGTGCTGCTCAGCTCCGACCACCCCCGAGCCCGCCTCGGTGCTTGCTGCAACCGCTGTGAGCCTAGCTACCTCCTCCCCCTCTCCGTAGGCTCCCTCTTGCCCTGTAACACACTGCACGTAGCTCGCCCGCACGCACCGCCGCCGTGCTCGTCGCCGGTGATGCTCCGGTGACCATTTGGTCACCGGCACCCGCCCAACGCACTCACCACAACACGTAGATGCGAACGGTGCTACGCACGCATCGCCTAGGCACCTGCAGCCGCATCTCCACACACGCCCGACGCCGGTCGCCGCCGTCGAGCTCGTTGCCGTCGTCTCCGGCCACCCCAGGTCCGGCGACCACCTCCATCCGATGCGGAAGAGCAAGAGCTCTCCAACGCACCCAACCACAGCTCGAACCGTGCACCACAGACGTTTTTCGAGGCACGCCGCCGCGTTTGGCCTCGCCGGCGGCTAAACGCCGGCGAGTTGGACCAGTTTTGACCACGGGTTTGACCCCCTGGGTCAATGACATGTGGGCCCTGCCCGCAAGTTAAACTTAGTTTAAGTGTTAGTTTAATTTTAATTGGTTAATTAGTTTAGTCACTGACACGTGGGCCCTGGCCCCACTGACAGCTAATTAGTTTTAATTAAACTCTAATTAACTCAGTTAATTAGCTGTGACACTGACATGAGGGACCCACTGGTCAGGTTTGACCTGGACTGGCCCTGTTGACTGCCTGACGTCAGCATGATGTCATGCTGACGCAGTAAAGGTTTTTCTGGGATTTTTAGATTTAATTTAATTCAGGAAATTCCAGAAAATACCTAAAACTTCTAAGAATCATATAAAATCAACCATAGCTCAGATGGAAAAGATTTATATATGAAAAATGATCAAAAAAATCCAATCTATCTAATGGCACTGGTTTCATGCATGTTTGAACAAGTTAACTTGTTGTATATATCAAAAACATGATAATGCACTTATTTAAATACTAGTTTGAACTTCAATTTGAATCCTTGATTCAAATAGGTCCAAACCCTTCTGGTTTTAGTTGCATTAGTCAACACACATGCATCTTGCCATGTCATAAACATGCATCATATTGTTGCATTTGTTTGTTAATGATTGTATCGTCGGTATTCCCTGTGTTAGGTCCTGCTCCCGAGGATACTGCTGCGTATCCAGTTGAAGAGCAGTACCCGACAGCTACCTTGTCAGGCAAGCAATCATTGATCATTCCGATACAAACCCAATCTTCTCGCTCCTGCTCTCTTTTACTGCATTAAGGCAACAACGCGTGAACTGCTACTTGCTGCGGTAGTTGAACCCTATTCCCTTGCATGACCTGTCATTGCCACAGTAAATAGTTGAAACCCACTAGCATGTGTAGGAGTTGATTGAGCCATGTGATGTGTGATCCACCATGCTATTTGTTTATGTTGCCTGCTATGCTTAGAGTTGTGTCTGGTCTGATTCATCTGGGTGATGGATCAGAGTGAAACAATCTTCGATAAAGGGAAGGAAGTGTGGAATACGCTTGGTAAAGGTATCGATGAAAGGCCATGTAGGAGTACATGGTGGGTTGTTTCATTGGAACCGTACTTAGGACCCGAGATCTGTATGTGTGGTTCAAGTTGCAGTTACTACCATGCATTGGGCCCGAAACCAATGGACCCTCTCGACTTATTAATTACCCTTGATCTCTGTCCAGGAGTTGCAACTAGTTTCTGGTGTTTATAGCTTACTGGAGGTCGTGCACAACGCTGACCCTCGGGGTGGGTTGTGATGCGACAGGTACGTGGCACGGTGTACCGGTTGCCCGTTTGGTGACTCGGGAACCCTGTACACATCGTTTGGGGCCGTGAGCGACACCCCGGCCGGATCTCCCCACGGATGGAACCCAAATAGGCGATAAACCTGGACGAGTGACTTGTGTAGTTAGTCAGGTCGTGGCCGACACCCTCGCTGGGCTTCCGCTTGAAGGTTGCCGAGTACACGCCGAGTAAACGGCGATAAGCGGTGGAAGCGTGTGTGAAGAAGTACACCCCTGCAGGGTTATCAAACTATTCGAATAGCCGTTGTTCGCGGTACGAACTACTTGGTTACTCTTACAGTTCATAGACAAGTTGATGGATACTACTAAAAGCCTCAAGATAAGCGTGAGTGCCGTGGATGGCCCTTCCGTAGGATGACGGAAGAGGATCCTCGGTAGTGTATTGATGTGGTGACTAGAGGACTCGTGTTCGTAATAACATCTTGCAATCTGTTGAGAGTTGTAGTATAGGTTAGCCAAGGTCAAAGCTGGCATACTGCTATAAACTCCACTACCCCCTTTGATAATGTTGCATGTATGATAGGTTCTGTGGTAAGACTTGCTGAGTACCTATGTACTCATGTTTGCTTAATAACTGTTGCAGAGGAGAACCCTGCCCCCGCTGATGGGTTCTACATAGACGTTGACGTCGACGAGTAGCTTGACACCCAGACGGTGATCTGGAGCTTGTGAAGGGCCTTGTAGATAGTCAGGCTACACCAAGCCTGTTTTATTTTCTAAGTTGTCTGTACTCAAACATGTAGCTTCCGCTTGTGCTTGTATGACTGTATGACTTGAGTGTTGGGTCATGTGACCCCTACCTGTATGACTATGTTATGTATGGCTCTTGGAGCCTTTTAAATAAAGTACTTTGAGTCATAGAGTTCTGTTGTGATGCAATGTTGTATTTGCACATATTGAGCATATTGCGTGTATGATTGAAATGCTTGGTATGTGTGGGATTCGACACCTAGTTGTTTTCCTTTGGTAGCCTATCTTACAGGGAAATGCCTCCTAGTGATTCCAATGAGCCTTGGTAGCTTGCTACTGCTCGGAACACGTAGGCTGTCCGGCATGTGTCCTTCTTCGTTCCTGTGTCTGTCCCTTAGGGGAAATGTCACGCGTTGTTCCTTTAAGTCCATGTAGCTTGCTATGACTTGGGTTCATACGTTGATGACCGACACGTTCGTTGCTGGGTCATGGATGCCTGTCTCTGTAATTTAGTGCCACTTTTGGATTATAACTAGCCATGTCGGCCCGGGTTCTCTGTCATATGGATGCTAGCGACACTGTCATATACGTGTGCCAAAATGCGCAAACGGTCCCGGGCCAGGTAAGGTGGCACCCGTGGGGTTACCGTGCGTGAGGCCACAAAGTGATATGACGTGTTACAGCTAGATCGGTGTGACTTAGGATCGGGGTCCTGACATATGTTCTTGATGATGCTACTTCTGCTATGTATGATGAAACTACCTCTATGACTGATATTGTGCCACTAGGTGAATTTCTAGATGAACAAATTGCTAAGGTTAGGGAGAGTGCAAATGTTGATGATATTTATGAAAGTGATGATGAAACTACTCCCAATAGATATGAATTGCCTGTTGTGCCTGAGGGTTATGTTATGGATGAAGAAACTGCTAGAGACTTTCTTGCTTGCAATGATAGATATGATCTTAAGAAGTTATTAGCTAAGCTGAAAGAAAAGTCCTTGAATTCTAGAATAAACATGACCCTGCTTTTGCTACTTCACCTATATGTGTTACTGATAAGGATTATGAATTCTCTGTTGATCCTGAGTTTATTACTTTGGTTGAATCTGATCCTTTCCATGGCTATGAGTCTGAAACTGTTGTGGCACATCTTACTAAGTTGAATGATATAGCCACCCTGTTTACCAATGATGAAAATATTCGCTACTACTATATCCTTAAGTTATTTCCTTTCTCGTTAAAGGGTGATGCTAAGACTTGGTTTAATTCTCTTGATCCTGGTTGTGTGCGTAGTCCCCGGGATATGATGTATTACTTCTCAGCTAAATATTTTCCCGCTCATAAGAAACAAGCTGCCTTACGGGGAATATATAACTTTGCCCAAACTGAAGACGAGAGTCTCCCACAAGCTTGGGGGTGGCTTCTCCAGTTACTTAATGCTTTGCCTGATCATCCTCTAGAGATGCATGATATACTTGATGTCTTTTATAATGGACTAACCAATGCTTCCAGAGACCACCTGGATAGCTGTGCTGGTTGTGTTTTCAGGGAAAGAACAGTGGAACAAGCTGAATTACTATTGAATAATATGCTAGCCAATGAAATTAATTGGACACTTCCTGAACCAGCCCCTAAGCCAACTCCGAAGAAAAGAGGTGTTCTATTTCTCAGTCCTGAAGATATGCAAGAGGCAAAGAAATCTATGAAAGAAAAAGGTATTAAAGCTGAAGATGTTAAGAATTTATCACCTATTGAAGAAATACATGGTCTTGATAACCCGACACAGGTAGTAAACGTAAATTCTCTTTATAGATTTGATGAAGGTGATATTCCTCGTTATAAGTCTGCTAGCCAATACTTAGATGAGTTTGACAATTTCATTGTGAAACAAGAAAACTTCAATGCTTATGTTGGTAGACAACTACAACACAATGCATATTTGATTGAACGCCTGAGTGATTATCTGTCTAGTGCCAAAAGTGAACTGAAACTTATTAGTAAACATGCTTCCATGGTCACCACTCAATTAGAACTAGTACTTAAGGCTCAGAATGATTTGCTCAATGAATAATGACTATGCTGTTAGAGTCGCAACTAGAGGTGGTAAAATGAGTCAGGAACCTCTGTATCCTGAAGGCCACCCTAAGAGAATTGAGCAATATTCTCAGATAGCTAAATTAGATGCACCTAGTTTTTCTAAGAAGAAGAAAAAGAAAAATGATAGAACTTTGCATGCTTCTAGTGAACCTGTAGCTCACCCACCTGAGAATCCCAATGATATATCTGTTTCTGATGCTGAGACACAACCTGGTAATAAACATGAACCTAGTGATAATATTAGTAATGATGTTCATGATGATGCTCAACCTAGCAATGAAATGATGTAGAGATTGAACCTGCTGTTGATCTTGATAACCCACAATCAAAGAATCAATGTTATGATAATAGAGACTTTGTTGCTAGGAAGCACGGTAGGGAAAGAGAGCCATGGGTTCAGAAACCCATGCCTTTTCCTCCGAAACCATCCAAGAAAAATGATGATGAAGATTTTGAGCGCTTCGCTGAAATGATTAGACCTATCTTTTTGCGTATGCGTTTGACTGATGTGCTTAAAATAAATCCTTATGCCAAGTATATGAAAGATATTATTACCAACAAAAGAAAGATACCTGAAGTAGAAATTTCCACCATGCTTGCCAATAACACTTTTGAGGGTGGAATACCTAAGAAATTAGGAGATCCAGGAGTACCTACTATACCTTGCTCCATTAAGAGAAACTATGTTAAAACTGCTTTGTGTGATCTTGGAGCTGGTGTTAGTGTTATGCCCCTCTCTTTATGTCGTAGACTTGACTTGAGTAAGTTGACACCTACTAAAATATCCTTGCAAATGGCTGATAAATCAACTGCTATACCTATCGGTATTTGTGAGGATGTGCCTGTTGTAGTTGCAAATGTTACTATTCTAACGGACTTTGTTATACTTGATATTCCCGAGGACGATAGTATGTCTATTATTCTTGGAAGACCTTTTTTGAATACTGCAGGGGCTGTGATTGATTGCAACAAAGGCAATGTCACTTTTCATGTCAATGGTAATGAGCATACGGTACACTTTCCGAGGAAACAACCTCAGGTCCACAGTATCTATTATATTGGAAAAGCTTCAACTATCACTATTGGAGGTTTTGAGTTTCCTATTCCTACTATCAAGAAGGCATATGACATTCTTATTGTTGGGGACATACATATCCCCATTGAGGTAACATAGTGTTATTCGAAATTTCTCCGGTTTCATGTTACTCGGAAAGATTTTATTAACAAGACCTGATCAACCTTGTTAATGGATTCCTTTTGATGAACATGGGATATGTGAATCTAGATGGCACAAACCTTCTGTACCCCCCTTTTTACTTTCTGTTAATTAGGTTAAATAAAACAAAAATAACATTGTCTGTCTGTTTCGAGACTTATCCATGCAATAAAAAATATCCCGAAAATAAAAGTTCTCCAAATGCCATGAAAATGAAATATGATTTTTTCTAGAATATTTAAGAAAATATGGCACTCAACACACAACGAGGGGAGCCAGCACGTGGCCACGAGGGCACATGGCGCGCCCTCCCTGCCTAGGGTGCGCCCCCTGCCTCGAGGGTCCCACGTGCCCCCCTCCACTTATCCTTTCACCCATGCTCTTCTTCTTCCTCCCAAAAAAAAGTCGCCAACCAACTCAAACCCGAGTTCTTGCTCTTCTTGCTGCCATTTTCGATCTCCTTGCTCAAAGCACCATTCATCAAACTGTTTGGGGAGATTGTTCCTTGGTATGTGACTCCTCCATTGGTCCAATTAGTTTTTGTTCTAGTGCTTTATTTGTTGCAATTTTAAGCTGCTGTGGTGACCTTGTTCTTGAGCTTGCATGTCAAATTTTCTTGGTCCCAAGTAGTTCTAATGAATGATTTAGCCTCTAGGCACTTATAGGAGTTGTTGCTATCAATCTTGTTGAGTTTGGTTAACTTTTATTGTGAGTTACTAAAAATTTCAGAAAATTTAAGAAAAATGTCTAGGAGAACTTCCAAGGTGGTCCTTCAAGGAAGCAAGAACCGAGGCTCGCGTTCCGTGAGCCGGATGATGAACCACCGAGGGATGCCGATGTGCGGCCTTATGAATGGTCGTCAGATGAATTTATGGGTCAAGCGGGCATCAAAGATGAATTTTACGCATATGTGCGCAATGCTGACCTCGAGGACTTCATGCAAGACAAGTGTCTTCAATACCGTGGCTTAACTGATAGCTTTGTGAGAAGGTTTAAATTTTCATCTTCACGTAATTCTCACACTGTCCTGTTTGACCTTTATGATAAATCTTATACCATGGACTTAGAGGATTTTGATGTTGCCTGCAAGCTCCCACAATGGGGCAGTATGAGTGTTCCTCCCAAATATGAATTTAGAGAATTCCTAGCTAGTATTACAGTGGGGGAATCCAGGGACGTCACACAAGCTACCACGGGGAGCATACATTTTCCCGCTATCCATTACTTTGCTCTCTTTATCGGTAGATGCATAAACGGTAAAGATGAGGCTTGTCACATGTGTGTCCCTGATCTTAGTGTTCTCAGGAGTGCTCTACTAGGTGATAGGCAATATAATCTGGGAGCTATTGTTGCACGTAGACTACATCATAATGGTTTGAATGGAGATTTATTTGGTGGGATCTATGCTACTCGCATAGCCCGCTATCTTGGTGTGTCTGTGCACACGTACGATGAACCTTTACCTCCTGCTTATTTAGACTGTAATGCTATGGCGAGTCATCGGTTTATAGAATGGGATAATTAAACCCTCAAATATCGACTAATCTTTAACTGGCATCATGCCATCCCTATTGTTCTTCCTGCCCCTACTTTGTTTAACTTTCAGGAAAAAGGAAGATACACTATAACTATGGAGGAGGCAAATGCCTATTATAACATGACGGAGGCAACCCGCCTTCGAGCTGCAGCTCAGCATGCAGCATCTGCTCCATCTCAGTACGACCCCAACTACAACTTTGGATATCCGTCAGGCCAGTACTGGCCATAGACCAACTTAGGCCAAAAGCCTAAGCTTGGGGGAGTACGTGTTTCTCACTGACTAACATTCATGTTCACACACTTTTTCTAGTTGTCGGTTCTCACACTCTTTCACTGTACCATCCATGCTTAGTTTCAATTTCTTTTTCTTAGTCTTTTTCTTGTGTGCTAGAAAAACCTAGAAAAACAAAAAAAATATTAGTTGTAGCTTCTAGCTAGTTTACTTTCTTTGCCTGTAGTAGTAACCAAAAATGAAAACCCAAAAAGATTTCCCGTTCTTCTTTTTGCTTGTTGGGAGCTTTCCCGTGTAAATAGTTTCTTTTCTTTTCTTTAGGGGTTAAGAGTAGCAGACCATGATTAAAATGCTTAGTGGCTCTCATATGCTTTGTTGTTGGTTTAACCTTGAGCCATATTACCTTGTCTTCTCTCTTGTATTAAATGCCTGCAGATTCCAGCTTAGTCCAATGCACATGCACTATTATTATTATCCACACCGTTTGGTCGTGCGAGTGAAAGGCAATAAGGATGATATATGATGAACTAATTGAGATGAGAAAAGCTGGTATTAATTCGACCTCTCTTGTTTTTGTAAATATGATGGCTCATCGTTCCTGATTCAGCTTGTTATGAATGAAACATGTTTGCAATGACAATTAGAGATCATAGCTGCTTATGCCATGCTTAATTAGCTGAGAATTTATAATGGTCTATCTTGCGTGCCAACATGATATCAAAATGGTTGTGATGTGGTATGATGGGTGGTATCCTCCTCTGAACGATTTAAGTGACTTGACTTGGCACATGTTCACGCATGTAGTTGAAACAAAATCAACATAGCCTTCACGATATTTATGTTCATGGTGATTTATTACCTACGCATGCTTGCATTCATTGTTAATTAATTTTAATGCACGTTCATGACCGTTGTTGCTCTCTAGCTGGTCGCTTCCCAGTCTCTTTCTAGCCTTCACCTGTACTAAGTGGGAATACTGCTTGTGCATCCACTTCCATAAACCCCAAAGTTATTCCACATGAGTCCACGATACCTTCCTATATGCGGTATTTACCTGCAGTTCCAAGTAAATTTGTATGTGCCAAACTCTAAACCTTCAAATGAAATTCTGTTTTGTATGCTCGAATAGCTCATGTATCAACTAGGGCTGTCTATATCTTCCATGCTAGGTGGGTTATTCTCACGATGAGTGGACTCCGCTCATCATTTTTGAGAAAATGGCTGGTAATCGGGATGCCCAGTCCCATGCTCAAAATCATAATAATTAAACAAAACTCCCCCAGGGTTGTTGCTGGTTTGGACGGTACCCGTTGTTTCGGGCTAGCCGTGGAGTGTGCTTGTTGGTGGTTGGGGGAGTATAAACTTTACTATTCTGTTTGGGAACCGCCTATAATGTGCGTAGCATGTGAGGCATTGAGATTCTTGGTTGTTATGTTGACAATGAAAGCATACCGCTCAAAATGTCATTCAATCTCTATTTAAAAATCGAGCTTTGGCACCTCTACAAATCCCTGCTTCCCTCTGCGAAGGGCCTATCTATTTACTTTTACACAGAGTCATCATCCTCTTATCAAAAAGCACCAGTAGGAGAGCACCTGTGTCGTTGCATGTATTACTATTAATTTGCATTGAGTATGATCATGACTGGATGTCTTTTACCATGAATTACAATGTCTAGTCAGTCCTTGATCTTTAAAGGTGCTCTGCATTTATGTTTTGCGGTCTCAGAAAGGGCTAGCGAGATACCATCCTGTTATATCATATCATGATTGTTTTGAGAAAGTGTTGTCATCCGAGGTTTATTATTATTGCTCGCTAGTTGATTATGCTATTGATGTGAGTAGTATTTAGACCTGAAAGTTATTGTGAATGTGGTTAGTTCATGATCGTGTTGAAAACCTGAATGATAGCTTACATATTTACAACAACAAGAGCAAACAGAGTTTGTCAAAGTTTTTCTTTATCACTTTCAGTTTATCAACTGAATTGCTTGAGGACAAGCAAAGGTTTAAGCTTGGGGGAGTTGATACGTCTCCAACGTATCTACTTTTCCAAACCATTTTGCCCTTGTTTTGGACTCTAACTTGCATGATTTGAATGGAACTAACCCGGACTAATGCTGTTTCTAGCAGAACTGCCATGGTGTTGTTTTTGTGCAGAATAAAAAGTTCTCGGAATCGCCTGAAAATCAACGGAGAATTATTTCAGAAAATATAAAAAATATCTGCAAGAAGATACTCACCGGGGGGGCCCACACCCTCTCCTTGAGGGTGGGGGCGCGCCCCCCTTCCCAGGGCGCGCCCCCTGCCTCGAGGGCCCCCCGATGCTCCACCGACGAACCCCCAGATCCTATATCTTCCGTTTCGGGGAGAAAAAATAGGGGAGAAGGAATTATCGCGTTTCACGAGACGGATCCGCCGCCAAGCCCTAATCTCTCTCGGGAGGGCTGATTTGGAGTCCGTTCGGGGCTCCGGAGAGTGGAGATCGTCGCCATCGTCATCATCAACCTTCCTCCATCACCAATTCCATGATGCTCACCGCCGTGTGTGAGTAATTCCATCGTAGGCTTGCTAGACGGTGATGGGTTGGATGGGATCTATCATGTAATCGAGTTAGTTTTGTTAGGGTTTGATCCCTAGTATCCACTATGTTCTGAGATTGATGTTGCTATGACTTTGCTATGCTTGATGCTTGTCACTAGGGCCCGAGTGCCATAATTTTAGATCTGAACCTATTATGTTTTCATGAATATATGTGTGTTCTTGATCCTATTTGCAAGTCTATAGTCACCTACTATGTGTTATGATCCGGCAACCCCGAAGTGACAATAATCGGGACCACTCCCGGTGATGACCATAGTTTGAGGAGTTCATGTATTCACTATGTGTTAATGCTTTGGTCCTGTACTCTATTAAAAGGAGGCCTTAATATCCCTTAGTTTCCAATAGGACCCTGCTGCCACGGGAGGGTAGGACAAAAGATGTCATGCAAGTTCTTTTCCATAAGCACGTATGACTATATTCGGAATACATGCCGACATTGCATTGATGAACTGGAGCTAGTTCTGTGTCACCCTAGGTTATAACTTCTACATGATGAATTGCATCCGACATAATTTCCCATCATCGATCCAATGCCTACGAGCTTTACCTATATTGCTTGTCGCTTATTTACTTTTCCGTTGTTATTATCACAAAAACTACCAAAACACTATCGTTACTTTTATTGCTTCTACCGCCACTATCATATAATTTGCTACTAAACTATCCTGCTGCAGATACTAAGTTTCCAGGTGTGGTTGAATTGACAACTCAGCTGCTAATACTTAAGAGTATTCTTTGGCTCCCCTTGTGTTGCGATCCCCTACACTTGTGGGTTATCAGACACCGCGAGATTGAACCCAAAGCCAAGCACTTCTCCCATTGCAAGAACTATAGATCTAGTAGGCCAAACCAAACCAATAATTCTAAGAGACTTGCAAGGATATTATGAGCACACATGAAAAGTTCAGAGAAGAACCAAATATCTTTCATAGATAACCTTGATCATAAACTCACAATTCATCGGATCTCGACAAACACACTGCAAAAAGAGATTACATCGAATAGATCTCCTAGAAGACCGAGGAGAACTTTGTATTGAGATCCAGAGAGAGAGAAGAAGCCATCTAGATACTAGCTATGGACCCGAAGGTCTGTGGTAAACTACTCACAACTCATGGTGAGGGCGATGATGATGATGACGAAGGCCTCCGTGATGGATCCCCCTCCGGTGGAGCTCCGGAACAGGCTCCAAGATGGGATCTCCATGTGAACAGAAGGTACGGCGGTGGAATTAGGGTTTTCTCTCTATGCTCGGAGTTTCTGGGGTACGTAGACTTATATAGGAAGAAGGAGGGCACCGGGAAACGCTCGAGGGGGCCACGAGGCAGGGGGCGCGCCCCCACCCTCGTGGGCCAGCCATCCGTCCCCTGACATGGTTCTCAAGCTCCGCGTGTGTGATTTTCTCCAAATATATCTCTCGCGAAGGTTTCATTCTGTTTTGACTCCGTTTGATATTCTTTTTCTGCAAAACCCTGAAACAGGCAAAAAACAACAATCTGGACTAGGCCTTTGGGTTAGTAGGTTAGTCCCAAAAATGATATAAAAGTGAATGATAAAGCCCATTAAACATCCAAAACTTCATAAATAATAGCATGGAACAATAAAAAAATTATAGATACGTTGGAGACGTATCACTCGGCCGCGTCCTGCTCGCCGCCTGTCTGGTCGGACCTGGCCAGCCGGGACCCCCTTCGAGCACCCGAAGGCTTGAAGACTTCACCCAGCAGGTGCGCCGGCGCGCTCCGCCAGCGCTGAGCCGCACCGGCTGTCTACGGCAACCTCCGCCTCGCCTTCGCAAAAATCAATGTGAGCTCATCACCCGCGTATTTTTGCACCGCGCAAGCAAAGATAACCCCGAGCGATAGTCGGGGGGGCTATCTCCGCATTATATTACAGTTGCACCACTGTTCGCCCCGGCGCCAGGCAGAGTTGGCCCGTAGGCCGATCGATTGGCCTGAGACGTTCATTCCCGCAGACGGCTTAGTAGTGTGCGCGGTAGTGAAGGCCTACTCTTAGCCACAAACCGCAGAGCGGCTGTCCGGCTAGCAAGAGCAGATGCTGGAGGCCACCCACGCGAAAAACGTCTGGGAGAAAACAGTTCGGGCGACCAGGTCGTTTGCTTTATGAGTATCTGCTCGGTCGAATATGCTCCCAGAGTATGAGTACTGTACACTCCGCCCCGCGGCCTACTCTCCGCCGCAGACCGCAGAGCGGCTGTCCGACTAGCGAGAGCAGAAGCCAAAGAGCGGAGGAGACATGAAAAAGATTCAAGGGGGCTCGGACGAAATCGAGTCGGCACCCTCCGCAAAAAACTTGCGATGCTAAAAGCAAACATTTGATATATCTACTGGACTAACTTTGTCTTTTGCATGATCCGTGGGGAACCCCCCTCCTCGCTCGCAGGCTCGGAGGCTACACCGAGTGGGTACGTGAAACGTCCAAAACGTATCTATAATTTCTGCTTGCTCCATGCCACTTTTGGGTGATATTGCTATGATATTCATACACTTCCATACACTTTTGATCATATTTGGACTAACTTACTAATCCAGTGCACCCCAGTGCCAGTTTCTGTTTTCGGCTGTTTTTGTATTTCAGGTTTTCACGTTTCGAGAACTGCCCAGAAAAATCCAGAAAAAATATATAAAAAATCAGCGTATCGGGAACGACA
>LR738713.1:97329630-97349162 GCA_902687465.1 Secale cereale | reverse complement strand
CATCTCTGTTCCGCCGCCGCCGCCGCTTCCAAGATCGGGAGCACCAGGAGAACTCTTCCCGGCACCCTGCCGGAGGGGAGGATCACCACCGGGAGCTTCTCCACCACCATGGACGCCTCCCGGATGACTCGTGAGTAGTCTCCCTTGGACCATGAGTCCATGACCAGTAGCTATGTGATGTTCTCCTCCCGTTCTTGTGCTTCACTAATTAGTCCTCGTGAGCTGCCCTACATGATCGAGGCACCTATGTAATCCTTGTGCTGTTGCTATGTTGAGTTTGCTGGGATCCGATGGATTATGAGATTATGTTCAGATTGATCTTGAGTAATATATTTGATTCACCTCTTTTATATTTTAGTTCATAAGTAATTCTTGCATGTTCTCCGTTGTTATTTATTGCTTTGGCCAAGTGGTAGGTAGTGACTCCAAGAGGGAACGTTATGCTCGATTGTGGGTTCATGCCCCTCGATGACTAGCTTGAGTGACAGAAACATGAGTCTAGGGGATGTGCTGTTGCCAGAAGGGGGAAAACAATGGTGCTTGTGCCCGCGGGTGCAAGGATTGTTTACTTTACGCAAAGTTCTTTTAATGCAGTTGTCTGTTGCATTGAGTTTACACTATGGGTGGGACTCGCAACTTAATACCAGCGAGATGTTCTGGATAGATATCTCAAGGTGGATGATTAGTAGTAGATGCAGATCGATTTTGGTCTACTTACTTTGGCGTACCGCCCATGCTTTGAACCTCAACCTTTCTTGCAATGTAGTCAGCATTGGTTTGCGTTCGTGGTCCTGTCAATTGCCCAGTTGTAATTTGTTACCTCGCATAGCTGTTTTATCGTCTTTTGGGAGAGAGACATCACTAGTGAACATCATGTGACTTCGGTCCATATTACCATCATTGATCACATACACTATTTACTTTCCGCTATTTTATTTACTATTGCAAAACACTATCTATCACTACTATCATATTGCTTTTAACCCTTTGTGAACTGCAAGGCCGGAGAGATTGACAACCTCTCTGTACTCGTTCGGAGCAAAGTTATTTGTATCTGTGTGCAGGTCCACGTTGATTGCTAATTGCGCCGTTAGCAGTTGACACCTACCTGTTGAAACTAGGAGTCTGTGGGGATTCGATCCTTGGCATCTTTGCTAAGGGAAAACACTTCTACTTACTGCATCTTACACCTTCCACTTGGGGTAATCCAACGAGGGGTTCGAGGCCCATCAAGGAGTATTTTCTGGCGCCGTTGCCGGGGACTCCACTCTTCAGGATAGGGGAGTTGCATGCTATCTTTTACCTTTGCTTTTTAGTCTTGTTAGTTTACCTTTCAATATTTGCTTTAGTTCCTTTTATCGAAAATCACAAAAATAGTTATCTTGCTTGCTTGCTACTATGGGTTCCACCGAGAACACCAAGTTGTGTGACTTCACTAGTCACAACAACGATGACTTTATCAGCACACCTATCACTACACCTGCCACTTCAGCACCTTCGTATGAAATTAAACCTGCTTTACTTAACTTAGTTATGAAAGAACAATTCTCTGGTGCTGGAGATGATGCTGCTTTACACTTGAACAACTTTGTAGAACTTTGTGATATGCAAAAGTACCAAGAAATAGATGGTAATCTTGTTAAGCTTAAGCTTTTTCCTTTCTCTTTGAGAGGAGGAGCTAAAATTTGGTTTCAGTCTTTGCCTAGAAATAGCATAGATTCATGGGACAAGTGCAAAGATGCTTTTATTGGAAAATACTATCCACCTGCTAAAATTATCCAACTTAGAAGTAACATCATGGATTTTAAACAATTGGATAATGAACATGTTGCCCAAGCTTGGGAACGTATGAAGTCTCTTATCAAGAACTGCCCTACTCACGGTTTGACTACTTGGATGGTTATCCAAACTTTTTATGCAGGCTTGAACTTTACCTCGCGGAACTTGTTAGATTCGGCCGCGGGAGGAACTTTTATGTCAACTACACTTGGTGCTGCCACAAAGCTTCTCGATGAGATGATGACCAACTATTCCCAATGGCACACCGAACGCGCTCCAACAGGTAGGAAGGTAAACTCTGTCGAGGAGATTTCCTCCCTCAATGAAAAAGTTGACTTGATTATGTCTCTACTTTCGAAGCAATCTACTGTTGATCCTCGTGATGTTCCTTTAAATTCTTTGATTGCTCAAGAACAAGTAGATGTTAACTTTATCTCTAGAAATAATTTCAACAACAATGCTTATAGGAGTAACTTTGGTAACAATTCTAGACCGTTCCCCTCTAACTCTTATGGGAACAACAATGCTTATCCTAGTACCAAGAACTCCAATACTGAACTAGAGAGCATGCTTAGAGATTTCATCACTACCCAAAAAGCCTTTAATAAGAATGTAGAAGAGAAACTACATAAACTAGATGATCTTTCTTTCAAGGTAGACCACTTAGCCAATGAGTTAAAATTGCTAAAATTGAAACTTCTTCTCTTAAGGAGAAGGAAGTCATCCCCATTAATGCTACCCAAGTGCAAATCAATGAAAACATTAGGATGATGGCCAAGCTTAAAGAGAGATGGGCTAGAGAAAGGGAGGAAGAGGAAAGAATTAAGAGCCTTCCTACCCACCACACTGTTGCTACTATCCAAGTTATTGAGAATGTTCACACTCTTAGCACCCAATGTACTCCTGGTCCCAATGGACCTATTAATGGTGATGCTATAGAAACTACCAAACAGGTGAGGCTTAAGGACACCACTACTACCTTACTTGATGCTCGTGACCTTGATTTTGATAATTGCACTCTTACCGAAGTTATTGATTTCCTTCACAAGATGTCTAGAGATCCCCGCACTAGCACGCTTAACCTTGCCTTCACAGAGCATATCACTAATGCTCTCATCAAAGCTAGGGAGGAGAAACTTAGAGTAGAAGCCTCCATACCTAGAAAGCTAGAGGATGGTTGGGATCCTATGATAAAAATTTATTTGAATGACTTCTCTTGTTATGCATTATATGATTTTGGTGCTAGTACTTCTGTTATGCCCAAAAGGATATATGATATGCTTAAATTGAAACCTTATGATTCTTGTTCTTTTGGTGTTCGTCTCATTGATTCGTCCATAAAGAAACCTTTGGGGAGGATCGACGATGTTCTTATTATTGTCAATGATAATTATGTGCCCGTTGATTTCACTATTATGGATATTGAATGTGATCCTTCATGTCCAATTATTTTGGGACGTCCCTTTTTGCGCACCGTTGGTGCTGTCATTGACATGAAAGAGGGTAATATAAAATTTCAGTTTCCTCTCAAGAAAGGGATGGAACACTTCCCTCGTAAGAAGGTCAAGTTACCTTTTGAGTCCGTTGTACGGGCTAGTTATTCTTTTACTTTTGATAAAACTTGATCTATGCATTATGCCTAGCTTAAAGGCATAAAAGAAAGCGCTTTTGGGAGGCAGCCCACATGAATAATTTTTTTGCTTTTGTTGTGTCTTGATGTTGTTTACTGCTGTAGCATCATCATTGTATCTTTGCTTTTCATATTTGTGCCAAGTATAGCCTCTGATTGCTAGAAAGTTCAAAAGTTGTGAGGTGCTGTCCAGGAAACAGATTCTGTCCTCTGATAGAAAAATTCGTATAAAATCACCAGATCATCTTTTTGGTCTGAATTGTTTCGACAGCGTTCTCTATATAATTGTCTTTCGTGCGTCAGTTCTGAGTTTTTTGATTTGACTTGCAGAAGTATCCCGAACAGGTCAATTACTGTCTGCTGTTCTGTTTTTCACAGATTCTGTCCTGTTTTGCCTTACCTTCACTTTGCAAATTAAGAACTTGTTTTTTCTTTGCAAAAACCTTTTGGCAATCTTGAGAAACAGTAGAACTTCAAGAATATCCTTATTTCCAGCAAGGTATAATTATTTTATTAAGGGTACTAACCTCGCTAATCAGATTATGAATGAGTTATGTATGAAGGGAGTTTTCAAGTGTGCGAGGGAAGATGATAAAAAGATTCAGGAGTGTCAAGCGCTCAAGCTTGGGGATGCCCCCGTGCACCCCCAAGAAATATTCAAGGAGACTCAAGCGTCTAAGCTTGGGGATGCCCCCGTGCATCCCCTTCTCCATCAACATTATCAGTTCGTCTTTCGTTCCGCTATATTTTTATCACTTCATGTGTTATGTGTTATGCTTGGAGCGTCTTGCTTTTAGTTTTCCTTTTAGTTTTTCATAACGAGTCGGAACCCAGCATTCCTTTATGTGGGAGAGAAACACGCTCCACTTCTACATAGAACATTACATAGAATTTTCATGTCTATCTATGTTGTGTGTGTTCTTTGTCCTTTTAATAGCTACTATCGTGCTTTGCTCTTAGTATTCATGCTTATCTTTTCAAGAGCTTTTGTTTAGTTGGTTGCTTGAACTCTCTTTAATTACCATGCTCACCTTATTAAGAGAGTTTGCTTCCGTTGCATTGGTTAATGTGTCTATGATAAAGATGCTACTTTCATGATGGTGCTTAGTAGTTCAGGTTTTCTTTTGGTTAATCTCAGATAGCTGGGGGGTTCCCAATGTGTCATTGGAATACCAACTTGGTTTGTTTGCCTATGATGTGGTATGGTTTAGTAATATCTTCCTTTGAGAGTTTATTTTGATTGACTTGGCGTATGCTCACGTATATTCAAGACTGTAAAGAAAGTCTGTCAAGCCTTGATGATCTTTTGTTTCTAAGTAGCGATATAACTACCATGCCTGATTCAATATTGCTTTGTCGCTCTGCATGATTATGACCGTCATTGCTCTCTTAGTTGGTAGCTCCCAGTCTTTTGCTAACCTACACCTGCACTAAGCAAATTAACCATGCAATACATAGCTCATGGGAAAGTAGCCTAAAAACTATTGTGGTAAAGAATATGTTGCTTATGTATCTTATTTCTTATGAGTTGCTTGCTGAGCGGTAACCATGTTTCTGGGGACGCCATCAACTGTCACACTTTTGTTGAATATCATGTGAGTTGCTATGCATGTTCGTCTTGTCTGAAGTAAGGGTGATTTACCGTGGGTTGAATTAATATGCATGTTGTTAGAGAAGAACATTGGGCCGCCAACCAAAGCCATGCATCATGGTGGAAGTTTTAGCTTGGACCTTAATCCTCGATCTCTCATGAGAATATGCTTATGCATTAAAGAGGAGTCCATCATCTATTTTCTATGTTGTCCCGGTATGGATGTCCTCAAGTTGAGATTTATCAAAAATGAGAAATCAAATGCGATCTATCTCCTTGGACCTTTGTACAGGTGGCATAGAGGTACCCCTTTGTGACACTTGGTAAAAACATATGCAATGCAATGATAACCCATGGGGATCTGAGCTAATTAGGACAAGGAGCGAGCACTATTAGTATTCGATGCATGAGGCTTGCAACTTATAAGATGTTTTATACATGACACATATGAAGTACTACTACCGTTGACACAATTGCTTCCATGTTTCAAAATAAAAAGCTCTAGCACTTCAAGCACCAACTACTGAGAGCATGATTGTCATTCTGAGTGTAATGTGCATTGTCCCAAAGTAGCATTGTCTTTTGCATGATTGTGATATCGTTTATTCTGAAATGATTGTATCTAGTCATCACTTAAACCTTGAAGGTGCCCTTGCATTTATGTTTTGCATCACTAAAAGGGGCAAGCTAGATATCACTTGATCATATTTGCACATCATGTTCATTGCAAATCTTTTTGATGTTTCAGTTTCATGTTGTAAAACTTTCAGTCATTTGTGATTTTCTCTCGAGACAACTTAATTACTTTAGAATCATTGTCTCAGTAAGCTTTTGTCATATGACTATGAGAAAGTCTTATATGGTTAATAGCATGTGACCACAGAAATTATTCTTGTTATCATTTACCTACTCGAGGACGAGCAGGAATTAAGCTTGGGGATGTTGATACGTCCAAAACGTATCTATAATTTCTGCTTGCTCCATGCCACTTTTGGGTGATATTGCTATGATATTCATACACTTCCATACACTTTTGATCATATTTGGACTAACTTACTAATCCAGTGCACCCCAGTGCCAGTTTCTGTTTTCGGTTGTTTTTGTATTTCGGGTTTTCACGTTTCGAGAACTGCCCAGAAAAATCCAGAAAAAATATATAAAAAATCAGCGTATCGGGAACGACACTGCTTCCGAAGGGGAGCCTGGGGGGGCACAGGGGCCCCAGGCGCCCTGTGGGCGCCCCCCCCCCTGGGCCACGCCGGGGGGGCGCCTCGGCACCCCGAGAGCCCCCCGGTGCCCTACTTTGGCAGATATTTAAAGGGTCCCCCGTAACCCTTGAAACATGACTTCTTTTCGCGATCCCATCTCTGTTCCGCCGCCGCCGCCGCTTCCAAAATCGGGAGCACCAGGAGAACTCTTCCCGGCACCCTGCCGGAGGGGAGGATCACCACCGGGAGCTTCTCCACCACCATGGACGCCTCCCGGATGACTCGTGAGTAGTCTCCCTTGGACCATGAGTCCATGACCAGTAGCTATGTGATGTTCTCCTCCCGTTCTTGTGCTTCACTAATTAGTCCTCGTGAGCTGCCCTACATGATCGAGGCACCTATGTAATCCTTGTGCTATTGCTATGTTGAGTTTGCTGGGATCCGATGGATTATGAGATTATGTTCAGATTGATCTTGAGTAATATATTTGATTCACCTCTTTTATATTTTAGTTCATAAGTAATTCTTGCATGTTCTCCGTTGTTATTTATTGCTTTGGCCAAGTGGTAGGTAGTGACTCCAAGAGGGAACGTTATGCTCGATTGTGGGTTCATGCCCCTCGATGACTAGCTTGAGTGACAGAAACATGAGTCTAGGGGATGTGCTGTTGCCACAAGGTGGAAAACAACGGTGCTTGTGCCCGCGGGTGCAAGGATTGTTTACTTTACGCAAAGTTCTTTTAATGCAGTTGTCTGTTTCATTGAGTTTACACTATGGGTGGGACTCGCAACTTAATACCAGCGAGATGTTCTGGATAGATATCTCAAGGTGGATGATTAGTAGTAGATGCAGATGGATTTCGGTCTACTTACTTTGGCGTACCGCCCATGCTTTGAACCTCAACCTTTCATGCAATGTAGTCAGCATTGGTTTGCGTTCGTGGTCCTGTCAATTGCCCAGCTGTAATTTGTTACCTCGCATAGCTGTTTTATCGTCTTTTGGGAGAGAGACATCACTAGTGAACATCATGTGACTCCGGTGCATATTACCATCATTGATCACATACACTATTTACTTTCCGCTATTTTATTTACTATTGCAAAACAATATCTATCACTACTATCATATTGCTTTTAACCCTTTGTGAACTGCAAGGCCGGAGAGATTGACAACCTCTCTGTACTCGTTGGGAGCAAAGTTATTTGTATCTGTGTGCAGGTCCACGTTGATTGCTAATTGCGCCGTTAGCAGTTGACACCTACCTGTTGAAACTAGGAGTCTCTGGGGATTCGATCATTGGCATCTTTGCTAAGGGAAAACACTTCTACTTACTGCATCTTACACCTTCCACTTGGGGTAATACAACGAGGGGTTCGAGGCCCATCAGTACGCTGGCGCGTCCCCACTGGAATCAAGTCACGCCGGCTGCAGCCCGTAGCCGGCTGTCATCAGCAGCATCAGTCGGCGGACGCCGCGTCCGCGCCCGACGACACCAGTCGGCGGACCCCGCGTCCGCGCCTGGCAGCCGGCGTACTCCGTGTCCGCGCCCGGCACCCTCGACGCCATCTTCTACATCAACAACCGCTAAAGAAGATCCGCCCAACTTTGCCAAAGTTGCTGATGTCTACACACGCTTCTACTCTTGTAGACTATGTTGGGCCTCCAAGCGCAGAGGTTTGTAGGACAGCAGCAATTTCCCTCAAGTGAATGACCTAAGGTTTATCGAACTCAGGGAAGTAGAGGTTGAAGATGGTCTCTCTCAAGCAACCCTGCAACTAAGATACAAGAAGTCTCTTGTGTCCCCAACACACCTAATACACTTGTTAGATGTATAGGTGCACTAGTTCGGCGAAGAGATGTTAAATAGCAAGTGATATGGATGGCAAAACAAGGTAATATAAATCTGTAATAAAAAGTGCAGCAAGCAAACAAGTGGTGAACGTGAGCACAAATGGTATTGCAATGGTGGAAACAAGGCCTAGGGTTCGTACTTTCACTAGTGGCAACTCCCAACAACATTAACATAATCGAATCACATGATATTTCCCATAAAACATGCAATGGAGACGCACCCGGAGGTCATTCCTTCGTGGTCAAGAGAGGACGAGAATTATGTAGGGCTACAAAAGCACACCTCAAAGTTCGTAGTTCTCAATCTAAGGATTTCCCAATGTCACCGCGGCCATCCAAAGAGAGTCCCACAATCACCACAACATATCTAAAGGATAGTCAAAGACAAGCACCAAGAGACTCTCAATCTTCAATCAACACACAAGAGAGGAAATCACTCATGAAAATATTTTTCTAATCCATGTCCAATAGACCGCTGTCACCTTGGTCTCGGGGATTATACTAGATAAAGACAAGTGAGTACATCAATCCAATACATAGAGGAAGGGGAAATATCATGGGATCACCCTAGATTAACATAGCCTATGATCACAACGAAGATCACATCATGGGAGAGAGATTTGACCACATAGCTACTGGTAGAAACCTCAGCCCCGAGGAGGAACTACTCCCGCATCATGGAGGGAGGAGGCAACGTCGATGGAGATGAATCCGGGGGCACTTCCCCGTCCCAGCAGGGCGCCGGCACAGGAATTCTGGTCCCCCGAAGCTTGATGGCGATGGCGGCGGAGATCGGAATTGCGTCTGGAGAAAAGGGGTCCGGAATCAGGGTTTCCTCGACGGATGTTAAATATATGCCAAAGGGGGTCGCCAGGGGAGCTACGGGGGGCCCAGGCGGCCAGGGGTGGGGCCGCCTGGGCAGGGCGCCTGGAGCCCCTCTGGCCCCCCTCCGACCCTACTTTGGCCGCATGGAAGCTCCCGGAACGCTGATTTTTTATATAATTTTTCCGGGATTTTTCTGGCAGTTTACGTAATGGGAAAACCTGAAATACAAAAACAGCAGAAAACAGAAACTGGCACTGGGGTGCACTGAGTTAATAGGTTAGTCCAAATATGATCAAAAGTGTATGGAAGTGTATAAATATCATAGGAATATCACACAAAAGAGGCATGGAGCAAGCAGAAATTATAGATACATTTTGGACGTATCAACATCCCCAAGCTTAATTCCTGCTCGTCCTCGAGTAGGTAAATGATAACAAGAATAATTTCTGTGGTGACATGCTATTAACCATATAAGGATTTTTCATAGTCATATGACAAAAGCTTACTGAGACAATGAATCTGTAGTAATTAAGTTGCCTCATGAGAAAATCACAAAGAACTGAAAGTTTTACAATATGATACTGAAACATCAAATAGATTTGTAATGAGCATGGTGTGCAAATATGATAAAGTGATATCTCGCTTGCCCCCTTTAGTGAAGCAAAACATAAATGCAGGGGCACCTCCAAGGTTTAAGTGATGACTAGATACAATGATTTCAAAATAAACGATACCACAATCATGCAAAAGACAATGCTACTTTGGGACAATGCACATTACACTCAGAATGACAATCTTGCTCTCAGTAGTTGGTGCTTTAAAAGAAGGTGGAGACTCTCGAACCGTGGCTTTTGTTGGCAAGGTTGAAAACCCGTAGTCGGAAACAAAGACAAAGCATGTACCAGAGCTCTTGGTTTTAAAAACAGAAGTAATTTTTTTTTTAGATTATGCATGTTTCGTCAACGAATGCTAGCAGATAACTCAATTACTTCTTGAGATGGACAAGTTTCGAGGAACGGCTCCCGAATGAGGACGATCACATCCTCTTAATCTCCTTTGTTTATCACTGCCAAAGTTTTCTGATTTCTCCTGAACAGAGCGTGAAGGAGGGTTTGTTTGTTATATTATTTTTGAGCCGGGCGCACTCTATGCCAGTTCCTTCTCGTATTATGGGTTTGCACATTAGACATGCAATCCCGGGGTGAAGCTTGTCCAACTTAAAAAGATCATGAACTAACTACTACTTCCTCATGAACTAATACAGAATCACAATATAGGAATGCTTTTTTGAATAATTTCGAGATGGTACATGAAAGTCTTCGTTAGGAATGGCAGGTAAATACCATGTATAGGAAGGTATGGTGGACTCATATGGCATAACTGGTTTAAAGGATGTTGGATGCACAAGCAGTCAGTCCGCTTAGTACAGGTGGATGTTAGCAAAAGACTGGGAGCGACCAACTAAAAGAGCAATGACGGTCATAATCATGCAGAGCGACAAAGCAACATTGAATCAGGCATGGAAGTTATATCGCTACTCAGAAACAAAAGATCATCAAGGCTTGACAGACTTTCTTTACAGTCTTAAATATGCGTGAGCATACACCAAGTCAATCAAAATAAATTCTTGAAGGAAGATATTACTAAACCATACCACATCATAGGCAAACAAATCATGTTGGTACTCCAATAACACATTGGGAACCTCCCAGCTATTTGAGACTAACCATAAGAAAACATGAACTACTAAGCACCATTATGCACGTAGCATTTTTATCATAGACATATCAACCAATGCAACAGAAGCAAACTCACTCAATAAGATAAGCATGATAACTAAAGAGAGTTCAAGCAACCAACTAAACAAAAGCTCTTTAAAAAGATAAGCATGAAAACTAAGAGCTAAGCATGACAGTAGCTATTGAAAGACAAAGAACATACACAGCAAAGATAGACATGAAAATTCTATGTTATGTTCTAGGTTGAAGTGGAGCGTGTTTCTCTCCCACACAAAGAAAGCTGAGTTCCGACTCGTTATGAAAAGCTAAAGAAAACTAAAAAGGAAACTAAAAGCAAGACGCTCCAAGCATAGCACATAACACATGAAGTGATAAAAATATAGCGGAACGAAGGACGAACTGATAATGTTGATGGAGAAGGGGATGCACGGGGGCATCCCCAAGCTTAGACGCTTGAGTCTCCTTGAATATTTCTTGGGGTGCATGGGGGCATCCCCAAGCTTGAGCGTTTGACACTCCTGAATCTTTTTATCATCTTCCCTCGCACACTTGAAAACTCCCTTCATACATAACTCATCATAATCTGAGTAGCGAGGTTAGTACCCATAATAATATAATTGTTCCTTGCTGGAAATAAGGATATTCTTGAAGGTCTACTGTTTCTCAAGATTGCCAAAAGGTTTTTGCAAAGAAAAAGCAAGCTCAAGGTTTGCAAAATGAGGGAAAGACAAAACAGGACAGAATCTGTGAAAAACAGAACAGCAGGTAGTAAATGATTTTTTCGGGGCACTTCTGCAACTCTAATAAAAAAACTCAGAATAGATGCACGAAAGACAATTGTATAGAGCACACTGTCGAAAAAATTCAGACCAAAAAGATGATCTGGTGATTTTATACGAATTTTTCTATCCAAGGACAGAATCTGTTTCCTGGACAGCACGTCACAACTTTTGAACTTTCTTGCAATCAGAGGCTACACTTGGCACAAAGTTGAAAAGTAAAGATACAATTATGATGCTACTGTAGTAACAACATCAAGACACGACAAAAGCAAAATAAAATTTTATTCATGTGGGCTGCCTCCCAAAAGCGCTTTCTTTTATGCCTTTAAGCTAGGCATAAGACTTTAATGATGCTCTCGTAGGAATAAGAGTTGAAGAACAAAAGAGAGCATCAAGAAGCAAATACCAAACACATTTAAGCCTAACATGTTTCCTATGCATAGGAATATTGCAATAGAATAATTCATTGAAGCACAAAGCAATAAGCATAGGAAGACAAAACAAGTGCAACTTCAAAATATTCACCATAAAGAGAGGAAACTTCTTATTATTAAGATATTTAGAACCAAGTCTCCCTCTCTCATTATAAATTTCAGTGGCATCATGGCTGAACTCAACAATATAAGCATCACATAAAGCATTGTTACCATGATCCACATGCAAAAAGGTACTCTTACTCTCCACATAAGCATAATCTTTCTCATTGGTAATAGTGGGAGTAGGACTATCATAAACAACTTGAACACTATATATTAATTGTGTATTAGGAAGATGGTGTTCAACAAGGGAGTAATTCCCTCCATGATTATGACAAGTTTCATAAGGATAATTTCTCCTTATGTCATAGGTACCTTTATAATCACTATAGATTGGAGTTATAACATCATCATGGTAGAGAAGAGCATTATCATTGCTAGCAACTATATTTGTAAACATGTTGTCTTTATTCTTACTAGCAAAAGAATTATCAATTATCACATCACTAGTGGGTAAAGGATTTGCAATCCTATCATCCCCAAGCTTGGAGCTTCCCATATCATCACTTTCAGAGTTGGTACCAAAAAGATTTTCAAGATCATAAGTAGCATTATCATCATTTTCCCAATCACAATAAGTAACATGCATATCATAATCAAAATCATCTTCAATAGTACCTACGGACGTATCATCAAGATGATAATTAAGGCAATAAACTTCACCTTCTTCTTTAAACTTACAACCGTTAGGATAAAAGTTGATGGGAGGAATATGCTCAGGCCAGGTTGATACCCATTCTTCTTCTTTCTTGCTCCTCTTCCTCCTCCTCTTCTTTTTCTTCTTCTTAACCTTAGGAGGTAGTGGTTGGAGATGAAGCTTCTCCACATATCCTGGTTTATCATTAGAAACAATAGGGGAAACTTGGGAGAAACTCTCCTTTTTATTAGCAGAAATATAAGAGACATTTTTATACTTTGGTAAAGTTCCCTCCTTTCTAATCTTACTTATCTAATCATTTTCATGGCAATTAACAACACAATAGAGATGGCAATTTTACAAAGTGTTTTTTATTCCTATGGCATTAACATCTAGCCAAGAAGTCTTTTCTGATAACTCTTCACACATCAAAAATAACATAAGCTCATCATAAAGATCAGAGGTGATCATGTTATCACACAACCAGTTAACAGTTATGTTTTGAAAGTTCATGCATTGAAAATTAAAGTGACCCTCTATACGACAAAGTTCACAAGTAAAAGGATAAAGGTCACACAATTCTCTAGCAATTTCATTTAAATCTCTGACCCAAGTGATTGTTCTTTCATGCTTATGTTGCTTACAATACTTCTCTTCTTCAATCATAGGCCTTTCACAAGGTCTATCCACTCCACAAAAATTAACATGCTTATATAAAACTTCATTTTTAGGAATTGGATCATGCATGTTGCAATCATCATGAACAATTTCATTTTCTTTGCAAGTCTCTTTAAAAGGTTTATGATACTTGATCCAATCCTCCTTAGGCATATTAAGATGTGAAGCAAAAGATTTGAGGAAATCAACAAGGAGTTGAGAATCAAGCCCAAACTTAGCACTAAACTTATTAAAACTTGTAGTTTCAACAAAGGACTTAATGCAATCATACTCATAAATTATACCTGACTCTTTACCTTTGTCGATCTCCCAATCTTCAGTGTTGCGTTGAATTCTTTCAAGGAGTTCCCATTTAGCATCAATCTTTTCGTTTGTGAAAGAACCCATAGAGGAAACATCGAGCAAATCTTTATCCTGTCGAGAGAGCCTCGCATAGAAATTAGTAATAATCATATCTTTGGGGAGCCCATTGATACGTCCAAAACGTATCTATAATTTCTGCTTGCTCCATGCCTCTTTTGGGTGATATTGCTATGTTATTTATACACTTCCATACACTTTTGATCATATTTGGACTAACCTATTAACTCAGTGCACCCCAGTGCCAGTTTCTGTTTTCGGCTGTTTTTGTATTTCAGGTTTTCACATTACGAGAACTGCCAGGAAAAATCCAGAAAAATTATATAAAAAATCAGCGTTCCAGAAACTTCCGTGCGCCCGAAGGACAGCCGGGGGGGGCACCAGGGCTCCAGGCGCCCTGGCGGCGCCCCCCCCCTGGGCCGCGCCGGGGGGGCGCCTGGGCCCCCCAAGGCTTCCCCGATGCCCCCCTTTGGCATATATTTAAAGCGTCTCGAGAAACCCTCGAAACAAGAACTCTTTTCGCGATCCCATCTCTGTTCGGCCGCCGCCGCCGCTTCCAAGATCGGGAGCACCAGGAGAACTCTTCCCGGCACCCTGCCGGAGGGGAGGATCACCACCGGGAGCCTCTCCACCACCATGGACGCCTCCCGGATGAGTTGTGAGTAGTCTCCCTTGGACCATGAGTCCATGACCAGTAGCTATGTGATGTTCTCCTCCCGTTCTTGTGCTTCACTAATTAGTCCTCGTGAGCTGCCCTACATGATCGAGGCACATATGTAATCCTTATGCTGTTGCTATGATGAGTTTGCTGGGATCCGATGGATTATGAGATTATGTTCAGATTGTGCTTGAGTAATATATTTGATCTACCTCTGTTATATTTATGTTCGTAAGTAATTCTTGCATGTTCTCCGTTGTTATTTATTGCTTTGGCCAAGTAGTAGGTAGTGACTCCAAGAGGGAACGTTATGCTTGATTGTGGGTTCATGCCCCTCGATGACTAGTTTGAGTGACAGAAACATGAGTCTAGGGGATGTGTTGTTGCCACAAGGGGGAAAACAACGGTGCTTGTGCTCGCGGGTGCAAGGATTGTTTACTTTACGCAAAGTTCTTTTAATGCAGTTGTCTGTTGCTTTGAGTTTACACTATGGGTGGGGCTCGCAACTTAATACCAGCGAGATGTTCTGGATAGATATCTCAAGGTGGATGATTAGTAGTAGATATTGATGGATTTCGGTCTACTTACTTTGGCGTACCGCCCATGCTTTGAACCTCAACCTTTCTTGCAATGTAATCAGCATTGGTTTGCGTTCGTGGTCCTGTCAATTGTCCAGCTGTAATTCGTTTACCTCACATAGCTGTTTTATCGTCTTTTGGGAGAGAAACATCACTAGTGAACATCATGAGACTCCGGTCCATATTACCATCATTGATCACATCCGCTATTTACTTTTCGCTTTTATTTACTATTGCAAACATTATCTATCACTACTATCATTTGCGTTTAATCCTTTGTGAACTACAAGGCCGGAGGGATTGACAACCTCTCTGTACTCGTTGGGAGCAAAGTTATTTGTATCTGTGTGCAGGTCCGCGTTGATTGCTAATATCTGGCGCCGTTAGCAGTTGACACCTTCTTGTTGAACCTAGGAGTCTCTGGGGATTCGATCCTTGGTATCTTTGCCAAGGGAAAAACTTCCGCAACACTACATCTCACACCTTCCACTTGGGGTAACCAACGAGGGGCGAGAAGCCTAGCAAGAGTTTTTCTGGCGCTGTTGCCGGGGACTCCACTCTTCAAGATAGGGGAGTTGCACGCTATCTTTTACCTTTGCTTTTTAGTCTTGTTAGTTTACCTTTCAGTTTTTGCTTTAGTATCCTTTATCAAAAAAATTACAAATTTTTTTATTAGTGGTCCTTTCTGTTTAGCTAAACATGTTAGGATTTGGTGCTTTGAGGGAATCAGAGGTTCTAGATTTCCATCAAAGGGATGGAGAAAATATGAAGAAGGCATGGGACAAAATTTCTGATGCACATATGAGAATTATGCCTTGGATACCTATAAAAATTGTGCTTAGAAATTTTTACCATGGTCTTTTTAAATGGTGTAAACACTCTCTTGATATTATAGCCGAGGGAGATTTCCTAGAGTGTGATGAAGCTAGAGCTCTTGAAATTATACATGGTCTATCTAGTTACTTTGTTTATGATCATAACTTTGATACTGACATAGATAGACTTGCTACTATTGAAAAGAGAATGGATGCTCTAGACTTGATGAAGGTAGAGAAACCTAAACCCAATAAGAAAGACATTTTGGAAATAGACAATGATTGGGAGCCTTTTGTTAGGATTAGCATCTCTAATCAAGACTTCCTTGCTTATTGTGATATTGGATCTATGGTTTCTACTATGCCAAAAATTGTTCATGATTCTTTAAAATTTAACATGGATAGATTACCATCTTATCATGAACACACTAATGGAGATATTTCTAAAATCCAGGGAAGAATAAAAGACGTGCCAGTTAAATTCCTTAAAGGGATTGCAATGATTGATTTCTTCATCATGGAGCCAAACCAAAGAAATATAGTGCTTGGAAGGGACTTCCTCCGAGCAGTTAAAGGCTTCATTGATATAGGTAAGGGACAAATCCGCTTGCGCGGAAAGGCAAAAGGTGTGTACCCCTTTCCTAGAAGGAACAAGAATGAACTTGTTGAGGAACCATTTGAAGCAATTTATAGCTCCGATTATTACGATGGTTATTGATTCCTCTATGCATTATGACTAGCTTAAAGGCATAAAAGAAAGCGCTTTTGGGAGGCAGCCCACATGAATAAAATTTTATTTTGCTTTTGTTGTGTCTTGATGTTGTTTACTACTGTAGCATCATCATTGTATCTTTGCTTTTCAATTTTGTGCCAAGTATAGCCTCTGATTGCTAGAAAGTTCAAAAGTTGTGAGGTGCTGTCCAGGAAACAGATTCTGTCCTTGGATAGAAAAATTCGTATAAAATCACCAGATCATCTTTTTGGTCTGAATTTTTTCTACAGCGTTCTCTATATAATTGTCTTTCGTGCGTCTGTTCTGAGTTTTTTGATTAGAGTTGCAGAAGTGCCCCGAAAATATCAATTACTACCTGCTGTTCTGTTTTTCACAGATTCTGTCCTGTTTTGCCTTTCTTTCATTTTGCAAACCAAGAGCTTGCCTTTTCTTTGCAAAAACCTTTTGGCAATCTTGAGAAACAGTAGAACTTCAAGAATATCTTTATTTCCAGCAAGGTGCAATTATTTTATTATGGGTACTAACCTCGCTAATCAGATTATGATGAGTTATGTATGAAGGGAGTTTTCAAGTGTGCGAGGGAAGATGATAAAAAGATTCAGGAGTGTCAAGCGCTCAAGCTTGGGGATGCCCCCGTGCACCCCCAAGAAATATTCAAGGAGACTCAAGCGTCTAAGCTTGGGGATGCCCCCGTGCATCCCCTTCTCCATCAACATTATCAGTTCGTCTTTCGTTCCACTATATTTTAATCACTTCATGTGTTATGTGCTATGCTTGGAGCGTCTTGCTTTTAGTTTCCTTTTTAGTTTTTCATAACGAGTCGGAACTCAGCTTCTTTATGTGGGAGAGAAACACGCTCCACTTCTACCTAGAACATAACATAGAATTTTCATGACTATCTTTGCTGTGTGTGTTCTTTGTCTTTTAAATAGCTACTATTATGTTCAGCTCTTAGTATTCATGCTTATCTTTTCAAAGAGCTTGTGTTTAGTTGGTTGCTTGAACTCTCTTTAACTACCATGCTCACCTTATTAAGAGAGTTTGCTTCCGTTGCATTGGTTGATATGTCTATGATAAAGATGCTACGTGCATAATGGCGCTTAGTAGTTCAGGTTTTCTTATGGTTAAATCTCAAATAGCTGGGGGATTCCCAATGTGTTATTGGAGTACCAACATGATTTGTTTGCCTATGATGTGGTATGGTTTAGTAATATCTTCCTTCAAGAATTTATTTTGATTGACTTGGCGTATGCTGACGCATATTTAAGACTGTAAAGAAAGTCTGTCAAGCCTTGATGATCTTTTATTTCTGAGTAGCGATATAACTTCCATGCCTGATTCAATGTTGCTTTGTCGCTCTGCATGATTATGACCGTCATTGCTCTCTGAGTTGGTCGCTCCCAGTCTTTTGCTAACCCCCACCTGTACTAAGCGGACTAACTGCTTGTGCATCCACATCCTTTTAAACCAGTTATGCCATATGAGTCCACCATACCTACCTATATGTGGTATTTCGCCGCCACTCCAAGTAAATTTACATGTGCTACCTTTAAAATCTTCAGTTTTTGCAATACATAGCTCATGGGAAAGTAGCTTAAAAACTATTGTGGTAAAGAATATGTTGCTTATGTATCTTATTTCTTATAATTTGCTTGCTGAGCGGTATCCATGTTTCTGGGGACGCCATCAACTGCTACACTTTTGTTGAATATCATGTGAGTTGCTATGCATGTTCGTCTTGTCTGAAGTAAGGGTGATTTGCCATTGGGTTGAATGAGTATGCATATTGTTAGAGAAGAACATTGGGCCGCCAACCAAAGCCATGTATCATGGTGGAAGTTTTAGCTTGGACATTAATCCTCAATCTCTTATGAGAATATGCTTAAGCATTAAAGAGGAGTCCATTATCTATTTTCTATGTTGTCCCGGTATGGATGTCCTCAAGTTGAGATCTATCAAAAACGAGAAATCAAATGCGATCTATCTCCTTGGACCTTTGTACAGGTGACATAGAGGTACCCCTTTGTGACACTTGGTTGAAACATATGTAATGCAATGATAACCCATGGAAATCCGAGCTAATTAGGACAAGGTGCGAGCACTATTGGTATTCGATGCATGAGGCCTGCAACTTATAGGATGTCTTATGCATAACACATATGAAGTACTACTACCGTTGACAAAATTGCTTCTATGTTTTCAAAACAAAAAGCTCTAGCACATGACCATTCTTTTACTTTTAAGTTGAGTCTCCACCTTCTTTTAAAAGCACCAACTACTGAGAGCATGATTGTCATTCTGAGTGTAATGTGCATTGTCCCAAAGTAGCATTGTCTTTTGCATGATTGTGATATCGTTTATTCTGAAATCATTGTATCTAGTCATCACTTAAACCTTGAAGGTGCCCCTGCATTTATGTTTTGCTTCACTAAAGGGGGGGCAAGCTAGATATCACTTTATCATATTTGCACATCATGTTCATTGCAAATCTATTTGATGTTTCAATGTCATATTGTAAAACTTTCAGTTCTTTGTGATTTTCTCATGAGGCAACTTAATTACTACAGATTCATTGTCTCAGTAAGCTTTTGTCATATGACTATGAAAAAGTCCTATATGGTTAATAGCATATCACCACAGAAATTATTCTTGTTATCATTTACCTACTCGAGGACGAGCAGGAATTAAGCTTGGGGATGTTGATACGTCCAAAATGTATCTATAATTTCTGCTTGCTCCATGCCTCTTTTGGGTGATATTGCTATGTTATTTATACACTTCCATACACTTTTGATCATATTTGGACTAACCTATTAACTCAGTGCACCCCAGTGCCAGTTTCTGTTTTCGGCTGTTTTTGTATTTCAGGTTTTCACATTACGAGAACTGCCAGGAAAAAGCCAGAAAAATTATATAAAAAATCAGCGTTCCAGAAACTTCCGTGCGCCCGAAGGACAGCCGGGGGGGGGGCACCAGGGCTCCAGGCACCCTGGCGGCGCCCCCCCCCCCTGGGCCGCGCCGGGGGGGCGCCTGGGCCCCCCGAGGCTTCCCCGATGCCCCCCTTTGGCATATATTTAAAGCGTCTCGAGAAACCCTCGAAACAAGAACTCTTTTCGCGATCCCATCTCTGTT
>LR738713.1:97314674-97329099 GCA_902687465.1 Secale cereale | reverse complement strand
TCAGCATTGGTTTGCGTTCGTGGTCCTGTCAATTGCCCAGCTGTAATTCGTTTACCTCACATAGCTGTTTTATCGTCTTTTGGGAGAGATACATCACTAGTGAACATCATGAGACTCCGGTCCATATTACCATCATTGATCACATCCGCTATTTACTTTTCGCTTTTATTTACTATTGCAAACATTATCTATCACTACTATCATTTGCGTTTAATCCTTTGTGAACTACAAGGCCGGAGGGATTGACAACCTCTCTGTACTCGTTGGGAGCAAAGTTATTTGTATCTGTGTGCAGGTCCGCGTTGATTGCTAATATCTGGCGCCGTTAGCAGTTGACACCTTCTTGTTGAACCTAGGAGTCTCTGGGGATTCGATCCTTGGTATCTTTGCCAAGGGAAAAACTTCCGCAACACTACATCTCACACCTTCCACTTGGGGTAACCAACGAGGGGCGAGAAGCCTAGCACCCATGGTTAGGACATTTTAGCATTAACGTTTTCAGTCTCCCCCAAGCTTGAGCTATGCTCTCTCCGTCATGAGGATAGAAATTATAAACATAATTTCTATTCTTATGGACTTCATGAAGAGGATAAAACTTAGAGTAAAAGAGAGACATAAGCTCTTGCCAATCAAGCAAGTGCGAGTTATCGAGAAGCTTGTACCAATCTGAAGCTTTATCTATAAGTGATACGGCGAACAATTTCCTCATGACAAACTCCCTTGATACACCTGCAAGCTTAAATAATGAACATAATTGTGACAGATATAGCAAGTGTTCACCGGGATGTCTGTCTCCTGCATAACGATTAGCCAAAACATAATTGATAATACCAGCTGGTATTTTATAGGGCACAATTTCAGTAGGGGGAGGAGCAACCACCACAGGTGTGGGGCGTCTTCCCGCAAGCAACGATCCAATAGCAAGGTTTTCCATAAACATAACTAGTGAAATAAAAACAAGAAACAAAAAAGATTTAATTGCTAGATCTAAAGATATACCTTCAAGCACTCACTTCCCCGGCAACGGCGCCAGAAATAGCTTGATGTCTACACACGCTTCTACTCTTGTAGACTATGTTGGGCCTCCAAGCGCAGAGGTTTGTAGGACAGCAGCAATTTCCCTCAAGTGAATGACCTAAGGTTTATCGAACTCAGGGAAGTAGAGGTTGAAGATGGTCTCTCTCAAGCAACCCTGCAACTAAGATAAAAGAAGTCTCTTGTGTCCCCAACACACCTAATACACTTGTTAGATGTATAGGTGCACTAGTTCGGCGAAGAGATGTTAAATGGCAAGTGATATGGATGGCAAAACAAGGTAATATAAATCTGTAATAAAAAGTGCAGCAAGCAAACAAGTGGTAAACGTGAGCACAAATGGTATTGCAATGGTGGAAACAAGGCCTAGGGTTTGTACTTTCACTAGTGGCAACTCCCAACAACATTAACATAATCGAATCACATGATATTTCCCTTAAAACATGCAATGGAGACGCACCTGGAGGTCATTCCTTCATGGTCAAGAGAGGACGAGAATTATGTAGGGCTACAAAAGCACACCTCAAAGTTCGTAGTTCTCAATCTAAGGATTTCCCAATGTCACCGCGGCCATCCAAAGAGAGTCCAACAATCACCACAACATATCTAAAGGATAGTCAAAGACAAGCACCAAGAGACTCTCAATCTTCAATCAACACACAAGAGAGGAAATCACTCATGAAAATATTTTTCTAATCCATGTCCAATAGACCGCTGTCACCTTGGTCTCAGGGATTATACTAGATAAAGACAAGTGAGTACATCAATCCAATACATAGAGGAAGGGGAAATATCATGGGATCACCCTAGATTAACATAGCCTATGATCACAACGAAGATCACATCATGGGAGAGAGAATTGACCACATAGCTACTGGTAGAAACCTCAGCCCCGAGGAGGAACTACTCCCGCATCATGGAGGGAGGAAGCAACGTCGATGGAGATGAATCCGGGGGCACTTCCCCGTCCCGGCAGGGCGCCGGCACAGGAATTCTGGTCCCCCGAAGCTTGATGGCGATGGCGGCGGAGATCGGAATTGCATCTGGAGAAAAGTGGTCCGGAATCAGGGTTTCCTCGACGGACGTTAAATATATGCCAAAGGGGGTCGCCAGGGGAGCTACGGGGGGCCCAGGCGGCCTGGCCAGGCGGCCAGGGGTGGGGCCGCCTGGGCAGGGCGCCTGGAGCCCCTCTGGCCCCCCTCCGGCCCTACTTTGGCCGCATGGAAGCTTCCGGAACGCTGATTTTTTATATAATTTTTCCGGGATTTTTCTGGCAGTTTACGTAATGGGAAAACCTGAAATACAAAAACAGCAGAAAACAGAAACTGGCACTGGGGTGCACTGAGTTAATAGGTTAGTCCAAATATGATCAAAAGTGTATGGAAGTGTATAAATATCATAGCAATATCACACAAAAGAGGCATGGAGCAAGCAGAAATTATAGATATGTTTTGGACGTATCAGTTGCCCAGAGGCTCGAAGGCTACTATTGGAGATATTGACCACGGGTACCCCGAAGACGGCAAGACGATATTTCCAGACATCGGGGCTAGCAAAGCCCCTCAGTCCGACTGCTTAGGCCGCCCCAGACGTCCCCCTGCCCGACTGCCCGGGCCAGCTTTCCAGATGGCTGCCCGGCTGCTGAAGGCAGCCGAACGGGGCGCCCGCCCGCTCAGTCCGCCGGCTCTTAGTCCGACTGCTCCACCCGGTCGGCTACCGGCTGCCGATTGCGCAAACCAGCCGGCTGCCCACCGTTCCGACCAGTCGGCACCCCAAAGTCGACCGTTGAACCGACAAGTCCCCGACGAGACGGCCATACCGCAGACAAAACGATTGTACCTGAGCACTGTACACATGTCACCCCAGCCCTCATCTAAAGTGTACTTGTCCCCTTGGCACTATTTTATAAAGTGTCCAGGGGACAACTAATCATGCCACCATGCCTCGTACTTGGCTTGGTTTGTAAGCTACCTCAAGTAGCTTACAGCCAATGCAATGTCCCATGCCTACTCCCACTATGAAAAGAGCATACATCCATCCATCCAGCAGGATGGACACACGGTGCACAAATGCTCACGCATGGAGACTCATGCACACACACAAGCTAGCTAGCCAGCCATCCATACATCCATCCATTTCCCATGACCATACATGGCCACACACATGTGCCACACTAGATAGCTACCTGCTACTACTTTCAGTCCAATACAGCTCTAGGAGCACTCTGTACCAGATATGCCACATATACTCAGACATGCAGGAGTAGGGGTGTTATCTCTCCGGAGAGCTGATACGTCTCCAACGTATCTACTTTTCCAAACACTTTTGCCCTTGTTTTGGACTCTAACTTGCATGATTTGAATGGAACTAACCCGGACTGACGATGTTTTCAGCAGAACTGCCATGGTGTTATTTTTGTGCAGAAATAAAAGTTCTCGGAATGACCTGAAATTCAACGGAGAATTATTTTGGAATATATAAAAAATATCTACGGAAAGAATCAAGCCAGGGGGCCCACACCCTGTCCACGAGGGTGGGGGCGCCCCCTCCCCCTGGGCGCGCCCCCTGCCTCATGGGCCCCCTGTTGCTCCACCGACGTCTACCCCGACTCCATATATTCACTTTCGGGCAGAAAAAAATCAGAGAGGAAGAATTATCACGTTTTACGATACGGAGCCGCCGCCAAGCCCTAATCTCTCTCGGGAGGGCTGATCTGGAGTCCGTTCGGGGCTCCGGAGAGGGGAGATCGTCGCCATCGTCATCATCAACCTTCCTCCATCACCAATTCCATGATGCTCAACGTTGTGCGTGAGTAATCCCATCGTAGGCTTGCTGGACGGTGATGGTTTGGATGAGATTTACCATGTAATCAAGTTAGTTTTGTTAGGGTTTGATACCTAGTATCCACTATGTTCTAAGATTGATGTTGCTATGACTTTGCCATGCCTAATGCTTGTCACTAGGGCCCGAGTGGCATGATTTCAGATCTAAACCTATTATGTTTTCATGAATATATGTGTGTTCTTGATCCTATCTTGCAAGTCAATAGTCACCTACGATGTGTTATGATCCGGCAACCCCGAAGTGACAATAGTCGGGACCACTCCCGATGATGACCGTATTTGAGGAGTTCATGTATTCACTATGTGTTAATGCTTTGGTCTGGTACTCTATTAAAAGGAGGCCTTAATAGCCCTTAGTTTCCACTAGGACCCCGCATCCACGGGAGAGTAGGACAAAATATGTCATGCAAGTTATTTTCCATAAGCACGTATGACTATATTCGGAATACATGCCTATATTACATTGATGCACTGGAGCTAGTTCTGTGTCACCCTAGGTTATAACTATTATATGAGGAATCGCATCCGACATAATTCTCCATCACCGATCCAATGCCTATGAGCTTTTCACATATTGCTTGTTGCTTATTTACTTTTCCGATGTTGCTGTTACAAAAACACTATCGTTACGTTTATTGATGTTACCACTATTTCCATATTACCTTGCTACTGAATTACCTTGCTACAGATACTAAGTTTCCAGGTGTGGTTGAATTGACAACTCAGCTGCAAATACTTAAGAGTATTCTTTGGCTCCCCTTGTGTCAAATCAATAAATTTGGGTTGAATACTTTACCCTCGAAAACTGTTGCGATCCCCTACACTTGTGGGTTATCAAGACTATTTTCTGGCGTTGTTGCCGAGGAGCATAGCTATATTCTTTAAGTCACTTGGGATTTATACCTGTTGATCACTATGAAGAATTTGAAGGACTCAAAAACCAAGATCTTTCCCTCAACTACGAGGGGAGGTAAGGAACTGCCATCTAGCTCTGCACTTGATTCACCCTCTGTTATGAGTAAATTTGCGACACCTACTCCTGCTATTGAATCTGATATGTCGCATGTTCTTGATGATGCCACTTTTTCTATGTATGATGAAACTACTTCTATGCTTGATAATACTGTGCCACTATGTGAATTTCTAGATGAACAAATTGCTAAGGTCAGGGAGAATGCAAATATTGAAACTAATAATATTTATGAAAGTGATGATGAAGATTCTCCCCCTTGATATGAATTGCCTGTTATTCCTGAGGGTTATGTTATGGATGAAGAAACTGATAGAAACTTTCTTGCTTGCAACGATAGATATGATCTTAAGAAATTATTAGCTAAGCTGAAAGAAAAGTCTTTGAATGCTAGAATGAAATATGACCCTGCTTTTGCTACTTCACCTATCTTTGTTACTGATAAGGATTATGATTTCTATGTTGATCCTGAGTTAATTACTTTAGTTGAATCTGATCCTTTCCATGGCTATGAGTCTGAAACTATTGTGGCACATCTTACTAAGTTGAATGATATAGCCACCCTGTTCACCAACGAGGAAAAGATTCGTTATTACTATATCCTTAAGTTATTTCCGTTCTAGTTAAAGGGTGATGCTAAGACATGGTTTAATTCTCTTGATCCTGGTTGTGTGCGTAGACCCCAGGATATGATTTATTACTTCTCTGCTAAATATTTTCCCGCTCATAAGAAACAAGCTGCCTTACGGGAAATACATAACTTTGTGCAAATTGAAGAAGAGTCTCCCACAAGCTTGGGGGAGGATTCTCCAGTTACTTAATGCTTTGCATGATCATCCTCTTCAGAGGAATAAAATACTTGATGTCTTTTATAATGGACTAACCGATGCTTCCAGAGACCACCTGGATAGTTGTGCTGGTTGTGTTTTCAGAGAAAGAACAGTTGGTCAAGATGAATTACTATTGAATAATATGTTGACCAATGAAAATAATTGGACACTTCTTGAACCAGCCCCTAAGCCAACTCCGAAGAAAAGGGGTGTTCTATTTCTCAGTCCTAAAGATATGCAAGAGGCAAAGAAATCTATGAAAGAAAAAGATATTAAAGCTGAAGATGTTAATAATTTACCGCCTATTGAAGAAATACATGGTCTTGATAACCCGACACAGGTAGTAAAGGTAAATTATCTTTATAGATTTGATGAAGGTGATATTCCTCGTTATAAGTCTGCTAGCCAATGCTTAGATGAGTTTGATAATTTTATTGTGAAGCAAGAAAACTTCAATGCTTATGTTGGTAGACAATTGCAACGTAATGCCTACATGATTGAACGCTTGAGTGATTATATGTCTAGAGTTAAAGGTGATTTGGAAATCATTAGTAAACATGCTTCTATGGTTACCACTCAAGTAGAACAAGTACTTAAGGCTCAGAATGATTTGCCCAATGAATTAAATAGTAAGAATAATGACTTTGTTGTTAGAGTTGCAACTAGAGGGGGTAAAGTGACTCAGGAACCTCTGTATCCTGAAGGCCGCCCTAAGAGAATTGAGCAAGATTCTCAGAGAACTAATGTAGATGCACCTAGTTCTTCTAAGAAGAAGAAAAAGAAAAATGATAGGACTTTGCATGCTTCTAGTGAACCTGTAGCTGACACACCCGAGAATCCTAATGATATCTCTATCTCTGATGCTGAGACACAATCTGGTGATGAACATGAACCTAGTGATAATATTAATGATGATGTTCATGATGATTGTAAGTGCATCTAGTGCCACCCCTAGTTGGTTTTGGAGTATTGACGACAAACCTGGTGGAGGGACTAATGTGTTTGTGAGAATTGCAGGATAACACAGGTAGTAGTCCCTCATTGATTCGGTTTACCTACCGGAGATGACCCCTAAAAATGTATGAAGACATTGACATCAGTGGTGGTATATGAAGATAATCATATTGAAGACTATGACAAGAGAAGACATTGTGTGAAGACTATGGAGAGCGAAGACTTAGATGTTTCGTTGTTTTCTTTTCTTCTTTGTTGAGTCATAGGAACCACCGTACTGTTAAGTGGGGTCCAAGTGATCTAAGTCAGAGTGACTGAAGTGATGCTCAACCAAATCCTATGTCTTCGAGCGAAGATAATGAGAGCAAATCTTATCCAGAGTTGGATGAGTCAGCCTTACTTGTAGCCCAAGTAAAGTTGTCGTGTGAGTGTTTGAAATCTGACCGTTGGAACACGTGTCAGTTCCTTAGTGACCCAGGGTCACTTCGGACAAATCAGGTCGGGTTGCCCAGTGGCTATAAATAGCCCACCCCCTACACCATAAATTGGTGGCTGCTCAGAGTTATTACACGGCTTTTGTCGTTTGAGAGCAACCCACCTCCGAAGCGTTTGAGAGAGAAATCCTTGCGAGGACAAAGCCAAAACACCCAGAGCCAAAGAGTGTTAGGCATCACTGAAGTCTTTCTGTCTGTGTGACCTGAAGACTTATTACACTTGAGGACTGTGTTTCCTCCAGCCGGTTAGGCATCACGTTTTGAGCATCCAAGAGTCATTGTGGATCGCCGGTGAACGAAGTCTGTGAAGGTTTGGAAGTCTACCTTGAAGACTTACCAGAGTGATTGGGCGAGGACTAGGTGTCCTTAGCTCAAGGGGAATAAGGTGAGGACGCGGTCTTCTGAGTTAAATCTCAGCCTCCCTAACCAGACGTACAATTGTCACAGCAACTGGAACTGGTTTAACAAATCACTGTCCTCCCCGAGCTACTGGTTCTATCCTTTCCTTCCCTTTACTTACCGTTCTATGTTGTGAAGTCATTGCCTGCTTGCCTTATCTGATTGACTTCACTGAGTATCTACTTGTTGTGACTGGCTTCATTCCTTCTTCCATCTTGATCCCTACTGCCTAGCTGCTATTAGTCTTTGTGCTTTCACTTCATTGAATACATGACTATGGCTTGCCTAGTGTAGTCTACTTTCCGCTGCATACTAGTAGGATTGAGTTTATCTTTTGTCTTCAAAACAACCATGTTTTGAAGCATTTTATAAAAATCACCTATTCACCCCCCCTCTAGTCGATATACTGCACTTTAAATTGGTATCAGAGCAAGGTACTCCCTTGTTCTGTGTGATTCGGTTTAACCACCTGGAGTTTTAGCGATGTCGACTGCAGGGATAATTAAAGTCTCCGCTGCGTGCCCCGTCTTCGATGGCACCGAATATCCCTACTGGAAGAACAAGATGCGCATGCACCTTGAAGCCATTGACGTGGACCTCTGGTTTGTCGTCAAGAATGGCGTTCCCAAGACTGGTGAAGGTATCACCCCTGCTGATGTCAAGAGGCTCGTTCAACTGGATTCAACGGCCAAGAACATCATCTGTGGTCATCTGACCAAAGGACAGTATGGTCGTGTAAGTGCTCTAGACATGTTAAAGGAAGTCTGGGACTGGCTCTCAAAGGTCTACGAAGGAGTCTCTACCCAGAGAGATCAAAGGATCAGCGTCCTTCGCAATCTCTTCAATCGCTTCAAGAGACATGACAATGAGAATGTCCAGCACACATTCAATCGCCTCACTGACATCACTAATGAACTTCAAGCACTTGGCGCCACTGAGATCACCAAGCATGAAATCGTCAAGACTCTCCTGAGATCACTCAGCAGCTCATTTGATATCCTTGCCCTGATGATTTAAGAATGCCCTGACTTCAAGACTCTCGATCCGTCTGACATACTTGAGAGGCTCAACACACATGAGTTCCAGCTATCTAGAAACATGACATCTATGGTCCCAACTATGGCCGATCTCGCACCTTAAAGGCAAAGGCTGTTTCTTCATCTGAAGAAGAATCTGACTGCAGTTCTGATGATCCTGAAGACATTGGAAATAGCTTGCCATGCTTGTGAAGAAGTTCCAGAAATTCACTAGGAAGAAAGGCTTCAAAAAGTCTTCACGATCCAGCTCAAGAAATGATGATGCTTCTACCCATGACTACAAGAAGAGAACATGTCATAAGTGCAAGAAATCTGGTCACTACATCTATGAGTGTCCTCAGTGGGACAATGAGAAGAAGAAGAAGAAGAGCATGGAATATGATTCTGATGACAAGAAAAAGAAGAAATACTCAAAGTCTTCTTCCAAGTCTTCATCAAAGTATTCATCACACAAGAAGAATTCATCTGGCAAGGCTCGCGCGTTTGTTAGCAAGGAGATGGATTCTGAGGAGGAGTCTGCTTCTGAAGAGGCGGAGGTGGAGTAGGAGGAGGAGTCTGATTCTGGTGCTGCGAGTCTGGCTCTAGCCACTACCTACGTGGCCAAGTCCATCTTCAACACTGAAGACAATAGCCCCGTCCCCAACATTGTTGATGAGGACGACGACTCTGCTCCCACCTACTGCTTCATGGCACGCGGTGCCAAGGTAAAATCACGCGATGCTTACTTTCAAACATCTAGTGAAGATGACTCTGATTGTGAATCAAAACCTAGCTACAAAACACTTGCTAAAATTGCCACTGAATAGCAGAAAGCCATGGAACATATTCAAAAACTGTTAGACAAAAGCGATGACCTATTGGACGCGGAAATGACCCGTTCTCAGTCCTTAATTGAAGGCATAAAAAATCTTCATGTTAAGTACAAGGAACTTGAAGGTCTTTATGAATCACTCTCAAAAACTCATGAAAAGCTTTCCCACGATTACATTCAAAGGAAACGAGAACTTGAGAAATTGAAAGCGGCTCATGAAGATCTTCAAAAAGAAAACGAGTCACTCCGCGCACAACTGATCAGCTCCACTCACGAAGAGTTTGAACCACCATGTCTAAAATGCATTGAGCGTGATAACGCTACATCTGTTGCTGAATGTTCTACTGCTGCCACTGTTGCAATATCTTCAACTACTGATGTGGTAACTAACCCCTCTGCTGAGGATGCCACTACTATTGCTGATGAAAATGCTAGGTTGAAGACTTTGTTTGAAACAGGGATGTACAAAAGCCTCAAAGGTCATCAGACTCTATGTGATGTCCTCAAAAAGCAGATACTGAACCGAAACCCTAGGAAAGAGGGTGTTGGGTTCGACAGGAGAATGAATGTTGATGGTTCATACTGGAAGCCTGAGCAGTATCCCAAAACCACATGGGTTGTTGCAAAGGAACCTTCAGTGGATCCATCTACCCTATCTGGCTTCACTTGTGCTAATCCTGTTATCATTGATGAATCCTTTGATGCAAACTATAAACTATTTAAGAATCAAAATGGTGAAGTGTTTGCCAGGTATATTGGTACTAACTGCAGGAATGGGCCACCTATGAAGAAGATCTGGGTACCCAAAGGTTGCCTTGAGAAACTTCCAGCAAATGTTATCATGACACCTCCTGGGAAGAAGACAAACCCCAGACAAAAGGCTTCATATGGTCCTAAGGCTTCATACAGACAAAGGACTCACCTGAGTCACCCTAACGCGGACGTTTTGCAGGGAAACCATACTCAGACCCATGAATATGAGCGTGTTTCTTCAAACCTCTATATTCATAAAACAAATAATTTTTCTGCCTATTCTTATGAGTATTATTCTCCTCCCGCAAGATTATTTGCTAGGGCTCCAAAGCCAAAATTCTCAGATGCTGCTCTTAGACTCATTGCTTCTAAGCCACCCCTGAAAATGTGGGTGGTTAAGAAGAACTAACTTTCTCTTACAGGGAAAGGTCTCCAGCCGAAAATCAAAGGCGTCTGATGCTATTGTTGGGGACCTAAAACACTTGTTGGGCACAAGATCAAATGCACAAATGACTTACTGCTCATACTGCTCATGAATCACTTGCTAAACATCTTATCAGTCCTAACTTTCATCTAAGCTTTCATAATCCACGTATACGTCAAATGTTTATGATTCATAACGGCTTTTGGTGAAGCCTATCCTCCTAACTGCATTGTAGGGAGTGACACCAAAGTCTTCAGAATGGATTATGGATAGCGGATGCACAAATCATATGACTGGTGACCGAAATCTTCTCATGGACTCAACCTTACGTCCATCTAACAAGAGTCACATCACATTTGCTGATACTGGTAAAAGCAAAGTGTTGGGTCTAGGTAGAGTTGCAATCTCAAGAGATCAGCACATGGATAAAGTCATGCGTGTTGAATCTCTTGGCTTCAACTTAATGTCTGTCTCAATGCTTTGTGATTTAAACATGATTGTGATCTTTAGTAAATTTCGTTGCCTTGTACTAATGGAATCTGACAAGTCTTTAGTATTTGAAGGATATAGAAAAGGTGATCTGTATATGGTAGATTTCTCAGCTGGACCGCAGATGGCCGTATGTCTTCTAGCAAAAGCTTCAGAGTGCTGGCTCTGGCATCGGAGGCTAGGACATGCTGGCATGAGGAACTTGCACACTCTCGCAAAGAAGAAGCATGTCGTAGGCATCGAGGAGTTCAAGTTCAAGAAAGATCATCTATGTGGTGCCTGTGAAGCTGGGAAGATGACTAGAGCCAAGCACCCCTCGAAGACAATCATGACGACATCCAAACCCTTCGAGCTGCTTCACATGGACTTATTTGGCCCTACTCACTACTCCACATTCTCTACCACAGTCTGTCTCTATGGCTTCGTCATTGTTGATGATTATTCAAGATACACATGGGTGCACATAATACTCTACAAGACTGAAGTGCAAGATGTCTTCAGACGCTTTGCCAACTGTGGCATGAACAACTATGGCGTCAAGATCAAGCATATCAGAAGTGACAATGGCACTGAGTTCGAGAACACTGGCCTTGATCTTTATCTGGATACAATGGGAAGCACTCATGAATTCTCAGCCCCGTATACACCTCAGCAAAATGGGATCGTTGAGCGCAAGAACAGAACTCTAATTGAGATGGCTCGAACGATGCTCGATGAATACAAGACACCAAGAAGGTTCTGGCCCGAATCTATTGATACGGCATGCCATATCATCAAACGTGTTTATCTTCACAAGCTTCTGAAGAAAACATCCTATGAACTCCTCACTGGAAAGAAGCCTAACGTAAGTTACTTCAGAGTATTTGGAGCTAAGTGCTGGATCAACGATCCTCATCACAAGTCAAAATTTGCACCGAAAGCACAGGAAGGTTTCATGCTTGGATATGGAAAGGACTCACACTCCTACAGAGTCTTCAGCATCTTTCTCTATAAAACTGTTGAAACTGTGGATGTGCGGTTTGATGAGACAAATGGTTCACAAAGAGAGACCCTACCAACCGTGCTAGATGAGGCTTCACCAACTGAATCTATCAAGCTAATGGGAACCGGTGAGATCATGCCTTCTGAAGCACAACCTGACGAGGAACTCATCATCTCTGTTCCAAATCAACCTGACGACAATGCTCAGCCTGAAGACAACACTCCTGACGATGACAATGTACAGCAAGAGTAAAATCTTCGTCCAGCTCATCCTCGTGTTGCAAATGAAGTACAAGTTGAAAAGATAATTGACAGCATAAATGCTCCTGGTCCACTTACTCGTTCAAGAGCAACACAACTAGCAAATTTCTGTGGGCACTTTGCATTTGTATCAATATCTGAACCCAAGAAAGTGGCTGAAGCTTTTATGGAACCCGAATGGATTCAAGCAATGCAAGAAGAGCTTCAACAGTTTGAGATGAACAATGTGTGGGAACTTGTCAAGCGTCCTGACCCTCGCAAGCACAACATAATAGGCACAAAATGGATCTATCGCAACAAGCAAGATGAGCATGGTCAAGTGGTCAGAAACAAAGCTCGTCTCGTTGCTCAAGGATACACTCAAGTCGAAGGGATTGACTTCGATGAAACATTTGCTCCTGTGGCTAGACTTGAAGCTATTCGTATACTGCTAACCTATGCAAATCATCACAACATACTTCTATATCAAATGGATGTAAAGAGTGCCTTTCTCAATGGAAGGATTGGAGAAGAGGTGTATGTTGCATAACCACCTGGCTTTGAAGATCCAAAACGTCCTGGTATGGTATACAAACTCAACAAGGCATTGTATCGCCTCAAACAAGCGCCTCGTGCTTGGTATGACACACTCAAAGACTTCCTGAAGAGCAAAGGCTTCAAGCCTGGATCCCTAGATCCCACACTCTTCACGAAAACATATGATGATGAACTATTTGTCTGCCAAATCTATGTGGACGACATTATCTTCGGCTGCACTGAGAAAAAATACAGTGATGAGTTTGGTCACATGATGCAAGAGCAATATCAGATGTCCATGATGGGTGAGCTGAAGTTCTTCCTTGGTCTTCAAATTCGTCAGCAAAGCAACGGCATCTTCATATCTTAAGAGAAGTACCTTAAAGACTCCCTGAAAAAGTTTGGAATGCAAGACTGCAAAGGGTACTCGACGCCAATGCCTGCTAAACACCATCTGGGTCCCGACGCCAATGGTAAAGAGTTTGATCAACAGGTATACCGCTCCATGATTGGCTCTTTGCTTTATTTATGTGCATCTAGGCCAAATATTATGCTTAGTGTTTGCATGTGTGCTCGATATCAAGCGGCACCAAAGGAGTCGCATCACTTAGCTGTGAAGCGAATACTTCGATATTTGGCTTACACCCCAACACTAGGATTATGGTATCCAAAGGGCTCAGAATTTGATCTAGTTGGATTCTCATATGCTGATTATGCTGGTGACAAAGTTGATCGCAAGTCTACATCAGGCACATGTCACTTTCTAGGACGATCTCTTGTCTGTTGGTCTTCAAAGAAGCAGAACTGTGTATCACTCTCCACTGCTGAATCTGAATACATTGCTGCTGGATCTTGCTGCGCTCAGCTTCTCTGGATGAAGCAAATGCTCAAAGACTATGGAGTCCATCTGAAGCATGTGCCACTCTACTGTGATAATGAAAAGCGCTATCAAGATTGCCAGCAACCCAGTTCAGCACTCGAAGACAAAGCACATTGAAATTCGTCATCACTTTCTCAGAGATCATGTCATGAAGGAAGATATTGATATCATACACGTCAACACTGAAGAGCAACTGGCAGATATCTTCACAAAGCCCTTGGATGAGAAAAGGTTTTGCAAGTTGCGGTGTGAGCTAAATATCTTAGAATCCTCAAATGTCCTGTAATCAGGCACACATCCTAGCACTTATGCATATTGATGACTTAGATGTGCAACACACGAAGTAAAGTATATCTTCAATCAATGAAGACTTACATTCTAAGTGTGAATACATTAACATGGAAATTGACTTCAGAGCGCCATGATAATTGTGCGTCATGTCTGGGTCTAATACTTCCTATACGGTGGGTAACGCCACCACCAAATCCTTGTTTGAAGTGTTTCTCGTGGCGTTACATTTGCAAAGTCTTCGCACTTGGTTTATCTTCGTATAGGATATATATATATATATATATATATATATATATATATATATATATATATATAGGGTGGGTCTATTCTCATAACACCCCTTAAGACCTTATTCTCCTAACAACAAGCTTATTCTCCTAACACCCCTCCCCCACCCCTACAGACCTTCTAGCGCGGGTGCGCCCCGACGCCGGCGCCCAAATCCAACCACCAGCGC
>LR738713.1:97291702-97311474 GCA_902687465.1 Secale cereale | reverse complement strand
TTGTATTTTGTCCTCTACAACATTCACTTATAGCTATCTCTTCGTATTTGAATCTTTTGAACTAAGTGAATGTGATCGGACCCTAACCTCTCTATGCTTTCTCATCTCACACTCTGTCTGTCCAAATCATATGCATTCTGTTGAATCTGTCAAATATCCTCTCTGCATCCTTGTCAGCAGAAGATACGAAGACAAACTTTAAATCTGATTTTAATGCTCCATCCTTTATGCCTGAAACCTGGAGAAGCCGGAACGATCACTCCGACAGTCGTGGTGTACATGGGATCGTGGGACAACTCCCAATGCGTTACATGACCGCCACGTGTCCCTCGTATGTGAACCGCCAGGAGCACCTGCGTAATTGTGTTGTGCCGTCTCCCATGCTTATAAATGCACGTCCCATCACGGTCAAAAGTTCTTCTACCACCTCTCCACCTCGACCAACCCTAGCGCCTCCGCTAGCTCACGACGATGCCGGCAACGAAGCGCTTCGCTGCCGCAACCTCGTCGATGTCGTCCTCACGCCGGCCGCGGACATCATCTACTCCGCCATCGTCGTAGCTGTCATCCGTCGCCAAGTTAGGGCACGGAAGATCGAACTGCTGGGCGTCCAACTCCTCTCCGTCTAAGCAGTTCATCATGTGGTAAATAAAACTTTCCTTTTACCATCATCTTGATCCATAAAGATTCATCACTTTTACCACAAGAGGTTTCTGCCTACACAAATATGTAGATCTATCCTGTCTGCATCTCATATCTTGCCTAGTACATTCACATATGCTTCAAACATAGTTAGATTCATCACTTGTACCTATTCGTGGATTCGTACAAATCTGGAACCAACTCTCATCATATGAGTGAATGTCTTCGCGCTATGAGGTCAAAGTCTTCAAAACTGTTTTATCTTCAAAAACTTCTGAGAATGCATATGACCTCTTCCCCTTCCCTCGCATCTCTAATGCTGTCACAGGTACACGTCCGTGGGAGAATCCCTTGGTTCTCATAGTCTGCATTCATTTGCAGAATTCTTGCAGCGTCACATTCACTCCCCTGAAGACAGTTCATGTCTGACCAGCAGACCAAAGCATTTGCCAGTTTTCAAGCCATTCAATTTGAAGCCCTTCAGATTGAAGCCAATGGCTACAGACAAGACAGTTAGAAAGGGTGGCAGACAGCGCCGTGGCAACACCTCCAAAGATTTGCCTCCTGGTCTCAATGAGATGTACAAGACTGATCCAGAGGAGGATTATAATCAGAGGAAGACACGAATCCAATGGATTCGAAGATATTGGGCTGAACAGTGGTTCAAGTACAGGTTCGTGACCCAAGAGTATGCTGAAAAGAACGCCATCAAGCATCCATGGGGAGATATTACCTACAAAAATCTTCCACCCAAGACTCGTGCTGAAGCCATTGCTCAAGGCTTCTACCCTTGCATGGTCAGAGGGCCTCAACCTACTCATGCTGATCCTACTTCTCTACTCTGGTGTCACGACGACAATTTGTTCAAGCGAAATCTTCAATATGCCAAGAACTCAGCCAAAGAGAACAAGAATAACTGGGGATTGGACTTCAATCCTGGCCCCTCTGCGCCCCACGCTGATGGCACGCGCGAAGCTGAACCAAACCTGGTTGGGCCCTTCTACAACTTAGAAGGCCTCATCAGTCACATCAGGGTTCAAGGGGCGGATGTGGATCAACCTGCAGATGACGCTGATTCTGAAGAAGCGCCTGCAACCCCGAAGCCCAAGAAGAAGAAATTCAAGGCTTCGAAGACCACTCCACCAATTGCTTCTAGAGTGAAGCCTTTGGCCACTGCTCCACCAGCACCAAGTGTGCAGTCTGAGGAGCACTCTCGCATCTCCAAGAGCAAACAGCTGATGAAGAAGCCCTCGCACAACCCCAGTCCAGCTCTCACTCCTGACGTTGTTCTGAAGACTGCCAATGAAGCCCTTGATCTCTCGGGCGATGAGGATCTTGGTGACGATGCTCTGGAGCAACTGATCAAGAGCAAGCAAGATGCTGAAATCGTCAATGATTTGCCGCTCTTTGACATGGAAGTGCTCAATAATTTCATTGATGAATGGTTTGACACCCCAACCTCAGCTTCGACGATCTTCAACTTCCAGTTGGCCTCAACGTCTCCTTCCATGGCGCCATTGCTTCTGAGCTAGCTCTGGCTCAGAGAATTGTTGAGCTGAAGCAAAAGATCAATTATGAAAGGGCTCAGTTCAAGAAGCATGTGGACAAGCTCAGCGTACAAGAGATTCAGAACTTCAAAGTCATGATGCATGAGTTCAAGGAAGCCTTTCGCCAGAGGCGTGATGAAGCTAAAGGTTCTTGTGAGCGAATCAAGGACTTGGCTGCCAAATGCGTTCAAGCTTTCAATGAAGCTGAAAAGCGCAAGGCCCTTGGGCGTCCTGGCATTGACCCAAGGATGGCTACTAAGAAAAAGAAGAAGCAACATGTGCCCGAAGCTGAAGAATCAAGGCAGGAAATGCCTCGCATAGTCTTCCCTGCCAGCATGACTGGCACGAAGCCTAAGGCCACCCCAACTGCTTCGGAACTCAAGAAGACAAAGGTGGCTGAAGCAGAAGCTCGCAAGCGCAAGCAAACTACTGATGAAGCTCCACCCACCAAGAAGCGCAAGACAAAGAAGGATAAGGCTGCTTCCAAAGAGCCTATCTTTGTCGAGCCCATATCAGTTGCTCGCCCTGCATCTGCCCATAGAGAACAACGAATGACAGTCCATGAGCCTACTCCCACAGAGGCTGAAGACATTCCAGCTGTTGACCCCACCGCAGCTGAAGACATTGGTCCTCATGACAATGTTGAAGATGATGAAGTCTTTCCTCAGATCGAGTACAACGTTGAATCTTCGCCTGTTCTTACGAACAGCGAACGCATCAGCATTGGTCGTCCATTGACGCCAATTGCACAGGATGACTCGTGGACTAATCACCCACAAGATACATCAGCCACACCTCAGCCAACTCAAGACACCAGTTCGGTGCTTGAAGATGAAGACTTTGAGGCCCAACAACCTCCATCCCGTCAGGCGTCGCCAGCATTTCGCAGGCTTTGCAAAGGACCAAGGCCTCAAGTCGTCACCCCAATTGTTCCAGAAGGAGTAGAGCAACCATCTGTACCTGATGCTGCTCCTACTGTGAACCCCTCAGAATATGAAGCCAAAGCGGCTGAAGATATTCCGGCTGCATCAGCCGAAGAAGAACCACCCCAAGGAGAAGAACAACCTCAAGCAGAAGAAGCACGTACTGCCACACCCCCTGTTCTCGAGGAGAACGTGTCCGACCCTCCAGCTCCTGAAGTGGAGGTTACAAACTCAGAGGATGCCACCACCAACACAGAAGCCAATGACGTGGTCATGGCTGAAGCTAATGTGGCACCTGAAGACATAATGGTGCCTGAAGTGATGGCGCCTGAAGCAAGTGCTGCACATGAAGCAAATCAGCAGCCATACAATTGAGCAAGCATACAACCAAGATGATCAGCTCATTACTGTCCGGTGGCCCATTCTGACTCCACCACCTACTACTAGACCGCATGCTGCTGGTCCTCAGTTTGATCATCATGTTGAGCACAGGCCTCAAGTTTAGAAGCCTAAGCCAAGACTGCCAAGGTTTCCAGGTATTGCAACCTCTCAAGGGTCATTCAATGCCAATAGCTTCACTGCGCACAACACCTTCTTTGACAGCGCCAAGAACCCATATTCCAAGCCAAGAATATCATCAGATAGGTTCTGGAGCCATCAGCAGCGCAGTTATTACTCAAGAGTACTCCATGATCAAGGGCGCATTTTCCCTCATATGCGTCTTGATACTGAAGCTATTGCTGGTCTGCCCTGTCTGGAGGAAGCTCTTGATTGCTTCCGTGATGCTGGTCTGCTAAATTTTGTAACTGACAAGGAGCATTGGAATGAAGAGCTGCTTCTGCAATTCTATGCAACACTCCACATTCGAGGCTACAGCAGGGATCCGAAGACATGGGTCCTTGAGTGGATGATAGGCAATGTCCATCATGAAGCCAAAGCCTTTGATCTCATTGAGCTTACTGGCCTGCCCACTCCAGGAGATCTGTATGAACCTGGCTGTCAATTGCACAATGAAGCCTTGGAGAGTATATTTCAGAAGCGCAAGCCCAACATGAGCCAAATTCTAAGCATGATGAAGCCTCTGCCAAGTGATGTTGAATATCCTAAGGAATTCTTTGTTGAAGACCTAGAGTACCTGCCACGCAGCGTCTATCATATCATCACGCGTACTAGATGGCCCGTCAAAGGACATTCTTCATCAGCCAAGCTTGAAGGCACCATGAAGACTTTGGTCTTCTATATCTTCAATGGCATCAGCTTCAATGCTCAAGATTTCTTCATTAGGCAATTGGCTATGTCTGGATCTGATTTGTTTGGTCTGAAATTCTATGCCCCATGGATTATGCGCCTCATCAAGCTTCATTCAGCTATCACCTATCAGCCCTCTGCTCGCAACCATCACATATTCTTGCCTGAGGTTGATATGTCAGCTGAAGCTGTATACCAAGAACCTGCCAAAGAGCCTGTTAGTCTTCACAACGCTGATCACCAGAGCTTCACTCAGCAAATTGAAGGAGTTCTAGCAGTCTCACGCATTTATCCTCTGGCTGGCCGTACTCGTCTACCTCGGCACGCTGAAACCGAAGCTACTGAGAGCACCATTGCCCAAAGGCCTCAGAAGCGATCTCGTGTTCTCAATAACCGAGAGCTTCTGGTTGCCCTCCATCAGAAACAGGATAAGCATCACTACTGGCTAAAGCGTCAGATGCAAAGCCTCTTGGTGGATGTAAATCGCATTCGCAATCTTGCCACCAAGAATGCCTTTGTTGCTCATGAAACCTGTCGAAGGTCTTGGAAGAGTTTAACCTTGCTGAGTGCTGAAGCGGATCTTCAAGATGATGGCTTCACAGAGAGATTCAAGTTTGACAACACTCCTCCAAGGAATGTTGTTATGCGTCGAACTCCGTCTCTTGAAGATTCTGAATACTCCTCCTCCGCTGCAACAATTGACGCTAGGGTGATAGATGATCAAGATGATGCTACCTCACCCCTCCTACTTCAGCGCGCATCGACACTGCACCAACTACTTCTGCACCGCCAAACACCAACGTCGACCCTGCATCCTCCCCTGCTCCAACTAGGAACGAGTAGAGGCTCTATGTCTTCAAACCTTTTTGGTCCTTATTGACAAAAGGGGGAGAAGCATATGAGTTGATAGTCTTCAAGCGGGTCCATATGGGCGGGTGCTTTATATTTTGCCTAGTGATTACAACTCTCGTTTTTGCTACATTTGGTTCTTTGAGTTGTAACACTTAAACTGATAGTCGTCTGCTACCTTTTATTCCGCACTTAGTCATTATTGCAGACGTCCATTTTTCATTATGCATGTCATTATATTCGACATATCAATTGTGCATGATGAATTGTCTTCATAAGTTGAAGAGGATCTCCACAAGTACAACCTGCCATGTGCATTTGCATTCAAAGGCAAATCAACTATATGCACATCTTCAGGGGGAGCCTTTTGCTGCTTACGAAGACAATACCTTTATCCTTTACAATTTCACAAACCTTTTATCCCCGTTGAAAACTTCAACCAGTTTGTCATCAATCACCAAAAAGGGGGAGATTGTAAGTGCATCTAGTGCCACCCCTAGTTGGTTTTGGAGTATTGACGACAAACCTGGTGGAGGGACTAATGTGTTTGTGAGAATTGCAGGATAACACGGGTAGTAGTCCCTCATTGATTCGGTTTACCTACCGAAGATGATCCTTAAAAATGTATGAAGACATTGACATCAGTGGTGGTATATGAAGATAATCATATTGAAGACTATGACAAGAGAAGACATTGTGTGAAGACTATGGAGAGCGAAGACTTAGATGTTTCGTTGTTTCCTTTTCTTCTTTGTTGAGTCATAGGAACTACCGTACTGTTAAGTGGGGTCCAAGTGATCTAAGTCAGAGTGACTGAAGTGATGCTCAACCAAATCCTATGTCTTCGAGCGAAGACAATGAGAGCAAATCTTATCCAGAGTTGGATGAGTCAGCCTTACTTGTAGCCCAAGTAAAGTTGTCGTGTGAGTGTTTGAAATCTGACCGTTGGAACACGTGTTAGTTCCTTAGTGACCCAGGGTCACTTCGGACAAATCAGGTCGGGTTGCCCAGTGGCTATAAATAGCCCACCCCCTACCCCATAAATTGGTGGCTGCTCAGAGTTATTACACGGCTTTTGTCGTTTGAGAGCAACCCACCTCCGAAGCGTTTGAGAGAGAAATCCTTGCGAGGACAAAGCCAAAACACCCAGAGCCAAAGAGTGTTAGGCATCACTGAAGTCTTTCTGTCTGTGTGACCTGAAGACTTATTACACTTGAGGATTGTGTTTCCTCCAGCCAGTTAGGCGTCGTGTTCTAAGCATCCAAGAGTCATTGTGGATCGCCGGTGAACGAAGTCTGTGAAGGTTTGGAAGTCTACCTTGAAGACTTACCAGAGTGATTGGGCGAGGACTAGGTGTCCTTAGCTCAAGGGGAATAAGGTGAAGACGCAGTCTTCTGAGTTAAATCTCAGCCTCCCTAACCAGACGTACAGTTGTTACAGCAACTGCAACTGGTCAAACAAATCACTGTCCTCCCCGAGCTACAGGTTCTATCCTTTCCTTCCCTTTACTTACCGTTCTATGTTGTGAAGTCATTGCCTGCTTGCCTTATCTGATTGACTTCACTTAGTATCTACTTGTTGTGACTGGCTTCATTCCTTCTTCCATCTTGATCCCTACGGCCTAGCTGCTATTAGTCTTCGTGCTTTCACTTCATTGAATACATGACTATGGCTTGCCTAGTGTAGTCTACTTTCCGCTGCATACTAATAGGATTGAGTTTATCTTTTGTCTTCAAAACTACCATGTTTTGAAGCATTTCATAAAAATCACCTATTCACCCTCCCTCTAGTCGATATACTGCACTTTCAATGATGCTCAACATAGCAATGATAATGATGTAGATATTGAACCTGCTGTTGATCTTGATAACCCACAATCAAAGAATCAACGTTATGATAAGAGAGACCTTGTTGCTAAGAAGCACGGTAAGGAAAGAGAACCATGGGTTCAGAAACCCATGCCTTTTCCTCCTAAACCATCCAAGAAAAAGGATGATGAGGATTTTGAGCGCTTTCCTGAGATGATTAGACCTATCTTTTTGCGTATGTGTTTGACCGATATGCTTAAAACAAATCCTTATGCTATGTATATGAAAGATATCATTACCAATAAAAGAAAGATACCTGAAGTTGAAATTTCCACCATGCTTGTTAATTTTACACTTTTAAGGGTGGAATACTTAAGAAACTAGGAGATCCAGGAGTACCTACTATACCTTGCTCCATCAAAGGAAACTATGTTAAAACTGCTTTATGTGATCTTGGAGCCGGTGTTAGTGTTATGCATCTCTCTTTATATCGTAGACTTGACTTGAGTAAGTTGACACCTATTGAAATATCTTTGCAAATGGCCGAGAAATCAACTGCTATACCTGGCGGTATTTGTGAGGATGTGCCTATTGTAGTTGCAAATGTTACTATTCTAACGGACTTTGTTATCCTTGATATTCTCGAGGACGATAGTATGTCTATTATCCTTGGTAGACCATTTTTGAATCCTGCAGGGGCTATTATTGATTGCAACAAAGGCAATGTAACTTTTCACGTCAATAGTAATGAGCATACGGTACACTTTCCGAGGAAACAACCTCAGGTCCACAGTATCAATTCTATTGGAAAATTTTCAACTATCACTATTGGAGGTTTCGAATTTCCTCTTCCTACTGTCAAGAAGACATATGATATTCTTATTGTTGGGGACATACATATCCCCATTGAGGTAACCTAGTGTTATTCGAAAATTCTCCAGTTTCATGTTATTCGAAAAGAGTTTATTAACAAGACCTGATCAACCTTGTTAATGGATTCTTTTTGATGAGCATGAGATGGGTGAATCTAGATAGCACAACCTGCTGTACCCTTCTTTTACTTTCTGTTAATTAGATTAAATAAAGCAAAAATAGTATTTTCTGTCTGTTTCCAGACTTATCCGTGCAATAAAAATAATACCCCGAAAATAAAAGTTCTCCAAATGCTCTGAAAATAAAATATGATTTTTCTAGAATATTTGACAATATTTGGCACAGAGAACACAACAGGGGGAGCCAGCACCTGGCCACGAGTGTCCAGGGCGCGCCCACCCTCACTCGGCGCGCCCCCTGCCTCATGGGCCCTACGTGGCCCCCCTCCACTTATTCCTGCACCCGCGCACTCCTTCCTCCTCCCAAAAAAAATCACTACCCAACTCAAGCACGAGTTCTAGCTCATCTTGCTGCCATTTTCGATCTCCTTGCTCAAAACTCCATTCACAAAACTGTTTGGTGAGATTGTTCCTTGGTATGTGACTCCTCCATTGGTCCAATTAGTTTTTGTTCTAGTGCTTTATTTATTGCAAATTTTTGCTGCTGTGGTGACCTTGTTCTTGAGCTTGCATGTTAAATTTCTTTGATCCCAGGTAGTTCTAATGCATGATATAGTCTCTAGGCACTTGTAGGAGTTGTTGCTATCAATCTTGTTGAGTTTGGTTCACTTTTATTTTGAGTTACTAAAAATTTCAGAAATTTTCAAAGAAGTAAAATGATGAGGAGATTGTTGAGAGGCTCTTCCAGTCAAAGTTCAAAGGATAAGCAGAAGGAAGAGAATAAGAAGCCCAAATATAATCATCCTCGCACTGCGGAAGTTCGGCCGTGTGAATGGCCTTGTAATGAGTTCTTGGAAGCCGCCGGGATTTATAAAGACTTTTATTATTTGGCGGACAATGCAGGCCTCACCGACTTCCTCCACAACCAGCGTGAATAGTATATCTTGCTCACTAACATTTTCACGCAAAACTTTCATTTTCATGCTAAGAAATCACCACCTTCAGTGGAGTTTCGTTTATATGATGAGGTTAATGTTGGAAATATGCCCTAGAGGCAATAATAAAAGGATTATTATTATATTTCCTTGTTCATGATAATTGTCTGTTATTCATGCTTGAATTGTATTGTACGGAAACAGCGATACATGTGTGAATACATAGACCACAATGTGTCCCTAGTAAGCCTCTAGTTACTAGCTCGTTAATCAACAGATGGTCACGGTTTCCTGACCATGGACATTGGATGTCATTGATAACAGGATCATATCATTAGGAGAATGATGTGATGGACAAGACCCAATCCTAAGCCTAGCACGAGATCGTATAGTTCGTAATGCTTAAGCTTTTCCAGTGTCAAGTATTTGTTCCTTAGACCATGAGGTTGTGCAACTCCCGGATACCGTAGGAATACTTTGGGTGTGCCAAACGTCACAACGTAAATGGGTGGCTATAAAGGTATGCAACGGGTATCTCCGAAAGTGTCTGTTGAGTTGGTACGAACCGAGACTGGGATATTGTCACTCCGTATGACGGAGAGGTATCTCTGGGCCCACTCGGTAAGACATCATCATAATGAGCTCAAAGTGACTAAGGAGTTAGTCACGGGATGATGGATTACGGAACGAGTAAAGAGACTTGCCATGACGAGATTGAACAAGGTATCGGGCATACCGACGATCGAATCTCGGGCAAGTACCGTACCGATACACAAAGGGAATAACATACGGGATTGAGTGAATCCTTGACACAGTGGTTCATCCGATGAGATCATCGAGGAACACGTGGGAACCAACATGGGTATCCAGATCCCGCTGTTGGTTATTGACCGGAGAGTCGTCTCGGTCATGTCTGCGTGTCTCCCGAACCCGTAGGGTCTACACACTTAAGGTTAGGTGACGCTAGGGTTGTAGAGATATATGCACATGGAAACCTGAATGTTGTTCGGAGTCCCGGATAAGATCCCGGACGTCACGAGGAGTTCCGGAATGGTCCGGAGGTGAAGAATGATATATAGGAAGTCCAGTTTCGGCCATCGGGAGAGTTCCGGGGGTCACCGGGAGTGTCCCCGGACCACCGGAAGGGTCCCGGGGGTCCACCGGGTGGGGCCACCCATCCCGGAGGGCCCCGTGGGCCGTAGGGGGAGGGGGTCCAGCCCCTGGTGGGCTGGCGCACCTCACATGGGCCACCCCCCCATGCGCCTAGGGTTGAAACCCTAGGGGTGGGGGCGCCTCCCTATGCCTTGGGGGGCAAGATACCCCCCTGGCCGCCGCCCCCCTAGGAGATTGGATCTCCTAGGGCCGGCGCCCCCCTGGCCCCCTATATATAGTGGGGGGGAGAGAGGGCAGCCGCACCCCAAGCCTCTGGCGCCTTGATACGTCTCAAACGTATCTACTTTTCCAAACACTTTTGATATTGTTTTGACCTCATTCTTGCATGATTTGAACTAAACTAACCCGGACTGACGCTGTTTTCAGCAGAGCTGCCTGTATGGTTTTATTGTGTGCAGGAAAACGTATTTTTAGGTATCTCAGAAAAATCCACGAAAAATCACAGAAAATCCACGCGCCCGAAGAGACCAGGAGCCAGAAGTGGGGCCAGAGGGGGGCCAGGGGGTGCCCAGGCGCTCTGTGGGTGCCCCCCCCCCTGGGCCGCGCCGAGGGGTCGCCTGGGTGGGGCCCACACCCCCTGGTGCCCTACTTTGCCTCGTATTTTTACTCGCGACACGGAAACCCCAGATCAGAAGTTCTTTTCGCAGTTTTCCGTCGCGGAGCTGCCGCCACCCTCTGTTCTTCCTCGGGAGGGCTAATCTGGAGGCTGAATTGGCCTCCGGAGAGGGGAGATCGTCGCCATCGTCATCATCATCACCACTCCATCATCCCTCCATGACTTCCCCTTCCATGTGTGAGTAATTCCCCTGCTGTAGGCGAAGGGGATGGTAGGGATTGGATGAGTTAGATCATGTAATAGTTTATCAGATCGTTGGGGGCATGTTGCCTATCATCTACTATGGTGTTTATCATCTTTGCTTCAACTTGTTATTCTTAATGCTTGACACTTAGGGCCCGAGTGCCATGGTTTCAGATCTGAACCATATGTGTTTGCATGAATATATTTGTGTTCGTGATCCTATCTATGAGTTGTTTGCACCTGTTACGGTTCGGAACCGGCGATCCCAAAAGTGACAGCTTGGGACACCAAAGGGGATGGTCCGTAGTTTGAGGATTACATGTATCCATTGAGTTCATTGCTTTGTTCCGGTGCTCTTTGACAGGAGCACCTTAATCTCCATAAGTTCCTTTTGGCCCCGTTCGTAGCGGGATGGTAGGACAAAAGATGTTGTGCAAGTTCTTATTGCAAGCACGTACAACTACCTACGGGATACATGCCTAATGTTTGATATTTGCCTAGATGTTCATTACTTTTCCGTGTGCCGTGCCCCAAGTTAGAATCTATCTCATCCATGCAGTGCCCAACCATCCATCTCCCTAGCCTACAGTGTTTTAAATCCTGCTGGTTACTAGTTGCTATTCTTGCCATTTACTTTTGCTATTTACTTTTACTGTTTACTTTTACTATCACTATCATATCACTGTTACCACTTATCTTTTGTTGCAAGTAAGTATATTTCAGGTGCGGTTGAATTGACAACTCAACTGTCAAAGCTTATAAATACTCTTTGGATCCCCGTGTGTCGAATCAATAAATTGGGTTATTCTTACCCGCGAAGACTATATCGATCCCTTACGGTTGAGGGTTATCAAGTACCGTTTTCTGGCGCCGTTGCCGGGGAGCATAGCAATATTTACAAGTCTACTTGAGGTATCCTACCTGCTGCACTTCATCCACTATGGGTAAGAAAGGAGACCCCAAGGTTCCGATCTTACTATCCACTACAAGAAGAGGTACTGCTCTGAGCACTAGTGCTACACTTGATTCACCTTCCGTTATGAGTAAGTTTGCCTCACCACCACCACATGATGCTCCTACTGAATCTGTTACTATGTCTGATACTCTTGATGATGCTTCTACTACTTTTGATGATATTAGTTCGCTTGGTTATGCTCTTGAGAAACAAATTGTTGCTGGTGCTAAAAAGTCTGGAATTGAACTTCCTGTTACTCGCTACCCTATTGGTAAAACTTATGATTATCCTGATTTGAGTAAACTCAAAGAGAGGCTCCTTGATGATGATTACTATATGCTTGATGAAGATTTATGCAGGGAACTGACAAAGTTTTCCGGCTCTGACCCTGAAGTCATTAAGAAACTATTTGAAAAACACTCTTTGAAGAACAAAACCGTTCCTAATCCTGAATTTGCTACATCTCCTATATGCATTGATGATCCTGATTATGATTTCTCTGTTGATCTTTCACTTATACCTATGGTTGAAGCTGACCCCTTTTATGGCAGAGAAAATGATGATGCTATTGCACACCTAACTAAACTCGGTGAGCTAGGTGGCCTATTTACCACAGATGAAAAGATACGATACTTTTATGTGACCAAGCTTCTTCCTTTCTCGTTGAAGGAAGGTGCTAAAGCATGGTATGATTCACTCCCATACGGTTCCATTAAGAGTCCTGAAGATTTAGCTCACTCTTTTGTTGATAAGTACTTTCCTGCTCACATGCAACATGCTGCTTTACAAAGAATTTATAACTTTAAACAGTTGCAGGATGAGTCCCTCCCTAAAGCTTGGGGGAGGTACTACGGTCTGATTCGGGCTAGACCTGGACATGAAATCCCTAAGAACGAATTAATCGATATATTCTATGCTGGTCTAACTGATGAATCCAGGTCCTATTTGGACAGTTGTGCTGGTTGTGTTTTTAGGAAAAGAACACCGGACGATGCAGAAGATTTGATGGGCAGGATTGCCAAAAACCATGAAGATTGGTCCGTCCCTGAACCACCTCCACCAACAAAGAAGAGGGGCATGTTTGTTCTGAGCCCCGAGGATATGCGAGAAGCAAAGAAGTCTATTAAAGAGAAAGGTATTAAAGCTGAAGACGTGAAGAATCTACCCCCTATTGAGAAGCTGTGTGAGCCTACCACTCACCCTCCTATGGTAGAGGTACACTCTCTTTTAGATTTCAGCGCAAGTGACATCCCTCATGGTAAGCCTCCTGATCAATGTTTAGATGAGTTTGATAATTTTATTATGAAACAAAATCATTTTAATGAGAGGATACAAAGTCAATTGCATGATAATTCCCTTGCTATCAAAAGACTGCTTGATGTTTTAGATAGAACAGTTAATGATGTTCAATGTCTTGTGAAGCATTTTCATATGGTTCAAACTCAGCTTGATCAAATTTCTAATGTGAAAAGAGATTTGCTTGCTAACAATGCCAAACAAGATAATTTGCAGGCTTTCGGGATTAAGACCCGAGGAGGAACTAGCACTCAAGATCCTCTTTATCCAGAGGGACATCCGAAGAGAATCGAGCAGGATTCTCAAATGCAGGAAGAAGAAATTGTTGGCTCTCCAAAGAAAAAGAAGAAACATAAGGAGACTGACAATTCTAATGATCCTATTGCAGATGAAGAACCAGCTATTGATCCCAACAGTGTACCTATCTCCGATGCTGAGACTGAAGACGGTGCTGAACTTGAAGGTAATAATAATGAGAAGAATGATCCGCCTGAAGTTCGAGAAGAAGAAGGACCTGACAAACGTAAGAGGTACACTAAAGAAGACTTCATCGCAAGAAAACATGGGAAGGAAAGAGAACCATGGGTACAGAAACCCATGCCCTTTCCAGGTAAGTCCATCAAATCTAAAGAAGAAGAGCATTATAATAAGTTTTGTGAGTGGATCAAACCTCTTTTTCTTCAAATTCCTTTGACTGATGCTATTAAATTACCTCCTTATTCAAAATATATGAAAGATATTGTCACTAACAAAAGAAAAGTTCCTAATGATGCAATATCTACTATGCTTGCTAACTACTCTTTCAGTGGCAAGATTCCTGAGAAGCTCGGTGATCCAGGTATACCCACCATTCCTTGCTCCATAAAGAATAATTATGTCAAAACTGCTTTATGTGATCTTGGAGCAGGAGTGAGTGTTATGCCTCTCTCTCTTTATGAGAGGCTTTGTTTATAGAAACTAATTCCTACAGATATCTCCCTTCAGATGGCTGACAAGTCAACCACTGTTCCGATAGGTATTTGTGAGGATGTTCCCGTAGAAGTTGCTAATTGTTTAATTCTTACTGATTTTGTTGTGCTTGACATGCCCGAGGATGGGAGCATGCCCATTATTCTTGGTAGACCTTTTCTTAACACCGCAGGTGCTATTATTGATTGCAATAAAGGGAAGGTTACCTTCCATGTGAATGATAAAGAACACACGGTATATTTTCCAAAGAAGACCGACAGGAGGCATGGCCTCAACTCTATAGAGAATATCGAGACCGTGAAAATTGGAGAATGGGACTGTCCACTACATGTGCCTCACAAATACAAAACTATCATAGTGGGGACAATGTCCATCAAAGTAAAGGTTCAGTGATTACTTCGTAAGAGGTGAGACTTTTTGCTCTATATATCGCTTGTTTGTTGGTAAGACTTGATCGACCTTACTAGTAAACATGTTTTATATGGATAAAAAAGTTGAGCTTGTTATGTTTTCACTTGTTTTTAGTTTTGTCCTACTTGCTGTACCAAGTATTTATGTTTTTGAAGCTTCACAATACTACTAACTGCTTCAAGTTTTCAGAGAGTTTCGCAGCTTTTTGAACTTCGAAAAAATTTCAACAGTGAAGTTTTCAAAAAAAATTCAGAAAAATAAAAATAAAAAATTCCACGTCGGGAGAGACCCAGAGGGGCCTGGGGCCAGCCAGGGGGACCCACCAGTGGCCCAGGCGGCCAGCTGGCGCGGCCCAGCCCCTGGCCGCGCCCATAGGGCGCCTGGGGCCCACAGGGCCCCCCTCCAGGTATGTCTTCTTCCTCTCTCTCTCTCTCTCTCTCTCTTTCTCCAAAAACGCGAGTTCTGCTCTTGTTCTTGTGTTCTTGCTGTTCTTGGAGGCGATTCTTCGATCTCTCTCTACAGCCCATCATTTGAGCTGAAATTTTGAGCAAATACTCCCTGGTATGTGACTCCTCCACCCCTCCAATTAGATTTTTGATTGGTGGCTTCATTTGTGAGTATTTAGTAGTTCTTGGTGCTGTATAGATGAGCTTGCATGCATATGTAGAAAGTTATTTTTCAAGTTTTGATGCAACTTTATGCCTTGGGCAAGTGAGTTGAGTAGTTTGCCTTAGCTCACTTTGTTTTAATCCTCGTTTTTGTAAATTGTAAAAAAATTCAGAAATGAGTTTGTTAGGAAGGGCAAAAGGGTGGCTTGAGAAGAGGAGGCCCGCACCCTCCGATCGAGTTACTAGAGCCGCAGCTTCACCATCGACTGCTAGGGTGAGCTATAATGAAGATCATGTGCCCCTGGAGTTGTTGGAAGATACAAGTCCAGCACGTGCAATGACATTTCCATGTGATGAGTTCATGGAAGCTGCGGGAATCAAGGATGAGTTTTATAATCTTTGTGCTAATGCAGGTTTGACACGACTCGTCACGAGCCGTGTTACTCAGTATCAAAAACTCACCTCCAGTTTCATTAACAGTTTTAGATATAATCCTGATTCAGGTGCTATTGAGTTTAAAATTTATAATGATCTTATCACCATGACTTTGGGGAATTTTTGTGAAATAATAGGTGTGCCGAATGTTGGGAGGACGGCTAGGATGGCCACTCAGCCCTCCGAGCTGAAAACCGTCATCAACTCTCTCTGCAGCATGGGTACGAGGGATATTCATCGGTCGAAGATCTCCAGCATCTTATTTCCTCACCTCTGGTATTTTGCATATTATATTGCTAGAGGGGTGTTAGCTCGTGACAACACGAGCAACATTTCTGCTCCGGATATTGCTATCCTGGCGGCAGCCCTCTCAGGGAGATCTGATTATAATCTGGGTGCCTTAATTGCTCGACGCCTTGCTATGAACGGTAACAAGGGAGACCTATATGGTGGCGTTTATGCCACACTTATCTTAGAACATCTTGGAGGCACCCCACACCCTGATGATACTCCTTTTACTTATTCAAGCTTTGATCTTGCTGCTATGAAAAGGCATAAGTTTGTTACCATGGGTTCTGAGCTTGATAATCTTATTTATATCTTGCGTTTCGGAACTGCCGCGGAACGCGAGATCCGTCTACCTGCACCTCTTTTGTTTAATTTTTCTCGCAGGAACGGATGGTCCTTTGATGTTGTCCAGTTCGATGAGTTCATGGTCCAGCATCAGTTTCATAACCCCGTGGAGGGGGTTGTGCCCGACGAGGAGGGGCACGGTGAGATACCACCTTTTCAGGGAGAAACCGCCACCGAGTTTGGTGAAGGTTCTTCCTCTGTTTGGCGTTCGGAACCTTCCTCGTGGGAGACTCCGAGGAGTTCGGTGTACGCGCCAGCATCCTTCTACGACCCTTGGACTCACCACCATACCCCCGGAGCAGGAGGCTCCTGGGGGCAGTAGCTGCTACCAACTTAGGCCAAAAGCCTAAGCTTGGGGGAGTACGTGCCCTTCTCACTTTTCCATTGTATTATTCGTTTTATTCGCTTTGATCTTTTCGAAGTTTTTGCCCGTTCTTCTTTATTTCTCTCTTTGCAAAAACAACAAAAAGATTTTCTCTTTCTTTTGCTTTTATTCAACCTCTGAAATAATCCAAAAAGATTTCCTTTTCTCTTTAGTTTGCTTTGCTTTCAGAGTTCAGCTCGAGTCCGTGATGGCATTTAATTATATTTCCCACGTTCGATCGTGCAAGTGACAAGCAGTAATGACGAAGATCGACTGAAGGGAAGCAACAAGGAAGACCGGTATGAACTCTTTTTGTTTCTACTTTTGTACATATGCCTGTACTTATGATGTAGAGACCAGCCTGTAGCGACATAGTGCTATGTTTACAATGCTCTTCCAGTGGTTCATGCTTTCCTTGTGGCTAGTCTCGAATAACTAGAGTATATAATGTGTTATTGAAATGATCTACATGCATTGCACTGTTCATAGTCTGGTATACTAAGGTGGTATTTCCCTTTAGAGAATTTTTGGATTGACTTGGCACATGCTTACACATGTTTAAGACTAAAAAGTCTACTCTGCCTTAATGATCTTTGAGTTTTAGAATAGTTATATCACTTTCATGCCCGATTCAATGTTGCTTTGTCGCTCTGCATGATTATGACCGTTATTGCTCTCTAGTTGGTCGCTTCCCAGTCTTTTGCTAAACTTCCACCTGTACTAAGCGGACTGACTGCTTGTGCATCCAAAATCCTTAAAACCTGTTATGCCATATGAGTCCACCATACCTTCCTATACATGGTATTTACCTGCCATTCCTAACGAAGGCTTTCATGTACCATCTCGAAACTAATCAAAAGCATTTCTCTTTTTGTGCCTATGTTTTAGCTCATGAGGAAGTAGTAGTTAATTCGTGATCTTTTTAAGTTGGACAAGTTTCACCCCTGGATTGCATGTCTAATGTGCAAACCCCTAATACGAAAAGGAACTGGCATTGAGTGCGCCCGGCTCAAAAAGATAATATAACAAACAAACCCTCCTTCACGCTTTGTTCATGAGAAATCAGAAAACTTTGGCAGTAATAAACAAAGGAGATTAAGAGGATGTGATCGTCCTCATGCGGGAGCCGTTCCTCGAGACTTGTCCACTCAAAAAGTGGTTGAGTTATCTGCTAGCATTCGTTGACGAAATATGCACCTCTCAAAACGTTTTTACCTCTGTTTCTAAAAACTAAGAGCTCTGGTACATGTTTAGTTTTTGTTTCCGATCACGGGTTTTCAACTTTGCCAACAAAAGCCACGGTTCGAGAGTCTCCACCTTCTTTCTCCAAAGCACTAACTAGGAGAGCATAATTGTCATTCTGAGTGTAATGTGCATTGTCCCAAAGTATTACATTGTCTTCTGCATGCTTGTGATATGACTTATTCTGAAATCCTTAGTTCTAGTCTCCTTTAAAACTCTGGAGGAGTTTCTGCATTTATGTTTTGCTTCACTCATGGAGACTAGCGAGATACCACCCTAGTATGCTCAAGCTATGTGCAATGTAATCTTGTCTTGATTTTCAGTAGTATGTTGTTTACTTTAAGTATTTGTAACTAGTCACTTGAAAGAAGGATTGCTCCTTGCATTGTCCTCATAGTACTGTTTCAATACTTGCTAAACTCTTTTCGTAGTACATGCTTATATACATCTAATGAAGCAAAATAGTTTGTCAAAGTTTTCTTTGTCGCGTCCAGTTCGTTGAACTGAATTGCTTGAGGACAAGCAATATGCTAAGCTTGGGGGAGTTGATACGTCTCAAACGTATCTACTTTTCCAAACACTTTTGATATTGTTTTGACCTCATTCTTGCATGATTTGAACTAAACTAACCCGGACTGACGCTGTTTTCAGCAGAGCTGCCTGTATGGTTTTATTGTGTGCAGGAAAACGTATTTTTAGGTATCTCAGAAAAATCCACGAAAAATCACAGAAAATCCACGCACCCGAAGAAACCAGGAGCCAGAAGTGGGGCCAGAGGGGGGCCAGGGGGTGCCCAGGCGCCCTGTGGGCGCCCCCCCCTAGGCCGCGCCGGGGGGTCGCCTGGGTGGGGCCCACACCCCCTGGTGCCCTACTTTGCCTCGTATTTTTACTCGCGACACGGAAACCCCAGATCAGAAGTTCTTTTCGCAGTTTTCCGTCGCGGAGCAGCCGCCACCCTCTGTTCTTCCTCGGGAGGGCTAATCTGGAGGCTAAATTGGCCTCCGGAGAGGGAAGATCGTCGCCATCGTCATCATCATCACCACTCCATCATCCCTCCATGACTTCCCCTTCCATGTGTGAGTAATTCCCCTGCTGTAGGCGAAGGGGATGGTAGGGATTGGATGAGTTAGATCATGTAATAGTTTATCAGATCGTTGGGGGCATGTTGCCTATCATCTACTATGGTGCTTATCATCTTTGCTTCAACTTGTTATTCTTAATGCTTGACACTTAGGGCCCGAGTGCCATGATTTCAGATCTGAACCATATGTGTTTGCATGAATATATTTGTGTTCGTGATCCTATCTATGAGTTGTTTGCACCTGTTACGGTTCGGAACCGGCGATCCCAAAAGTGACAGCTTGGGAAACCAAAGGGGATGGTCCGTAGTTTGAGGATTACATGTATCCATTGAGTTCATTGCTTTGTTCTGGTGCTCTTTGACAGGAGCACCTTAATCTCCATAAGTTCCTTTTGGCCCCGTTCGTAGCGGGATGGTAGGACAAAAGATGTTGTGCAAGTTCTTATTGCAAGCACGTACAACTACCTACGGGATACATGCCTAATGTTTGATATTTGCCTAGATGATCATTACTTTTCCGTGTGTCGTGCCCCAAGTTAGAATCTATCTCATCCATGCAGCGCCCAACCATCCATCTCCCTAGCCTACAGTGTTTTAAATCCTGCTGGTTACTAGTTGCTATTCTTGCCATTTACTTTTGCTATTTACTTTTACTGTTTACTTTTACTATCACTATCGTCACTATCATATCACTGTTACCACTTATCTTTTGTTGCAAGTAAGTATATTTCAGGTGCGGTTGAATTGACAACTCAATTGTCAAAGCTTATAAATACTCTTTGGCTCCCCGTGTGTCGAATCAATAAATTGGGTTATTCTTACCCGCGAAGACTATCTCGATCCCTTACGGTTGAGGGTTATC
>LR738713.1:97268230-97286885 GCA_902687465.1 Secale cereale | reverse complement strand
AAACCACGACACCAACCCTCTAGTTTAACCTCCGTCCTAGTATCCGTAGTGCTTGGCGAAGCCCTATGGAGATTGTTCTTCACCACCACCGTCACCACGCCGTCGTGCTGCCGGAACTCATCTACTACTTCGCCCCTCTTGCTGGATCGAGAAGGTGAGGACGTCATCGAATTGAACGTGTGCTGAACACGGAGGTGCCGTACGTTCGGTACTTGATCGGGACGGATCGTGAAGGTGTACGACTACATCAACCGCGTTGATAAACGCTTCCACTTAGCGATCTTCAAGGGTATGAAAATGCTCTCCCCCTCTTGTTGATATGCATCTCCATGGATAGATCTTGCGTGTCCGTAGATTTTTTTTTCCCATGCAACGTTCCCCTAGAAATTCTTCCATGTCCAATGCATATAGTCAAGTGATCCAAGTATCCCTGGCCATCCTCTTGCTTCACTCTCAGTCATCATCCTCTGAGTGTCTTCCTCGGTTGGTGCTCTCAGGTACTCCGGGCCAAAGACAACAATCACTACTTTAGTGAACCTTCGAACAATCTCCAAGATTGTGTCTTCACCAATGCGGACATAGTCATTGATTGCATCGGCCGAACAACCATATGCCAAGACTCGAACAGCTGCAATGCACCTCATTAAAGGGCTTGCACTTATCTCCCCACATGCATTTCTCCGGAGATCGCACCAGTCATCATATCTCTCAACAACTTTTGCAATGGCCAGAAAAAGACTTGTGTGCATCCGAAAGCACCGGCAGAAGTACTCCTCCGGATAGGTTGGCTTTGGGTCAATGTACTCTCTCATGTTCTTGGCATGACCCTCCGCTCTATCACAGTTGATGTGTATGCGGCCAAACTGTGATCCTCTCCTAGGTCACCGAACACCATCATTGAAAACCATGACTAAAACGGTGTCAAAGTCATCGTCGTCTTCTTCTTCTTCCAATGAAGACAAGTCCTCCAAGACCATCTCCCTCAACCTCTTCATCTACAATTTCAATGGCTAGGTTCAATCCAAATGGCTCGGTTCAGAAAGAAACGAACAAAAAAACTCACCTAGGCAATTCGTCGAACACTTGCGGTGCGGTGGTTGTGCACCTGCCGGCCGGTGTTGTTCAGACCAAACAAGTCGGCGACGACGAGAGCGAATGACCTGCAACGGTGTGCAAGCATGGTGAGATGTGGCGGTCGACAGAAAAAGAAGAAGCGACGAAGCAATCTGACTAATCAACAATGGCGACGACGGCAGCGTTTCACCTTGATTCCGGCGACGGTGACGGGGACCGAACAGGCTCGACGTCGGGCAGAAGGGCGGTGGGGGCAAGGGAGGCAACGTGGTAGCGGCGGGGCCGGCGGGCGATCGCTGGGAGGAAGGCCCGCGAATATGCAGGGACGAGGGGTGACGCGAGGAAGAGGCGCGGCTTTTACTCAGCCGCTAAGCGGTGAAGTATATTAAGCGAGAAAGTTGAAGCTGAAGTAAAAAAAATTACTCCCTTACGGTGGATTGGGGATCGGCTAGATGCCAGTTAGAGGAGTAAAATATAATTTTTACTCTAATCAATTATAAGGGATAGATTAGAAACGCCCTTACATAAGGGCTAGTTTGGGAGCACAGTATTTCTAAAACCGCAGTAATCTAAAACTATGGTGTTACAATGCCTAGGCATTGAATAACTCAGTTTCTAAAAATTGCATTTTTTTCCCCTCTGCTTTAGCAAAACTACAGTCATTTAGTAAGCACAATCTTTCTAAGATCAGTTAGGCGCGAGTGTTTCTCGGTTTGGAAAAAAAAAGGTCCAAATCTCTTTTTTAGATACTGCAAAAAGAAAAAACTCAGTTTTGGAGATACTACGGTTTTGCAAACTAAAGTAGTATTTGTTAATGCCAAACCCATCAAAGTTTTTAATACCTTGGTAGGCACTGCTGCCTGGCAGTGAGCTCCTGCTCCTGGATGCCAATATGCCATGGAGACAGATCGTTACCCAGTTTTAACCAAAAGTTCTATAGAATGTTAATAACATACTAGTATATCTCTAATACAGTATAACCCCACGACTCACGTCAGTTCAGTTAACTCTCGGCACATTCCACCTCAAAAAGAACACACCTCTCAATCTCGGAACATCTCGTCCACTGTACACAAAGAAGAAAAGCCTCAATCCTGAACCCTCGGTAGTGTGTTGCTGTGCAGCGTGCCTCTGAAAATTCCACACATGTGTTTCTTAGCGTTCAAGACGACGACGAAGCCTTCGTGCCGTTCTGCTGCATCTCCCAACCGTAGCTCGCCGACTTGCCGTCCTCCTCTTCGTTCTCCTCGCCGCCATCGCAGCTGTCTCCGACGGTCACCGACATCCCCCGGCTCGACACGGTGAGCTGCAGCGGCCCCTGAGGCGAGCCGGACTGCGACGAGCTGTGCTGCGACGTGGTGTACTGCTCCGTCCGTGGCCACTGTCCGGCCGACGCCGACTGCTGCTGCTCGCCGTCGGATGCTCGCCGTGTGTGCAGCCTGTATTTCTGCAAGAAGAAAATTGTGTTCTGGTAAATGTTCTGATGTTCATGTGGTCGGAAACATGGAAAATTGCAGATTAGACTGATGAACAGAAAGAAGTTCAACAAGATCAAACCTGCAGGTGGCTCTTGACCTCATCATTCGTGAGCCCATCCACCTTCATCATCTCCCTGATCTGCTTAGGAGTGGCGACTGCATCAACAGCAGAGCAAAATTTCAGCATACCAACCATGAGGAACATGTCTGAATTGTCCAAAGCATTCCAACAAACAATGTGATCTACGAACTGCTCGATCCCCACCTTGCGGGCCCCCGAGGCGCTGGAGCGCGGCGACGAACCGGCGGTGCAGCTCCGGCGACCAGCACCGCCTGGCCTTCCGCTGCGCCGACTGCTGCTCGCGTTGAGCCCCAGCGTCCGTGACGGCGCTGCTGTCGGCACTCGGGGCGGCCGGGCAGGGGGCGTCGATCGCTGGAGATGAGAGGGACAGTTCCGGGACTGCCATGGCCACCGCCTCTGGTCTCTCCGATGATTTTGCTAATGTTGGCAAGACATTTAGTGGCATGAATGCATTGGACACCTGATGCAATTGTGATTGACAACACAGGTTAGAAACAAGAAATATGTAGACACATATGTCATCTGAAATTGACTTATTCACAAGTAGTATGAGCCAAGGATATCAGGATTATTCTTGTGATGGAATCCAAAATCTGTGCATAAATTGACATCTTTTAAGAAGAAGAAAAATGACACCTCAAAACCGCCCCAAAAAAAGAATGATCCGAAGATGTCAAGACAAAGCCATCTTGGAATATTTGTGGTGCAAAAAATCTCGAAAATGGAAACTGCGAATGAGCTGAAGGAGCTGCTTATCCTTCTTTTTTCTAGCTGCTAGCACAAAAATTCCCACTTTTCTTTTCACTGACGAGACGAGCTGTAAAGTTTCCTAGTTTTTCAGTGTCATCACATAGTTTAACAATTCGCCATCATTCTTGAACATTATACAACTTTTAGTATTTTTAGTTCTTACCCTTCTCCCTTTCCAAAACAATCTTTAATTAAATTATCTAGTTAGCATGATTAATTAAGCACAGGTTGTAAATAAACCCCCAAAAATTCCACCTCGTTTTTATATTTGATAAAATTTGAACTGACATCTCCTTTCGGTGTTCCATAGTTCTCATTTCATGCCTCTACCTTTTGGGCCTGTTTCTTGACGCTGTCGCCATTGCTGGTGCTGGTGCTGCTGTGGCTCCCACAGGTCCACAGCTGCGCGGAGCTCATCCAGCTCCGCTTGTCGCTCGCGTCTGCTTCCGTCTTGACGCCCTCCGCCTTCCTCTTAGCCGGCGGTGCAGGCGACGGCGACGGCGACGGCAACGGCAACGGCGCCGGTGCGAGCAGCTGATCCGGCGCCGGTCTCCGGTGCTGCGCCACCTCATCTTTCAGCCACTCGATCACTGCACCCAACACGACAGAAAAATAAAACTCAGCCAAACAATCTAATAAACCTGGAACTGTTTGCGACTTGCGAGAGCGGTGCGGGCGGACGGACGGACGCACCGTCGGCGATGAGGTGGACGCTGATGGGGAGCTCGCGGCGGAAGACCTCCATCTTGGCCTTCTCGGCCTCGAGGCTCCGGGCGCACTCCTCGAGCCTGGCCGCCTTCTCCGCCGAGCTGGACCTGGCCACGGCCGCCCTGAGCGAGTCCGTCACCGTCCTGGCCGCCAGCGCCCGCAGCAGGTGGTCCTCGCCCGCTCCGCCGCCGCCGCCGCCGCCGCCGAGGACGACGGACTCCTTGTGCACCGCAGACGACCCCATCGCCGCCGCCAGTCCAGAGGTCCAGATGCACGCACGATCGACCGCTGTCTCGCCCGGACAGATCCACAACGACGGAGGGGAGGTACTGGTAGGAGTGGGAATGAAGATGGTGGTGCCGTTTGCGTGCTGGTGCCGCGTTTATACCGGAGGGGGAGACGGTTCAGGTGGCCGGGGCGGAGGGCAGAATGGTCATTTCGGAAAGGAACAGCATGGAATCGTTTTCGGAAGATACTACTGTCTTCTTTCTTGCTCCCTACTACTCTCCTACTTATCCTTGTAGTACTAAATAAATAAAAATAACGGGGAAAATATTTGTTGACATTCACTGCTTTTTGTTACAGAAAACAATTCACATGGTTTATTACCAAGCGGCCAAGTGCTTTTCTAGTATAAAAGTTGGTTCATTTGGGAATATTAGCAACACTTAAGCTACCACACCAGTGTACCACGCGGTAGTGAAGATTTTACAAGAATCTACTAGAAAAAATTATGTTGAGTAGGATATAGGAGTAGTATTTTTCTTTTCATATATCAGAGGGTATATAGTAATTTTTTTAGCTGGTAAAATACATTTTTTTGTTGGCATGGATGGTTTGCATTTATGGGGGTGGCAGGGGCAGGATGGTAAAGTGGAGGGAGAGGTGGGAGTCGGAGAAAAGAAGATGCTGCCCGCATGCGGTGTGGATGGATGGATGGATGTGGTTGGCAGGCAGAGGCAGAGGCGTTTCCTCGCGTAACACAGAAGAGGCGTCCAGATACCGCCTCCTCCCACGCGCCCGCGGTGCCCCGTCCCACGGAATCTTTCCCCGCCCTTTTACCCCATGCCCCCTCTACATTCCCATAACACCACGCAAGCCCTCCCGCACCCCGGAATCTTTTCCTCTCCTTTTCTGCGAAGCACGATGCGTTATTGGGAGGGGAAAAAGCTTTCTTGAATCCTCCCTCAACGCAACGGTGTGCGCAATATTGGAAAAGATGGAGGGGCCGGATGACGGTCGATGGCCGGAAGATTCCCTTTGGCTGTCACGCGTATTCCGTGGTCCATTCGGCCAAGGAATCGCGGTGTCTCGGCGCGGCTGCTGTGCTAAAAGATCCGGCTGGTGGAGTGGGTGAGACGTAGGTATCCAGTCGGAATAACCAACGGGATAAACGCAGGGCCACGTGGCTGCCTACCGCCATTGTAGCCCCTATCCGACCTAGTGCTGACCTGCTGCATGAACCTTCCAAAAGTTCTCGTCATCTTTTTTTCCTTTCAAAATTATACGTACCATATTTTTCCTAACTTTGGATGGACTTTATCTACTACTACTAGTGTAAATCTGTCTACGGTTTTGCGCAATTTCATTGGTTTTTGCCTAACAAGGTGGATGTGCAAGTAAGCATGTACTCATTTGTATGTATCATTGTGTGTTAAACACATTTTATTAGAGAACCACGCTGTGATTTGATGGTTAGGAGTACAGTGTTACGCAGCTCACGAGGGATCAAACTCAAGGTTTGACGCTTTTGTGTCTCATAAATGCAGAATATTCTTTCAGTGAGAGATGATGTTTCCATCGACACTGAGTCGCCTGTGATGACTTTATCAACCTTAATACCCGTCGTATGTATGTATGTGTTTCTCAAAAAAATAACTTACCGTGCGAGTAAAACTTGGTACCTTCGGTTAGTTAGTGTTCATGTTATTAAAGTACGCAATCTAAACAGTTTTCTCAAATTTCTATAAGAATATGACCGATAAGATGGCCACCAATAGGCATTGACGATGCCTGGTTCAAAGACCGAGGCTTGCCCATGGCTCTCATTCCTTTAATTCGCATAAAAACGTATGCATTAGACTCGTTGCCTTTTATGTCAATGAGCAAGATGTGCATTTTCGATGGATCAGAATGCACCTCCAAGCATGGAATTGCAAAACACCATAAACGAGCACGAGGGTGGATTGGGTGTTCTTGGTGTTCAAGGACGCGGAGAAACTATTGGTAAGAGGATAAGGATTCCATGTACGAGTGGGCCGGTAGAGACAGAGAGAGAGATCAATGGGCATATTGTTTCTGCCATTGATGAGAGGACACGGGAGAGAGAGAGAGAGATTCTCTCTCTAGAAACAAGGAGACAAGCTAACGTCACGTTTCTCAAGCTACAAAGATTCCTCTTTTTGTTAGTTGAAAGAAGAGGATGAACCACCATAATCCATAAAGATTCCACTTCCTACCACATATGTGCGGGCACTCCGTTTGGTGCCAACACTAGTTCTTTTTTCAGGTTGATTTAGCTAACGTTAAACATGTCCAAAGTAGTTTTTTTTTTTTTTAAAGAAAAAAAAATGTCCAAAGTAGTAATGCGTAACAAGTTGAATTTGCCGTCCAATGACCCTCTGATTTTTATTTTAATTTTGCCATCCAATGATCCTCTGATTGAAGCAAAGTGAAGTCACGGACGGAGCACTGATCGGCTCCGTGTTAGGTGCGCTTGGGCGGAGAAGTTCATCCCGTTTTCTGTCATAGGGCCCATTTTGTTCAAGATTCATGCGCCCCTTTTGCTCAAGCAGGCATGGTTTTGATTCAAATTGTTGCACCCCAAATGCTTCTATCCTTTTCTCCTCTATATGATGAAACGTGCTTCTATGGACTCATAAGACATGTGGAGACCCCATGTGTATGTGAGCGCCCACACCATGTTTTTTATTTAAAAAATAAATCAGTTTTGAGTCTATCTGAACTTGAAGACAGGGAGATAAGAACAGTCGTGCATCCTCACCTAACTCCGGACTCCGCCAAAGAGATAACCTGAGATAACCCAAATCCCCATATCATATGCAGAAAACATAATTTTTGCGTTGGACGTTTGGCGGCACGAAAGGGCAGATTAAGAGGGTGAGTAGTAGTAAGAGACACGCACGCATGCACCGGCTTACTGCTCTTAACTCCAAGGGTGGGTGGGCATGGACATGATTAGGTTTGGATCCTTGGAGATTCTGGTGGTGCCCCCACCTCCCTTTGGACGCAAGCATGGGGTTTCCGATCAAGATGCCATGGATCTGGATTCCTTGCTTCGGTACTACTACTAGTACTGGTACAGCGGCTTATCTCGTCGATCCACAGCTTGTCGCGCCAACGAATCTTGAGAGCTTCCGTCGGTGCACCTGCACTACTGCATGCTCCACAGGGCAGTCATGTGGGACTGCCGAGCATCGTATCTTATGCAAGATTTGTGCACGGATCGGTACTGATGACAGGCTTAAATACTCCACGGTGTATTTTTTTTTCTTCTTTTGCCAATGACAGTGTAAATTGTTGGTGCGGCTGTTTTCAATTGTTTTAGCTACGTACTCCAGTCGTTCCTAAAACCTAAATACAAATCTTTTTAGATTTTTTATATTGACAACATACGGATATATAGAAATATTCTAGATGTAGATTCACTTATTTTACTTCATGTAGTTCATATTGAAATCTCTAAAAAATACTTAGATTTAGAAATGGAGGGAGTACTAGATGAGGCGGCACGCCACCGTTGCCGAGTTCAGGCCATTGTGTAAGCGATCATTCTACGTGTTGGTCCAATCAAGTTAGGCCTTTCCATCGCCAAAATAAAAATAAAAATCAAGTTAGGCCTTCTTGATTGCGTTAAAAAATTACATCTACCAGCAGTTGACCAAGTTCCAAAAGGTTCGGCACCATGAGCCGTCCCGTCCGATTTGTCAATGTCAAAAGATCAGCACGCAGATCTCTTGTTAGTCAAATAATAATAACGACCTCGCACCCAATTCCAAGCATGCTAAAACGATACAGCTGCACGACTAATTACTTAGTCATTGGTACACAGTCACACTACATCGAATTGTTGAGTGTTAATGATAGCCCCAAATCCTCTTGTGTAGGAGTAGCTAGCAAGCAAAAAATGTCTCGCTCTCTCTCCCCCGTGGATGCATCATGCATGAGCATGGATAAGTAGTGGTGGAGTCCATTTGTTGATGGGCCTGTACGTCAAGATAATGCATGATGCTGCCACCCTTTGCAGGAACCGTGGCTTTTGACGGAAAGGGCTCCAAGGGGCACGCACGCGTGGATTGCGCGCTGCAAACTACGATCGATCGCTCACATTCTTTTGGTGAAAAGAACAACTTCAACGAGGTGACCCATTTCGTACGTTCACCACTGTTTGCGTCGACGCGGACAGAAAAATCGGCCCAACGCGTCGATCCAAACGGACGCGCGTCCGCTTTCGTCCGCCTGCCGATCCATTCTCGGCTCATTTTTGAGCCGGATTTGCGTCGATACGGAAACAAGACAGACGCGCGCGCGCTCGCCCTCTCTCGGTGGCATATTGACCTCTCCACATCCAACATCACGCCCTCGCGCGCCTGCTTCGTCGCCGACGCCGCCGACCATTTTTTCCGATACAAAAAAGGATACATAGATTTCTAAACGTACACAGATAAAAAAAAAAGATCAACTACTCGTCGTTATCCGGCTCCGACTAGTAATATCCTCCTCCGACGTCTGAATGTAGGCGTCAACCTGATGCTCGTCCATGAAGTCGTCCCATCTCGACGTTTCTCATAGCTTCAGTTTCATTTGAGCGGTCAGCTTCCGCTCACGCTTGTCCTCCCGATAGGCGGCTCGCTCCGTCCTCCTCGCCTCTCACTCCGTCCTCCTTTGCTTGTAGAACAGGCGCTCGTCGATGATGTCCTGCGAGAAGCCTTCGCGCCACACCACCATGGCCTCAACGTCGTTCTCGGCGATGGCAAGGCGACGCTGCCACCTCCGGTGGACACGGTGATCCTCGTCGGTGAAAAGTCACAGGAGAGGCGCGAGATCCTGCACCCGCTGCCTCGACACGTCAGGATAATTCATCTCCCGACGAGGCCTCAGGAGGCGCCACGCCACAGCGCCGTGCGCGTGGGCCGCCTCCTCTGTGGTGTCGAAGGTGCGAGGAAGAGGCGTTTCTCGCCAAACATGATCTCGAAGGAGAAGCCGCCAGAGCGACGCTCGTGGACTCCGCGAAAATCCGAAGCTCCCAGGCGTTGCATCAACATGGTGACGCAGAGGCGGCGAGGCTAGTGAGAGGGGGCGACACGAGTGCGCGGCGGACAGAGTGTGGAGAGAGCGCGCCTTCTTATAGCGAGCGCCGGCCGTGGTGGCGCGCCAAAACAAGCGCGCGAACCTTTCCCGCGTACTAGCGCGCCAAAACCAACGCACGCGCAAGGCCAATTTCCCCCCGCCCTCGCGCGCAAACCTTTCTCGCGTGCTGGAGCGTGCACGGTCATGAAATGGATCGGCGCGTTGGGCGCGCTGCCGACCCAAATCGAAAAGAGGGCGGACGACCGACCCAAACGGACAAAAAGCAAACAAAAGTGACGTCCGTTTGGATCGGCCCGTTAGAGTTGCTCCAAGGCGAGCTACAGATGCCATTCCCTTCTCTTCCCTTCTAGCCCATGGATGGAAGGGGGCCACAAAAAAAAAGGCTAATTTTAGAGAGGTATACTTTGACAAATATTCTAAGTGTTTGCAAATTTTCATCATAAGATCACATTCATGAAAAGCATGGCAAAAAAAAGTTACCAGTGCTCCAAAATGCTTTTGAAGGTAGCATTTTCAAAGCATCGTTTTTTTTTTGTCACGCCTTTCTTGAATGCGATCTCATGATGAAAATTTACAAGCACTTAAAACATTTGTCAAAGTTTATCACAAGAAAGTTCATAATTTGTTGATTTAAAAAAAAATACTTTTCACGCAGACTCATTCGAGCTCGAATTCGAATACTCCACCTTCAGTTCTTGCTTACTTTCCCACAACGTTTTTAGTGTAAGGAACACACCGAAAACGTGTTTAGTGTTGGGCCGATATTGGTTGCGTTGTGCTTAAGAGCATCTATAGCCGGACGCCTCAAACCCTTCTCATAGATTCGGGCGGACCACCCGATCACAATAAACCGACCTAGCCGGACGCCTTAAACGCCCGGGCTGACCGACACTCCTGATATCCGACCCAAATATGAGGCGGATATGGGAAGGCCCGGGCACGTCCGTCACGTCGGACCCAGCCCGGCCCATGCTAGCCCACTCGACCCTACATATATTTCGCATGTCTGCTCCTCGGACTAAACGCTAGCCACTTCACTCCACTCCCCTTCGCCACCAAGCTCCAGTCCGACGATCTCCGACCTTCTTCGGCATGGCGGGTAGCGGATCCGAAGATGATCAATACAGATCTGTCGACTGGGGTGTCATCCCGTGCGGTTTGGAGGAGGCAATGGTCGTCCGCATTGCACTCCGCCGCTCTCGGGAGGACATTGCCCGACCGATGACGGGATATGTCTGGTTCGATTCCATTGCGTCGGCGCATCGGGTGCTCGGATCCTCCGGCGTTGTATCATCGTGGTCCTCTCGTGAGCCTTGCAATCTCCCTTTCCCTATCACCGGTCCGCCGGAGTATGAGTCCTACCGGGACCGATGTGCCCGCCGTGGAAAGGAAAGGATGAGGGTTGCCGAGGCCCGACTCGCTGACGAGATGGCATCGGCAGAGGTGGTTGATGCGACGACGCGGCCTGCCGCAACGGAGGAAGCGATCTGTGTCCGCATTATAAAAAAGTGGCAGCGGAAGAACAAGCGCGTCCTCGCCCGAGAGAAGAATTGGGCGGTATGTTCCATGCCCACAATGCCTCCCGAGGAGAAGGAGGAGGACAACGACGGGCCAGACAACTCCGGCGATGAGCAGATTCGACTCGATACATGTCGCGTCCTCGACCGCTACTTTCGCGAGCAGGACGGCAAGGAAGCCGGGAAGGATAGGGCAGCCGTGGATGAGCTTCTCCATGGCTAGCATGTAGGTTAAACATGCCAAATGTTGGTAGTCCAATGGCATGTCCGATGTAGTAGCCAGATGATGTGTGTAATGCATCGTTTATGTAGTTGTATGAGTTTGTATGGATTTGAGGTGTTCGGTTATGAGAAGGAAAATTTGAGGCGTGATCGGTTAGTGTTCGCGGACGCATCCGGGCACTTTCGCGTATAGGGTCCGGATTTACCAAGTCCGGTTGTAGATGCTTTAAGAAGATGCATTTTTTCTTCTTCCGAAAATGGGGTTTACCCCAAAAGATGTAATATATTGTTACGTTAGCTATGATCAGCAAAGGATTCTCAACCTATCGAGATCCTTATCGTATCTCCAAGTCAAATGTGGCTGCAAGCATAGACCACTAGCAATATATACGGGCTAACTTTTGCAATGGTGTTTGTCAATGTCATGTTAAGTGCCCTTTCAAACCACTTTAGATGCCCCCTTAAAGCTTGTCCATCACTATATGCCACTCCTCCTTTAGGCTGTAGTAACTACTCCCTCCGTTCCTAAATATTTATCTTTCTAGACATTTTAAATGGACTACAAATACGGATGTATGTAGACATATTTTAGAGTGTGGATTCACTCATTTTCCTTCGTATGTAGTCATTTGTTGAAATCTCTAGAAAGACAAATATTTAGAAACGGAGGGAGTATTAACTAATACTATTTCCTCTATTCACTTTTGTAAGTCCTTTAGGACAGTTGAAATTCAAATGTATTAGGTGCTATCTAAAATATCTAAAAGGTCTTATAAAAGTGAATGAAGAAAGTACTTCCTCCGTTCGGAATTACTTGTCTGGAAAATGGATGTATCTAGAACTAGTAATTCCGATCGGAGGGAGTAGTACAAAGTACAAACCAACACGTCCAGTTAAAAAAAAAAAGCAAAGTAACAGGTGAAATTTTCCATGTGTATTTTTCGATTATATTTAACCAGTACACATGTCACTTATGGTACGTAGTAGGATAATGACACATATGATATGAAACAGACGGAGTATAATTGTGCTCTTATCTGTTGTTCGTGGGATGTGTAGATTACAAGCTTTCATGAATAAATATGTTTTCCAGTTATTAGTATTACTGGTCTGCCATGCCAATAGCCAGGGTCCTAATCCAAGCACTTAAAGTCCTGGTTGCACACCTGTGAACATGTGGACCTGTGATTGATTAATAGGAAAATTTGGTCCTTCCAGGCCCCAAGAGCCACAAGGCCTTGCAAAAGAACAAGGAAAACTAGACCGTTCTGAAGGGCGGAAGAAGAATCTTTGAGATCCCGAATTTTACTCCGAGGACCTGTACATCTTGTCTTCTTTCTCTATCCGTTGAATTATGCGCCGGAGATTAGGATCCTTTAAACAAACATGGCGCTAGAGATTCTTATATGTTATCCTATCTCATCTTGAAACCTAATTTATTTAGTGGGGATGATGTGAGATCGGATCCTAATCCCTCCCTTGTGGTTGGACCATAGAAGCTTGGAGGTGCATGCCATCCGCAGTAGTGATATATATCCCTTTTGTGGTGTGAAGGTGCTGCACTCAAGATTCTTTCACAGGATCGTGACAGGGCACCACCCAACGAATTCACTACTGTACCAATTAAGTGAAAAGATTGTGTGAGTCTGTCTCATCTATCCTTTCTTAATCGGTATGAAGTCTTAAAGAAACAGGGTAAAACAACGCCAACGAATTGCATGCAATAAGCACAAAAGCAAAGTTGCAGTGGTTGCACCAGCCCAGGAGACTCGGCAATTTGTGCTGTGACTTTGCTCGCACGGGAAAATTTTAGGGCATAGGCTTCATTTCTAAACCATAATTTCTTTTCTGTAAACTCAAGTTCTCAACACGTTCTGGACTGTTTGCTTGGAGAAGAAAACAAACAGCTGGAGAGATTCTCGTTTCCGCGGGGAAAAGGAGGGAGGGAATCCACGAGGTGGACTCGCATGTTGCTTCTGTCGGCTTCTCTGCGGCGCCGTGCTAACGTGGCCGTCTGTCAGTGAGACAGGCGCATCGAATCGCCGCGTAGATGGTACCCACCACTTACTTGGTTAAAGAGGAATATATCCACAGGTCAGTGCTTGGCCAGATGCAAAGGAAAACGGAGCACGGATGTGGCTGTATATGCGGCAGTTTGTGACCGTCCGCATGCACTGGATTCGGCCGCACCCAAATTCCCCAGGAACAAGAGCGAGGCCTGGGAATTTTACTAGTATTAGATTCTCTGTTTTTTGTGAGATTTTTTTTGATAAAATTAGCCTGATTGTGGTTTACAGTGGTTTGATAACTCTAATTTGGACTCAACTGTAATTGTGGCTTCCGATTAGATAGAGAGATACCATCCCCATTTTTCTACCAACACCGACTCATTTTCAACCCTATGCTTTTCTTGGTAACTGCTGGATTGATGTAACATGGTACTGGCGGCACCCAAGGGAAAGATGGCTAGCACTAGAGATATGCGCGTCAGGCTCAGCTACCGGAATCAGAAAAGGAGAAAGAAGAAGTTCCTTTTGATCTGCTGCTTTCCGCGAGAATCTTGTGTGAGGTTACGGGGAATATTTGAACCACCAAGGGTGATGGGCATCCATGGACCATGCCTTCTGCCCTTTCATCTCCCGCAATTTTTTCTTGGGTCTTGACTTTAGGGGCACCGTTGAGTCTGCTTTTATGCATAAGATAGAAGAAACAAAATTCGGAGTTCAAAATTGCCTTCCTCCCTGTGTTTGTGGTCACATGTTGTACTGCAGTTACAGAGAGGAATATCTTACCCTACTATACGTTGCTGAACTAAGACAAATGCAGGTGCCTCCATAAGAAGATATTTGTAAAATTTCAGGATAGGTAACTCGACAAGGCGACATATCGCTGATTCTAGAGCCGCTCGGTATACAACGCCCATACAATGCCAGGCTATTGTGTTCCTCACGCATTGCTTTGTCGAAGATGAAAGAAATCTTCTAAAGTCTCATTCACCATCTCCTTTCAAAGGAAAACGGCCCAATCTTTGTGGAGAAAGAAAGATGTTGCCCATGATCGGATCGGGTAAGATCTCTATCAGTCTATTGGACGACACTCGAACTGCACTCATCCTCATCCACACGCAGTGAGCCATACTATTATGCGACTCCAATTCCCATTTTGTTCTGCATGCACATGTTGTTCCAAACAAAAACATTGTTTGGGGTCTATTGAAATCGATCCAGAACAATGTAGTCCCCATGGAGTTCAACAGATAAAATAAATCTCGTTTGTGATGGGTGTGGTATTAGGGGCCAGTTTTTTTACGGCTTAAAAAATAAGCCGCCTCCTCCCCAATTGTCCCCATAAGTCATCTCTGTCATTCATTCCGGTTACTGAACTAGTTATGGGATAACTAATTTCGAAGTCTTAAAATATTTAGGTAACGACTTTTTTAATTAGGGAGAGGCAGCTAAATTTTGTTAAGCCGCCCAAAAGAACATGCCTTAAATGGGAAGATTATTTATACTCCTGGCTCTATTCCATCTATTTGGAGAACACGAAGATTCACATGTCTATTTATTAAGGTAGAAAGTAATGTTGATTTTATGGAGATTTAGAAAATATGGCACGTTGGAAGGACAATACCAACTACTCCCTTCGTCCGGAAATACTTGTCATCAAAATGAATAAAAGGGGATGTATCTAGATGTATTTTAGTTCTAGATACATCCCTTTTTACCCATTTTGATGACAAGTATTTTCGGACGGAGGGAGTACTCATCAACCTATTGTTCGCCCAAAATATGGCACGTTGGAAGGACAATACCAACTACTCATCAACCTATTGTTGGCCCAAAATATGGCACGAGTAAATCATAGTGCAGTTCAGCCCTTCCCATAGAAACAAGTGCCAAGTGTTTTTAAAGAAAGCAGAGGTGCCATGTACTAGCGAAAACTTCTCATCAACTTATTGTTGGCTCAAATTTTGTAGGTTTATTTGGGAGCTACCCCTTTTTATGGACTTTAATGCGCGGCTTCCGAGAAGAAATCCTACTCGTTGATATCGTAAGATTACCTCTCAAGATCTGTTATTCACCGCCTTCCGTGTGCGCTACGTCAGGGAGAATATAAGATGATACCACCACTCAAATGCTCCCTGATACCAATTTTCAATTTTCAATTTTAGATGTGTCATTTTTCTTTGAAAAACTTCATGAATGTTCATCACATATGTGTCTACAACCCCTAAAAAAATTCAGACCAAAATCCGAAATACACAGAGAGAAACAAAAAAGAGAAATCCAACATGAATAGTATCAATAAAGACAAAAGGATGAGTACTGTCAACGATGACACTATTCACATCTGGATTTCTCTTTTTTTTTTTTGTTTCTTTGGTGTATTTCAGATTTTGATCTGATTTTTTTTGGGGTTGTAGGCACATATGTGATGAACATTCATATTTTTTTTTTGAATTTTCCTGACACATCTAAAATTGAAATTTTCAAAATGGTATCATGGACATTTGAGTGGTGGTATCACCTGATATTCTCCCCGCCACGTCACTCCTGCCTGAAGCGCACCATCATCAGCCGAGCACAACTATATACCATCGTCACCACTCACCTTCTCTCACACTTGTTGACGCACGCACAAACATTTGCCCCAATTGCAGCTTCTTGCCACATCGTGTTGTCTCATTCGAGTCGCCACCTCAATCGGTCTACTGCCACCCGCACATCCTCGAAACCCCACAACGCCAATTCACCTTCTCCCGAATCCCCGCACGCCAACCATAACCTCCTTAGAGACACCACAAACTTTAGTAGCCCGTAACCGCCTCGCCTTCATGAGAGATTCCATGACCAACCACATCACCTCTATCCGCGGCTCGCCTCCGTTGGGAACACCATGGCTGGTTGGGGCATCTCCAGCTATGATCCCGTCTCCTTCTCGCCTCCACCATCGGCTCACGACAAGCCGTGTTGTTTTTATCTTGGCCACCACGCGAAAATATTTAGTGCATACAGTCTAATTTAGCCATTTACACATGTTGAAAGTTTCTATTTTTCAGTAATGTAGTAGCAAGAAGTATCCTTGAGATCCAAAGTCGAACCACAACATGAGAAACAAAAATGACAATTTTAATTGATGATAAAATGGGCTGAACTGAAGGCCCAAGTCACATTAGTACTATTCAAACTTTGATTTGTCTTTTTTGTTTATCAATATATATTTTAGATTTGGATTTAAAATTTCATACAATGGTAGATATGAATTGCTATTGCATCCTCATACATTTTCATAAATTTTCAATGTTTCTTTTTTTCTAGAGACCGGGTGCACCGGTAGTACCGAATGACCGATGCATCAGATATGTTACCTGCTCAACATCACAGAACCAGCAAAATAGGATGAGCCTCATTTTTCTACCAACACCGACTCATTTTCAATCCTATGCTTTCTTTAGTAATTGCTAGATTGATGTAACATGGTACTGGTAGCACCCAAGGGAAAGATAGCTAGCACTAAAATATGCGCGTCAAGCTCAGCTGCTGGAATCAGAAAAGAAGAAAGAAGAAATTCCTTTCGATCTGCTGCTTTCCGCGAGAATCTCGTGTGAAGTTACAGACAATATTTGAGCCACCAAGGGTGATGGACATCCATGGACCATGCCTTCTACCTTTGATTTCTCGAATATTTTTTCTTGGATATTTTTTTTTGCGATTTTTTTCTTGGATCTTGACTTTAGGGGCACTGTTCTGTTTGCTTATGCATTGATGCAAGAAACAAAATTCAGAATTCAGAATTGCCTTGTTCCTCTGATATCCATGTCCTATGCGTTTGTGGTCTTGTGGACAGTATGGATCGGCTAAGAAGAAGAATCTTGTACCCTACGTTGCTAAACTAAAACAAATGCAGGTGCCCACATAAGAAGATATTTAAAAAGTTTCAGTATTTGTAACTCGACTAGGCAAAATATCGCTGAGTCTACAACCGCTCATTTTTACAGCCCCCATACGAAGCCAGACTATTGTATTCCTCTTTTTTTTTTTGCAAAAAAGACTATTGTATTCCTCACGCGTTGCTTTGTCAAAGATGGAAGAATCTTCTGATGTCTCATTCCCCATCTCCTTTCAAACGAAAACGGCCCAAATCTTCGTGCACAAAGAAATCAGATCCGGTGAGATCTCAATCAGTCCATTGGACGGCGCTCGAGCTACATTCATCCTCATCCACATGAGGTGAGCCATATTATTATGCGGCTCCAATTCTCATTTTGTTCCGCTCCTGCATGCACATGTTTGTAATGCCCCGGATGTAATACTTTTCCTTTTGGGTATATAATATATCTCCGGCTTCATCTATTTCCTTTTCGGGTTCTTTGTCTTTCGGGTTTTTCGTCGTTTTGTTGTGTGAGTGTGTGGCATTCATTCATATCATGTAGACATGTGCATTGCATTGCATTTGTGTTGTGGGTTGCATCCGGTTCCGTGTGTTTCTTCCCGTTGTCCGTTTCGTGTTCCGGAGCTCCCTCACGTGTCCGTGACGTCCCGTAGGCCTACTTTGTTGTTCGGGCGTTTTTCGTTACCGGTGTGCCGCGAGGTTGTTTTGTGTGTTGTTGTTTTGTTGTGTGCAACCCGCCTCTAAAATCTCGTCTCGTTTGGACTCCGTTGACTTTTCCCTCCGTTGTCCGTGTGGGTCCGAAGTGCCTTTACTTCGTATCCCGGAAATACCCCTACTACTTTCTTTTATCTCCGTCTGGGCCTTTTAAATCAATCCCCGCGATCGGATCCGTCGGATCGCGATCGGAGGGCTCCTAGCGCCCCTAAACTCTCCCTAACCCTAAATCCCTGCTATATATTAGACCCCCTAGTCTAATTTTTGGCTTCCCTAACCTCTAGCCCCTTCTTCCCCCTTTCTCTCCTCAATTTGTGGATCTGGCCATTTTCCCTCAGCCATTTGGCTAGATCCCTCGAACCAGCCGCCTCAGCCGACCGGATCGCTCGAAGTCAACGCCCAGGCCGGCCTGTTCCCTTCGATCCTCCCGTCCCGACCGTTCCAGGCGTCTCCCTCGTCGGCCGTGCGAGCCAGTCGATCGCACCGGCCGCATCGGGCCCGTACGCCGCGCCTGCGTAGATCCGTCGCCGACCGACCCATCGCCATCGGCCTTCCGCACGCCCGCGCCTGGATCCGCCCGATCCCGCCGCGAGGGGCCCGTACCCCGCCGCGCCAGGCGCCGGGCCGGCCCGGGGGACCACATCCCCTCGCCACCGGCTGGGCCGTCAGCCTCCCCGGCCCAGCACCGCATCGCCACCGCATCGCCCGGCCTCCGCACCGCAGCGGGCCTTCTCCACCGCAGCGGGCCGCCGCCGCTCCTCCCCGTGGGCCGCCGCCTCCAGCGCCACCCCGCAGGCCGCCTCGCCTCCGCGCGGTGGGCCGCCGCCGCACCGCCCCGCGGGCCCAACCAGCTTCGCCTCCGCTGGGCCAGTTTCGCCGCCGCCACT
>LR738713.1:97224743-97265562 GCA_902687465.1 Secale cereale | reverse complement strand
AAAGGCTTTGATAGTTCTGTTACCCGGGAACGGGATTGCTGAGTCCTCTGTGGCTCACAGTTACTTCACCCACCAGATGCAGGTCCAGCTGTGAGCTATCCAGGCGATGGCACCGAGCTGGATTGGGAGTACGACGAGGAGCGTAGTCGTTACTACGTGCGCTACCCGGACGATCAGTAGTGGAGTCTCTTACTAGGATTCGATCCGCCTGTGGTTGTTTTATCTGAGTTTGGTACTTTGACTTTTGGTTTTGCCCTTAGAGGGTTGTAGTGATCTTAATGTATGATGTTTGAGACTTGTACTGTTATTCTGTGACGTGGCGAGTGTAAGCCAACTATTTTCAGTTTACTATCCCTCTTTTACATGAGTTGTGCAAAGATTACCAAACTTGAGATCATTCTAGGATGGACTTATGCCTTTAAGTCGTGCCTCGACACGTAGGAGGTATAATTCCATCCTGGGCATTACAAGTTGGTATTCAGAGCCTTCTCCGACCTAGGAGCCCCCACTGTTTGATCGAACCGTTGACGGTTGAGTCTAGGCACACACTGAAAACTTTTTGAGTCCTATATTATATCGGAGAGTAGGATTTCTTGCTTCTCATCCCCTTTCTCTCTGGTGAGGACTCCTGACGTCTACTCTTGTCTCTCCTATCTTCAAAATTTGCACAAATTTTTTTTTAGGAATCCCGCGAGTATTCTGGGATTGTTTCGATGTTCTTGTGACAAGGATATTGTTCCCGATGCCTCCTGTTACCGAGGAGTTGAGCTTCGGGGTATCATTGTAACAAGCGTATCACGACAGTACTAAATACTTAAGACGGCCGACATTGAAAATCTCCCCTATACGGCCAGTGGCAAGATAACCCCGACATCACCCAGTACTGGGGAGGTAGTTCGGGAGTATTGCCATAGCTTGTTATAGTGGATGCTTTTCGAAGGTCCGAGGTACACAGTTTCCGAGAAAGACTGGTTATGTGTTGAAGGATGGATACACCTGGATGTAGGTTAGAGTTGATTGCGCGGTGCTTCCCGTGTATCCCCAACACCTGATTGCATAACTGGAATCTTTCGGAAAGCTATAGGTGGGTTTTATCCAGTAGATCGTAGGCATTCTTCCAACGAATGCAGGTTAGTGAGTTCGGGGTTCGACATTGAGTGAAGGGGTTATATGACCGATGTTACTATCAGGAGTTGCATCTTAAAGGGTCCTTGGCTATGCTGATCCGGGGATTGCAAAACCTTTTCGTAACGCGTTCATATGCTTTCAGCACAAAGTTGTTAGAACGAAACTCCTCTCTTGTGTTTGTTCCTTTCCGTACCTTGTTGTTTTATTATTTTATCCTTTTGATCCCTATGTGGCTTCTCGTGAAGACTGATGTTATCAATTAACTGAGAAATTCATTCGTTCCTCTTGTTCGGATGATTTCATTCGTTCTTATTGTTCGAATGATTATTGTGAAGACTTGTTGCAATTCATTCCATTGATTCAGCTTATTCCTTTTGTCAATCAATTGCTGATTCGTGGTCATCCCTTACAGGATGGCTCCGAAAAAGGTTCCGAATGCCAACCCAGAGGTGGAAGAGGTCCCAGAGCATCCTCCTTCACCTCCTCCTCCGCCTGAGGCTTGGAGAGCAATTATGCAGACTACTGCTCAGAACACTCAGTTGATGATGCAGATGATGCAGCAAATGCAGGCTATGCAAGCTAATCAAGCTAATCAGGGCGTTCCAATGAACCAAGGCAACTTCTTCCAGCAGCACCATGCTACCCTCAACCAGTTCTTGGCCAACAATCCTAAAGCTTTCAGTTACTGTGTCGACCCTCTTGATGCTGAAGATTGGCTGACCGATATCAAGAAGCATTTTGAGTGCAGTAACGTGAAAGAAGATGACTATGTGAAGTTTGCAGCCTTCCAACTGAAAGATCAAGCAGCTGACTGGTGGCAGCAGTACAAAGACTCAAGGCCGGGTCAAGTGATCTCATGGGAGAATTTCTGCAAGGATTTCCGCTCGCATCACATTCCTACAAGTGTTATCGAGGGTATGCGTGAGCAATTCCGCAACCTCAAGCAGGGCTCCATGACAGTCTATCAGTATAATGTCAAGTTCCAAAACCTCGCTCGTTATGCAAAGCAAGACATTCCTGATGCTAAGAGCAAAATCTATCAGTTCCGTGGAGGTCTCAAAGATGAACTTCAGCTTGCTCTCACTCTGTTCGAGCCAGACGAATTCGATAAGTTCTATAATATGGCTTTGAAACAAGAAGCAGCTCAGCTTAAGATGGAGGCTTCTAAGAAGAGAATTCGAGATGCTGTTCACTCTACCTCATCGTCTCAGTTGGCTGCGAAACAACAGAAATTCTGGCTTCCTCCTCCTCCAATGATTCGAGCTCCATACAACAACTCCAGCAACTTCAACAACTCCAACAACAAGAACTCTAGTGGTCGTGGTTTCTCCCACCCACCCAACCCAAGCAACCAGTCGAAGAAGCAGTTTCAGTCTCAAGGCTCCAAGTCCAGTGGCTCTCAGTTCCGTCCTCTCTCAGAAGTGACTTGCAACAAATGCACTCAGAAAGGTCACTATGCAAACAGATGTCCGAATCCGAAGCGTCTTCCTCCTCCACCACCTGTGAGTTCAGCTATTGTCAAGCATGATCCAAAGGCTGCCAGGGTCAATCTGATGAATGCAACACAAGCAGAGGCTTCTTCTGATGTCATTCTGGGTAACCTTCCAGTGAACTCTATACCTGCTAAAGTGTTATTTGATTCGGGTGCATCATGCTCTTTCATGTCTCAACCTTTTGCATCCAAGCATAATATTGACATCCAAAGTCTGCCTCAGAAGTTACAAGTTGTTTCTCCGGGCAAGATTATGACTTCTAGTGTTTATGCTCCGGATGTTTCTATTCGCATGGGAGATTATCGTTTTCTGGCTAAACCGGTGATTCTTGGTCATTCTGACATCGACCTCATTCTCGGAATGGATTGGCTTTCTCAGCACGATTCTCACATTGATTGTGCTCAAAAGGAAGTCAAGTTGACTCATTCTGATGAAGATGTGATTATCTTCGCCTCCAGGGATAATACTATTCGGCTTTTCTCTCTTAATGATAAGGGTGAAATTAATGCCATAGAGCAAATTCCAGTGGTGAATGAATATCAAGACGTCTTTCCAGAAGAACTTCCAGGCATGCCTCCACACCGTCAGGTGGAGTTTGTCATTGAACTCGAGCCGGGCACCGAACCTGTTTGCCGGCGTCCATACAAGCTCTCTTCAGATGAATTGAAGGAATTGAAGAAACAGTTGGATGAACAGGAGCGTATGGGTCTCATACGGCCTAGTACATCCCCGTGGGGCTGTGGTGTCTTATTTGTCAAGAAGAAAGATGGCACGGAGCGTCTCTGTGTTGACTACCGGCCATTGAACAAGAAGACGATTAAGAACAAGTATCCGCTCCCCAACATCAACGAACTCTTTGAGCAGCTCAAAGGAGCTAAAGTGTTCTCTAAGCTTGACCTTCGAATGGGCTATCATCAAATTCGCATTCGCGAGGAAGACATTCCCAAGACGGCCTTCAGAACGAGCTACGGCTCATATGAGTATACCGTCATGTCCTTCGGTCTCGCCAATGCTCCTCCTACCTTTTCAAGGATGATGCATTACATCTTCAACCCCTATACTGGCGAATTCGTGCTTGTGTATCTGGATGATATTCTGGTGTTTTCCAAGAATGAAGAAGATCACGAAAAGCACTTGCGTCTGGTTCTTGATCGACTCCGAGAGCATAAATTCTATGCCAATTTCTCCAAGTGCGAGTTTTGGCTCGATAAGGTTCTCTACCTGGGCCACATCATCTCAGCTGACGGTATTGCGGTTAATCCCGAGAAAGTTGAAGCAATTGTCAACTGGGAAGCTCCTCAGAACGTCAAGCAGCTCCGCAGTTTTCTGGGTCTTGCCAGCTATTGCAGAAGGTTTGTGGAGAACTTCTCCAAGATTGCCAAGCCTCTTTCCAACCTCCTTCAGAAGAATGTCAAATACTTTTGGTCTCCCGAGTGTGAAGTGGCTTTCAAAACCCTCAAAGAGAAGCTTGTCTCTGCTCCAGTTCTGATTCCTCCAGATGAATCCAAGCCCTATGAAGTGTTCTGTGACGCTTCTATTCAAGGTCTTGGTGGTGTGCTTATGCAAGAGAAGAGAATTGTGGCATACACTTCTCGTCAGCTAAAGCCAGCTGAGAAGAACTATCCCACACATGATCTCGAGCTAGCAGCTGTGGTACATGCTCTGATTACGTGGAGACATCTGTTGTTGGGCAGAAAGGTCGACATCTTCACTGATCACAAGAGCTTGAAGTACATCTTCACACAGCCGCATCTGAACCTCCGCCAGACTCGTTGGGTCGAGATGATCCAAGAGTACAACCCCAGCATTGAGTACACTCCAGGCAAGGCGAATGTGATTGCAGATGCTTTGAGCAGAAAGGCATATTGCAACAGCCTTCTTATCAAGCCACACCAGCCTGAGCTTTGTGAAGCTTTCAGGAAGCTCAACCTCCAGGTTGTTCCGCAGGGTTTTCTTGCTAATCTCCAAATTGCTCCTACCTTGGAAGATCAAGTCCGTGAGGCCCAGCTTAGTGATACCATGGTGAAGAAGGTGAAACATGGGATTGCAAAGGGCACTCCAAAATATAAGTGCTTCCGTGTTGATGAGAGAGATACCCTGTTCTTCGAGGACAGACTCGTTGTTCCCAAAGGTGATCTCAGGAAGCTCATAATGGAAGAAGCTCATGACTCTCTCCTTTCCATTCATCCTGGCAGTTCCAAGATGTATCAAGACCTCAAGCAATCTTACTGGTGGACACGCATGAAAAGGGAAATTGCCCAATTCGTGAATGAATGTGATGTATGCAGAAGAGTGAAAGCAGAACATCAATGTCCAGCCGGTCTTCTCCAACCTCTTCCTATCCCTGAGTGGAAGTTCGACCACATTGAAATGGACTTCGTCACTGGCTTTCCTAAATCCAAGCGAGGCAATGATGCTATCTTTGTGGTGATTGACAAGCTTATCAAAGTTGCTCACTTTCTTCCAGTCAAAGAATCAATCAATGCAGCTCAACTTGCAGAGCTGTACACTTCCAGAATTGTGTCCCTACATGGCATTCCTCAAGTGATATCCTCAGACCGTGGCAGTTTGTTCACATCAAGGTTCTGGGACTCCTTTCAGTCAGCCATGGGCACGAAGATCAGGTTCAGCACTGCCTTTCACCCTCAGACTAGTGGTCAAGTCGAGCGTGTGAATCAGATACTAGAAGATATGCTCAGAGCTTGTGTCATCTCCTTCGGTATGAAATGGGAGGACTGTCTTCCATTTGCCGAGTTCTCTTACAACAACAGCTTTCAAGCAAGTGCAGGCAAAGCACCGTTTGAAATTCTCTATGGCAGAAAGTGCCGTACCCCTCTCAACTGGTCTGAAACAGGTGAACGCCAACTTCTTGGCAATGACTTGATCTCAGAAGCCGAAGAAATGTGCAAAGTCATACGTGAGAATCTCAAGGCCGCTCAGTCGCGTCAGAAGAGCTACTATGATGGAAAGCATCGTGATTTGGCTTTCGACATCGGTGATCATGTCTATCTCCGAGTGTCTCCGATGAAAGGAACCCAAAGGTTCGGTATCAAAGGAAAGCTTGCTCCTAGATACGTCGGGCCTTTCAAAATTCTTGGCAAAAGAGGCGATCTAGCCTATCAGCTCGAGCTCCCTTCCAACTTTGCAAATGTTCATGATGTCTTCCATGTGTCTCAGCTTCACAAATGCTTCAAGGCACCTGAGCGCATGATTCCGTTTGAGGAGATTGATCTTCAACAAGACCTTTCCTACCGAGAGCATCCAGTTGCAATTCTCAAAGAAACCGAACGCAAGACTCGCAACAAGTCCATCAAGTTTCTGAAAGTCAAGTGGTCACATCACACAGACCGAGAAGCTACCTGGGAACGAGAAGATCATCTTCGTTCCGAGTACCCTTCCTTTTTCCAGTCCTAGATCTCGGGACGAGATCTTTTTGTAGTAGAGGAGAGTTTGTAATGCCCCGAATGTAATACTTTCCCTTTTGGGTATATAATATATCTCCGGCTTCATCTATTTCCTTTTCGGGTTCTTTGTCTTTCGGGTTTTTCGTCGTTTTGTTGTGTGAGTGTGTGGCATTCATTCATATCATGTAGACATGTGCATTGCATTGCATTTGTGTTGTGGGTTGCATCCGGTTCCGTGTGTTTCTTCCCGTTGTCCGTTTCGTGTTCCGGAGCTCCCTCACGTGTCCGTGACGTCCCGTAGGCCTACTTTGTTGTTCGGGCGTTTTTCGTTACCGGTGTGCCGCGAGGTTGTTTTGTGTGTTGTTGTTTTGTTGTGTGCAACCCGCCTCTAAAATCTCGTCTCGTTTGGACTCCGTTGACTTTTCCCTCCGTTGTCCGTGTGGGTCCGAAGTGCCTTTACTTCGTGTCCCGGAAATACCCCTACTGCTTTCTTTTATCTCCGTCTGGGCCTTTTAAATCAATCCCCGCGATCGGATCCGTCGGATCGCGATCGGAGGGCTCCTAGCGCCCCTAAACTCTCCCTAACCCTAAATCCCTGCTATATATTAGACCCCCTAGTCTAATTTTTGGCTTCCCTAACCTCTAGCCCCTTCTTCCCCCTTTCTCTCCTCAATTTGTGGATCTGGCCATTTTCCCTCAGCCATTTGGCTAGATCCCTCGAACCAGCCGCCTTAGCCGACCGGATCGCTCGAAGTCAACGCCCAGGCCGGCCTGTTCCCTTCGATCCTCCCGTCCCGACCGTTCCAGGCGTCTCCCTCGTCGGCCGTGCGAGCCAGTCGATCGCACCGGCCGCATCGGGCCCGTACGCCGCGCCTGCGTAGATCCGTCGCCGACCGGCCCATCGCCATCGGCCTTCCGCACGCCCGCGCCTGGATCCGCCCGATCCCGCCGCGAGGGGCCCGTACCCCGCCGCGCCAGGCGCCGGGCCGGCCCGGGGGACCACATCCCCTCGCCACCGGCTGGGCCGTCAGCCTCCCCGGCCCAGCACCGCATCGCCACCGCATCGCCCGGCCTCCGCACCGCAGCGGGCCTTCTCCACCGCAGCGGGCCGCCGCCGCTCCTCCCCGTGGGCCGCCGCCTCCAGCGCCACCCCGCAGGCCGCCTCGCCTCCGCGCGGTGGGCCGCCGCCGCACCGCCCCGCGGGCCCAACCAGCTTCGCCTCCGCTGGGCCAGTTTCGCCGCCGCCACTATAGCTTCCCCGGGCCGCCGTACTGTTCACCGCACTGTTCATCCGTTCCAGATCTGGATCTGAGAAGGTTGACCTAAATCCCTCTAAGTCCTTTTAATCCTGATCTGAAATCCAAACTTTGACCTGCTCTAACTTTGTGCCTGTTGCTCCGTTTTGCGCGTGTAGCATGTCCAGATGTTCGTGGAGATGTCCTCTACGTTTTACCTGTTGTAGTCATGCATGTTAGATGTCATCTTGGCACTTGTTTTACTGTTGCAAGAGTGCATCATGATATAAACTGCTGTTATGTGTTATTTTTGTGCCACCTTTGACATGTGATGTCTTTTAGCTCGTTTGTCCAAACGATGCAAATGACATGTCCACGTGTTCGTCTTGTCACGAACTACGTGTTGCTTGTGATAGGTTGCATGGTAGATTTATTGTTTCCTTGTTGTCATCGTTGCAAAGTGCCATGTTCACATGTTGTGTTTTCACTTGTTATGAAATGCCATCTTGTTGAGCTCGTTGTAATCGGTGTGTTCACCACAATGAAGCATGCTTGTGTGTTTCGGGATCACCTTCATATGTATTTTGATGAGGTGCTTACCCTTTGCCATGTTTAGTTTCGAGGTGTCTTAAACATGCTCTTTTGTGTGCTATGATGATATTGCTGTTTTAGGACTTAGTGAAATTTCACTAAGTCTGAAATCTGTTATGTTCCGATGCCATGTTCGTGTGTTGTTCTAGGACAAAGCATGATAGTTTTGGGGTGGATTTTGATTGTTCCTTGAAGTATATATTGTTGTCTTTCCATTCATGTCCTCACATGTCCATTTGAGTGACTGTAGCATGTTTATCTTTTGCTCCAAACTTTCAATAAAATTCTGCTGCCAGAATTTTATTTCAAAGTTCAATATGTCCAAGATCATTGCTATTGATCCGTGACTCCGTTGGGGGTGCACTTTGGACCTAGTTGTTGTACTATATATCTAGTTTATGTTCATGTCCTTTGCCATGCTTTTTGGGTGCTGTAGATTAATTATTTTGAGCTCCCAAGTTGCTATGTTGCTGTAATTTGCAGTTTTCGCTCAAATCTTGTTTCGGGCATAACTTTTAGCCCGTAACTCCGATTTCAGCGAATCTTATATCAAACTTGGGTGTTTTTCTGTGTAGATTAATTATATCAGATTGTTATCTTGTTTTGAGGTGTTTTGCTTGAGTGATGTTTTACGTGCTCCATGTGCATCCCTAGTGCATCCTTCATGCATTCATGTTTTTCGAGTGCGCATTGCATCGTGTTGATTGGTGCTTGGTGTGTTTGTCTTGTTTAGAACTGGAAGTTGAGCACGAGTTTTCCAACGAGGTTGAGCACGAGGTTTCCAACGAGTTTGAGCACGAGGACCCTTCTTTCGATCCGAACGTCTTCTCTTCAGGCAAGATGACCGAACCCCGATAACTTTACTATCTTCGCCTATTGCTAGTAGTCTCGATCTATAGTTTTGCCTCGATGCCCATGTTCTTCTTGTCAGCCTCCTACTTGTAACCAATTGCCATGTTTAACCACCCTACCTACGCAAACCGTTGCTTGGCTAAGTATGCTTCGCTCAGCCCTTCTTATAGCGTTGCTAGTTGCAGGTGAAGTGAAGATGCTTGCTCCATGTTGAAGTTTGGTTGGGTTATATCACACTATATAAATGCTTAAATTGAAATCATCTATATATTGGCAAGGGTGGAAGGCTAAGCCTTTTGCTTGGTGTTTTGTTCCACTCATGCCGTTAGGATCCGTATAAGCCGGTATTATGTTCCTTGATTATGCGTTCCTAACACGGTTGGGGTGTATGGGACCCCCTCGATAAACCGCTAAGTGCTAAGTCTTTTCCAGCAAATCCCAACATTGGTACTATTTGCCTAATAACAAACTAAACATGCATAGGGAGTAATTAACCCTCTTTCTTAATCAACAACCCCGGGCCAGTGCTCCACATGAGTGTTGGTCCGAAACGGGGAGTCTGCGGGGCCACCTCAAGGAAACTCGAGGTTTGGTAAAAACCTGTAGAATCACCCATCCGGTCGTGTCCTGAGACCTAGATACGCGCGGCTACGATCAGGGTGTCGACACGCCGGGAGGATTTACTGGATTAGCCTTACCTTAGCTCGGTATATCTTGAGCACGGGATTCCGAGGATACTCGGGTCTTCCCACTTTGGAGTTGCGACTCCGCGGATCGTGGGCTTGTAATGGGTCAAGTTGGAACACCCCTGCAGGGTTTGAACTTTCGAAAGCCGTGCCCGCGGTTATGTGGCAGATGGGAGCTTGTTAATTCCGGTTGTAGATAACTTGACACAATGATACTAATACACTACCAGCGTGTGTTCCGTGACTGTCAATTTCCGAATAGGGATTCGGGAGTTGAACACGGAGGGGTTATGTTTGTGAGCTCGTAGCTAGGATCACTTCGTGATCACTTCTCGCCGATGCCTTCTCTTCTCGCTCTCACTTGCGTAAGATAGATGCTAGTTGCTGCTGCAGACTTGTTCTTTCTTCAGCCTTTCCCTCACCTAAAGGCTTTGATAGTTCTGTTACCCGGGAACGGGATTGCTGAGTCCTCTGTGGCTCACAGTTACTTCACCCACCAGATGCAGGTCCAGCTGTGAGCTATCCAGGCGATGGCACCGAGCTGGATTGGGAGTACGACGAGGAGCGTAGTCGTTACTACGTGCGCTACCCGGACGATCAGTAGTGGAGTCTCTTACTAGGATTCGATCCGCCTGTGGTTGTTTTATCTGAGTTTGGTACTTTGACTTTTGGTTTTGCCCTTAGAGGGTTGTAGTGATCTTAATGTATGATGTTTGAGACTTGTACTGTTATTCTGTGACGTGGCGAGTGTAAGCCAACTATTTTCAGTTTACTATCCCTCTTTTACATGAGTTGTGCAAAGATTACCAAACTTGAGATCATTCTAGGATGGACTTATGCCTTTAAGTCGTGCCTCGACACGTAGAAGGTATAATTCCATCCTGGGCATTACAATGTTGTTCCAAAGGAAAGCGTTGTTTGTGCTCTATTGCACATTTGAAACGCAAACAACGCAAACCAACATTTGATTGCATGGTTAGGAGAAAAATGCTATCTTCAGGTCATCAGGGTTCAAGTCCTAGACTTATATCAGTATTTGCATTTTTCTGAATTTGTTTTAGATCTTCCGACAATGCATATTCAGTGGGAGGAGACGTCCGTCGACTACGAAGACATCTGTAATGATTTCGTCTATCTCAAGATGATGTGCTGGCTCAGCCTTTGAAAGGTGCTTATAATGTAGAGTAATCATTTGTACGTTCATAGGATGAGTGCATTTGCTTATGTATGAGTGTCTGCGTTTGTGTTTGTGTTAGAAAAACATGAACAAAAATCTATCTTCAACCGGAACAACTTGGGTCCGAGTTCAGCAGATAAAATGAATCAGTTTGAGATGGGTGTGGTATTATATGAGATGATTATTTGTACTCCTAGTTACTGTTCCATTTTTTATGCGATCGTAGATACACGTGCCTATATATTGAAGTAAAATAGAAAGCAGATACACGTGCCTATATATTGAAGTAAAATAGAAAACTATCTTAATTTTACTGAGATTAAATAGATTATGGCACGTAGGGAGACAGTATCACGGAATACTTACAACCGGTTTGGAGGACAGTCCAACAACAGAACAGGTGTCTTGTCACATCTAGTCCTATTTTTGCCTGTCGTGATAGTTTAATCTTTTATATTCGGTTTCGCTTGCAAACTTGTATCGAATCACGTACTTTTTAGAGATTTTGCTTAATAATATAACTGCATGCATCAATTGATGCAGAGGCCAATGATAATCCTTATTTTCAAAAAGAAAAATGAAAGGACAATACAATTTGATTACGGTGCATTTGAGTCTTTCTCATAAAATCAATCGCCAAGTGTTCTTGGAGAAAGCAAAATGTAGATGCATCTTGTTGTACATCATTAGACATGTCATGCCCTAGCAATGTATTTATATAAAATGTGCCAACATGTGTCCTGTACAAACAAAACCTTATCATCAACATATTGTTCGCCAGTTTTTATAGGTTTATACTTCCCATAGTGTGCAATATGATATCTTTTTTCCATCTGGACTTTAATGTCTGACCTTGGAGAGAAAATCCTACTCATTGATACCGTGAGATTATTTCCCAAAGTGCTACTCCGTTCCCAAATATAAGTCTTTCTAAAGATTCCACCAAATGACTACATACGGAACAAAATGAGTGAATCTACGCTCTAAAATATGTCTGCATGCATCCGTATGTTGTATTCCATTTGGAATGTCTAAAAAAACTTACATTTAGGAACGGAAGGAGTACTATTCACCGTCTTCGCCGTGCACTATGTCACTCCCACCTGGAGCGCACCATCATCGGTCGAGCACACCAGACATCAGTGCCGTGACTCACCTTCTCTCACACCTGTTACCATCATGCCAAGTGCCCTGCCAGATTAAGCTCCGACACAAATGTTGAAAATTTCTAATTTTATACTGTACTCCCTCCGTCCGGAAATACTTGTCATCAAAATGAATAAAAGGGGATGTATCTAGATGTATTTTAGTTCTAGATACATCCCTTTTTGTCCATTTTGATGACAACTATTTTCGGACGGAGGGAGTATAATGTAGTGGCAACAAGAATCCTTGTATTCCAAAGTCAAACTATAGCATGAGAAACAAAATGAAATTTTCCGTTGATGAAAAATAAGCTGGGCCAAAGTTAAGGCCCAATTGGCATTATAATGGTCAAACTGTGATTTGTCTGTTTATTTATTGATATATAATTTAAATTGGATAAATTTCATACAATGGTAAATATGAATTGTAATTGCATCCTAACAAAATTTCATAAACTTTTAACATTTTATTTCTTCTGGAGATCGGGTGATTGGTTGCACCAAATGCCCGGTGTACCGGATATGCCACCTGGTCACCGCCGACGAACCAACTAAGTGGTACAGGGTACGCTTAGGTTCCTTAACACTGGCAATGGTCAACAAATCCGAATCATTATCTCACGACAAAACATAGATTAAGACTCGCGGCCGCACAGGGGGAGTGGTATATAGGTTGGTGTATTTAACGACCTTTCCATTGGTTTTTTCAAGCTATTTGGTGATTGCTTCTTCATTTTTTTCTTCTCATTTGTTTCTTTTCTATCATGTTTTTCATCTAGTTTTTTGACCCATTCTTTTTGTTATTTTCCCTTTCCCTTTCCCCCCTGTTATTTCTCATTGATTTTATAGTACATGAATATTTTGTTCAGTTTTTTGAATTCACTACATTTTTTAAACCATTGATTTATTCAAAAAAAATTTATTTAGATATATTCTAGACCATAATTTGAAATTTGGAAACACTTTCCTAGTTGTTGGACATTTTTCTTAAAAAATATATAATCAAGAGGCCTCGTGTGCTTGATTTGCCAGCCTACAAGAGGCCTCGTGTGCTTGATTTGCCTCGCTATTTCTAACTTATCTTAACCCAAGGCCCGTGAGAGCGACTAATGATCGAGTACTTCTTCAGGAGGCCGCGCAAGGGTCACTTTTGCTGTGCTGAGAGTGCATCAATTGGCGCGCTCTGGACGCTCTCTCTGGATTTATTTTTATTTTTTGTACGCGTTTCAGCTTTTAAGTGATTTTTTTATGTTTTTGGGGCTTTTGGTTTTCCTCCGGTTTTTCTTAGGTTCTGGACAAAAAAATCAGGAAATTTTTTGCATAAAAATACATGTGTTTTTTCTACAAGGGGCACAGATTTACTTCTCGTGGACAAACAATTTTTCTTTCACGAGAGGCACATATTAACTTCTCGTGAAGACACGGATTTGCTTTCGCGAAAGACACAGCCATACCTCTCAGAAAAGAAAAGAAAAATGTGAGTTTTTACCATTCCACGAAAGGCACGGATTTACTTCTATTTACTTTCCTGAGAGGCACGGTCGTGCTCCTCAGAAAAAAGAAAAAAAAAATCTTCCGTGAGAGACATGGATTTGCTTCTCGTGAAGGCACAAATTTTCTGCCGCAAGAGACACAACTGTGCCTCTTCGGAAATGAAGATAAATGTTTCCAGGTCGTTTTTATAAAGTAAGTTCGTCAAAAACTGTCAACATGGTACCTAGTTTTGAAGATCTCGTCACGATGAATCCAATGTTGGAAACGGTTCAAGATTTGAACGCAGGGTTTAAGAGATAAAACGTTTTGATAAACGAATCTATGAAAAAAAAAACTCTCAGGAGTGCACCACTTGTCGCAACACGAGGAAAAGTGAGCGACCTTTGCAAAATAGTACTCCTTAATTTGTGATTTCCAATGCACGCGCAAACTGAATTTGTTTTGAGTTTTACCTTTTTATGTTTTACGTTTTCTATTATGGATTTTATCTTATTTTTATTTCCAAATTCGACAATTTACATTTGTGAATGTTAATAGATTAACACTTTTTTAACATTGTGAAATATTTTCGAGTTTGTTGACATTTTTTCAAATCCGCTAACTTTCTTCAAACCCTTGAACATTTTTTGAATGCGTGATTTTTCTTCAATTATTGTGATTTTTTAATTCAATATTTTTTTAAAACTTTGTGAAGCTTTTCGAATCCATAAACTTCATTTTGAGAACGTGAACATTTTATAAATTTGTGATCATTTTTCGAAACCATGAACATTTTTCAAATTCAAGATTTGTTTCCGATTCTTAAACTTATTTGGAATACATGATTTTTTTGAATTGACAAACTTTTTTCGAGTCGTGAACATTTTTAAAATTTACGAACTTATTAAATACTTGTTAATATTTTCTTATTTCATAATCTTTTTAAATCTATCAAAAAAGAAAAAACGGATATCCTCTTTTTTAAAATCATACGCTATAGGTTTCTCTAGAGGTGATAAAACAAAACAGATGAACGAAACACGTGCAGTACAACGAAGGCCTAACCGAGCCTTTGCAGGAGCGTGCGCCTCATACATGTCAATGTGAAGAAAACACAGGCGCTAAAACGTACGCCAAATGTTGGAGCACAATCTGGCGCCTTAAGCACTCTCCTGAAGGCTGAGGGTGCTACGAGATGTTTAGTTGAAATGAGGGTGTACAATGTGGATGCTCACAATATTGCTAGAATGTCTCTACTTTTACGTCCAGGCCGCTATGTTTGGCTCCTCGAGACCCCAGGCTTTTTATCTCCATACCAAAGCTCGGTTTCTTTCCCTGAAAAATTAAGATTGGAGACCCCGGGCTCTATTTGCTGCTATGTAGTAAGTTAACTGGATTGACCCGTTTAGCGTTTTACAGATGGTGGCACCGGTTTGGGTTTGATTTTTCTGTTTATTTAGGGAGTTTTTGTTTATTATTAAGATGTTACCGGTTGTCTTTGTTTTTTTTACATTTTCCTTTTTTCAGAAATTCATTTTTATAAAATGCTCGATTTTTCAGAATTATTTGGAATTTTAGGAATATTGTTTGGGATTTTCATTTTCAAATATTTTTATAGTTAAAAACGTTTCTATTATAAATTTCTTTAGGAATTCAAGAAGTTTAAAATTTTCAAGAAATCTTCCCATTCTCAAATTAGTTCATGAATTCAACAAAATGTCAGAACTTTTAAAAAAGGTTGCGTTTCTGAAAAATATTCATATTTTCAAAAAATACTCAGAATAAAAGATCGACTTGAATCACAATCAGTAGACCATTAAGCGACGGCTAAAAGACCATCTGAAATATTTATCAAAACAATAAAGTGACTATTTTCTTACAACAAATTCTCTTTTCGTGAAAAACTTCAGATCTATTAACCACACCCCATGACAATACAAGAACATCAGAAGAAATTAGATCTATTAACCACACACCATGACAGTACAAGAACCTCAGAAGAAATTACATCAGTGCCTGTAGACCGCCTAGCAACGATTTCACTGGGGTGACCCAAAGGCGCCCCAAAGGTCCACCGTCCACCACGCCAAAACGACATCCGTCGCCGATGAAGAGAAAATGATAAAATCCTGCAAGATCCGCAGGCAACACACTTTCGCACGCCTTGAGACGACGCTAAGCACATCACTAGAACAGAGACATGCAAAAAGAACCTTATTTCATCTTCAAGTAGTCGCCGACATCTCACTTTCCTGAATAGGACATGAACGCTAAACAAACTAAGAACATATACGGGAGGCAGAGAAACCCTTGTGGTTCGTGGGAGTAGAAAACGTTTGGTGCCACGCACACGGTTTATTCAACTAGCTGGATCAGGATTACCGAATTATGTACAATCAGCTCCCAGAAGCAAACCACGCTTTGGCATGCCATAAACAAGGTGTAACCCGTTTATATGCATTCGCCGGCTATTACAGATGACAGCCACCGTTCAGAAGGGACCATTATCCAGCTGACACCACAGCAGAAACAGCTACACGTTGTTGTCAGCCATTTGTATGTTCTGCCTGCCAAGATGAGCTGCACATGTTCTCCTTTTACGTCCCAATCAGAACCAGTACAACTCCGGCTTGCGTCAACTTCTGGCGATCTATGTCACTATCTAAATTTGTGGTTTTCTGAAGCCACGACCTTAACGCGCAACACATGATTTTTTTTTAATGTTCTTAAACATATTGGGTCTAATAACAAAGGAATAAAAAAAGCATCTCAATCCTACATAAGTTGTTTGATTGCATCATAGCAAAAACAAAGGATTCTAAAAAGGATTCTTTCAAAGAGGTTTGATTGGATGCAGGATGTAGCAAAGAAGTCGCACATTGGTGTCTCTTATTGATGATTTGAGAACTATTAGTGATCTAAACACTCTTATATTTATTTATAAGATGATGATTCAGAACACAGATGGCAGCATGTAATGAGTACTGAATTGTCACAAATGGCAGCATATTAGATGTATCAAACACACATGGCAGCATATTATTAGCACTGAAACATCACAATTTTTTTACAAATAACCACTTGGTTTCCTTCGGGTAGTCTTGAGATAACCATGAGCAGATTTCTTTGTTCGATATGCAATTTTTATATTCAATGCACACAAACACAGCATAAGCATCCAACCAAAGTAAATGTAACTTCAATGCATATAAGTTTCACATTGGACAATACTGAATGTATGATTCGGTGTATATAATCTCATTACATGTAGAGGACGATGGAACAGCAACTGAACCAAACAAAATAACGAAGCAACGGACTTCCCAATGCAGTAAAATTGATAGCCGATTACAGCAATGATTCGCTGAATCGAGCCTACTTATTCTCGATTCGAACTCATCGATGGCTCACACCTTGAAGCTGAAGTTGAGAAGGAGCTTGTTCAGGCCAAATTTCCAGCCGCTGATCCCCTTCCTGCCTGGGCTAGAATTAGGCTCAGACCCATTGTTGTCGGCGACAGTCTTCTGCCACAGCATGAAGCTCCTGCATCCGTTGAAGCTGATCCTCTCATCGGCCTTGAGAGCTGCAATGAAGGAAGATGGAATTCAGGGACGCGCTAGCCAAGAAAGAGTAAATTATCTATTTACGATGGAACCATGTTTACCGTCGGATCTGCCATTGGCGGTGTAGAGGAGGAAGTTGGCAGCGTCGGCGCCGAGCAGCGGCATGCGGCCCTCCCGGGCATAGCAGCGGAGCGCGGCACGGATTAGTCCGTTGACAGACTCGCCCTCGTCGACCAGGAACCGTAGCGGCCCGGCGCTTCCAAGGACGGTGACCGTCACCAGCACGCGCGCCCGGCCGGCGACCCCTGTCGCCGCCGCCGCCTTGCCGCGGGGCTCGGCCTTCCTAAGCTTCATCGGCAGCGTCGACGGCACAGCAACAGCCATAGCGACGGTCAATCAATCAATCAAATCAAACGAAACCTATCAATCAAAATCGCTCGTTCCTCTCTTTTCTTTTCTGATGACGAATTCTCTTCTCGACAAGGAAAAACTCAAGATCAGTAACCAGGGACGGTTCAGGGGGGAATCAAAAGAAGGGCGCGCCGGGTCGATGGCGGAGGGAGGGCCGCTCAGGGGTCGAGGCCGATGCAGCGGTGGTACCAGCCCTGCATGCAAGCGCCGAAGCAGCGGAAGGAGGCGGAGGAGTCCCTCTCCGTCTGCGGCGGCGAGGAGGGGGAGGCGGAGATCGTGTGGGTTCCCACCATTCACGAGGGGGCGGAACTCGTCTTGGCGCGGCGGGGAAGGAGATCTGGGCTCCCGGCGGCGAGGGAGGTGGGGGAGGAGGAGACGGGGTCTGTTTCGTCTGTGGACGGATCCAAAGCGTCAAGAGACGGAATATATGGCACGGCTCCGCTGGGGCTGAGGCGGCGGCCGCGTGGAGGGTTGCGCTGGTCTTCCTTGTTTCCAGAGAGACCGCGTCGATCTGGGCGGTTGGTGGCGGTGGATGGACGGGTGGATGCCGTTTTAGGGCGTCCACGCGGTTAGGACGATCCTTGGCTCCCAAGCTGGCCCAACACGCAAGGTTTTCTAGATACCGGCGCATTTATTTAGGTGTGTGATTATCAATCAATAAAAAACGCACGCGCAATAAAAAGCCCATTTAACGCGCACATGAAGTTTTCGCGCACTCCAGCGATGACAGGAAACAAGCGCGCAAGAAATGATTGCACGCGCGGGAGAAAGCGGGCGGACGCGTGCTAGATTTAGCGCACTGCTTCCGGCGCGTCTATAAAATTGCGGCGCTCGCCACGCGTTTCTTCACACCGCCACACGTGCATTTCCCCCGTTGCTTCCACTGCCTCCTCGTCGCTTTCACTGCTTTCTCGCCGCTCAAGCCCCCCGCCACCACCGCGCCACCATGCCGCCGAAGAACTTCGGGCTACCGCGGCGTCCGCCAGCGCCCCAATGGCGGGTACTACGTCGAGATTCAGTTCGGCGACGTCCGGCTCGGCCTCGACACGTTCCAGACGGCGCACGAGGCCGCCCGCGCGTACGACGCGCCGGCGTGGCGTCTAGAGAGGTCTCGCTCGCAGCTCAACTTCCACGACGTCCACACGCGCCAGCAGGCACAGGACGTCGCCCATCCGCCTCGTCTGATAACAGACCAGGACCGTGAGGAACATCGTCGGCAGCAGCGCCACCTCCTCATCGCCGAGGAGGACGAGCGAGCCATGGCGGAGTGGCGCCGGCGCCACCCGGAGGACGTCGCCAACGAGTGTGCCTACTGGGCGGAGAGGACGGCAAGGCGCCGCGCGGAGCGGTTGGACCGGCGTTGGCGGAAGGCACTGGCCATATCGCAGTGCGATATCGTTGAAGCAGGTGGGAAGTCAATCTTCACAACAGACGATGAACGTTGGCACGACATATGGATCGATACCTCGGACAACACCTTCAGGATGAGGATGATGATGACGACGACTCGGAGTAGTTCTAGCTGCACTAGTTGCTCCGTAGTTTATCTAGGTTTTATCTATGCATCGTTTATCTAGTTGTTGCACCGTAGTTCTGTTTATCTATTTATGCTATGACTATGTAAAATATCTTTATATCGCTTATCTATGCTATGGAGAATTATATGTATGGTTTTTCTATCTATGCATCTTAGTGTTTGTGCGAGAGCGCGCACGCTGTATTTTAGCGCGCCTGCTAGAGCTACGCGTTCGCGCTGCATTTTAGCGCGGCTGCTGGAGTCAGCGCTGTCCGCCGCGCCAAACCAGGCGATGGGCGCGCGGCAAAGTAATTTTTAGCGCGAGGCGCGTTGGGCAGTTGTTGTTATTTAGGCTGGTCACAATGGGCAGAAACATAAGGTAGTAACATACACACTTATCTAGACTATGTTACTACCTCCACAGTGGGTAGGAACATGTAGGCAGTGTCATGCAACGATGCATTTATTATCTTATAGACTAATTGTTTCTTGAAGTGTGTGATGTTCCGGTAACTTAGCTAGTTACCACAAGCACCTCACTCTTCATTAAATATGTGCCACATAAGCAACATTGTATTGAAATATGTGATGTTACTCCTAAGTTCCACCCCATTGGGACCAGCCTTAGATGTGTAATCATCAATCAATAAAATAAAGACACGTCTAGCCAATGAAAGCTTGTTGGCTAGCGCTACACGGCGTACACTCTAAAAGGAGAAACAAAATTATACCAGCTAATACAGAGTCCATCGTGCTCCCTATGTCATGAGTACACTCGCCTAGTCTTGGCCTCCCCCACACCACGCGATCCGCTACTCTCACTCCCTTTGTCTTAAGAATGTAACAAGCCTCACATCCCTCCTCCTCACCCAATCCGACTTCACTTCACACACTTGTTGATGAAGTCTCGACAGTGACGCTAGGGAAAAAGGTTACTTTCCCCACCGCAAATGTAGGCATGCTTGCACCCGTGCCCTCTAAGGCTCTAACCCTCTACTGCTTCCATGCCCCACAACCACAACGCCCCTCCCCCTATGATTTTCTAGAAAAAGTTGCACCGCTCCTCTGCCAAAGTTGCTTTTTGCCCCCAATGGGGTGCGACTCCAAATTTTGTGATTCCCTCCTTTCCTCGAATGGTATTTTGATGTGATGACAATATTGTACTCCATTTGTCCCATAATATAAGAACGTTTCTTATATTAGTGTAGTGTCAGAAACACTATTATATTATGGGACAAAGGGAGTAGAAGAGATGCCCTAGAGGCAATAATAACAATAATTATTTATCTTCAAGTTCATAATTATGTTTACATATCGTGCTATAACTGGAATGGTCCTTGAGTCCGTATATCCATAAAGTTTGATATGTCTCCTCGTGGAACGTAACTTTGCGGAGATTTTTTATGGGATAAATAAAAAAATACTGGAAAGAAGAACCAACGGAGAGGGGCCACCATTTGCTCACAAGGCAGCAAGGCATTCCTACACCCCATGGCACGCCCTTATGCCTTGTGGGGCCCATAGGCAGCCATCTGACCTAATACCAGCTATATAAATTCTGTTTCCCCCAGAGAAAAAAAATTTAAAAGAAGAACAATTGTCGTGTTTTACGATATGAAGCCATCGCCACCTCCTGATATTCATCGGGAGGGATGTTCTGGAGTCTGTTCGGGGCACCGGAGAGGGAGATTCATCGCCATCAAACCTAATTCATCGCTAATTTCATGATGCTCACCTCCGGGAGTGAGTAATTCCTTTGTAGCCTTGCTAGACGGTGATAGAGTCGGATGAGATTTATCATGTAATCGAGTCTATTTGTTAGGGCCTGATCCCTAGTATCCACTATGGTTTGAGATTCATATTGCTATGACTTTGCTATACGTAATGCTTGTCACTAGGGCCCGAGTGCCATGATTTCAGATCTGAACCCTCTATGTTTTCATGAATATATTTGAGTTCTTGATCATATCTGCTAGTTATAATCACTTGTTATTCTGATACATAGACCCTGATAACCCACAAGTGTAGGGGATCGTTTGTAGCCTTCTTCGATAATAATAGTGTCGAACCTAACGCAGAGCTAAAGGTAGAACAAATATTCCCTCAAGTTCAATCTACCACCGATACAACTCTACGCACACCTAACGTTTGCTTTACTTAGAAGAAGTAAAAAACTAGAAGTACTTTGGGATAGTTTTCCAAGATAATAAAGAGCACCAAAATAAAAAGTAGGGGCTATTTATATAAAAGTACAAATAAATTAGTATAGCGAGTGTGAATTAGCGTGGTAGGATTTGCAGGGTTGTCCCTAAGCAGTTGACTACGTTAGTTGACCGAAAGCAAGTTTTTATGTGGCAGAGGCCACTGCTAGCATGTCGTCCCTTACTTGGAATTCTATGCACTCATGATTGGAACTCTAGCAAGCATCAAAAACTAATATCGTTCATTAAGGTAAAATCCAACTATAGCCCTAAGATATATTGGTCTCCATTCAATCCTGTATGCATCAATTTCTATGCCAGACTGAAGTTGTTGTCACCCTTGCCCTCCAATACATAATCCTACCAACATACAACTAACCCTATGGTGTGATTCACATGCGCGCTCATATGATGGGCACCAAAGGACTACAACATAACCACAAGCAATTTAAACCAATCATAGCAATTTCACCAATCACCGATATGACAACAAAATCTACTCAAACATCATAGGATGGCAACATAGTATTGGATAATAATATGAAGCATAAAACACCATGTTCAAGTAGAGGGTACAACCGTTTGCGGGAGAGTGGACCACTGAATATAGATGGCGGAAGGTGATGGAGTTGTTCACCTAAAGATGACGGAGATGTTGGAGTAGATCGCCGTCACACAATATTGCCCCGGCGGCGTTCCGGCGCCACCGGGAGAGAGGGGGGGGGGGGAAGAGCCCCCCTTCTTCTTCTTCCTTGGCCTCCTCCCTAGGTGGGAAGAGGGTTCCCCCTCTGGTCCATGACCTATATAGTTTTGGAGGGGCGAGAGCCCCTCTCAGATTGGATATGCCTCTCTGTCCTCTTCTGTTTCACGTTCCCCGGATCTGTCCCTTCACGGTTTCTTAAATTCCTGGAGATCCGTAACTCCAATTGCACTGAAATTTTTACACGATTTTTTTACATAAATTATCTTTCTTGTGCCAGAAGAAGGGCTCCAACCGATGTTCAAGGAGGGCACAAGACACCAGGACGCGCCTGGGCCCTGGTGGCGCGCCCTGGTGGGTTGTGGGCACTATGGGCTGTCGTTTGCGTTGATTCCACCTCCTAAAAATCACATATATTCCAAAATAACTCTTCGTAAAATTTTAACGCATTTGTACTTAGTTTGATATGGATTTTCTGCGAAACAAAAAAATTGCAACAAATAGGAACTGGCACTGGGCACTGGATCAATAAGTTAGTCCAAATAAATCATATAAATTGTTGCCAAAAGTATGTAAAAGTTGAATAATATTGGCATGAAACAATAAAAAATTATAGATACGACAAAGACGTATCATCATCCCCAAGCTTAATTCCTACTCGTCCTCGAGTAGGTAAATGATAATAAAGATAATTTTTGATGTGGAATGCTACCTAGCATAAGCTTGATCATATATCTAGTCATGGCATGAATATTAAGACATGAGTGATTCAAAGCAATAGTCTATAATTTGACATAAAGACATCAATACTCGGGCATCCCAACAAACAATCATGTCTTTCAGAATATCAAATGCTAAGGAACGTTATCCCTACAAAATCATATAGCCTTGTCATGCTCTATCTTCTCAGCTCAAAGTATAAATCATGTACTACCCCGATGTCAGCCAAGCAATTGGTTCATACTTTTTAACACGCTTAAGCATTTTCAACCCTCACGCAATACATGAGCAGAAGACATGGGTATAGCACTATAGGTGGAATAGAATGCGGTGGTAGTAGTCAAAAGAAGGAAAGAAAGTCTCACATCAACTAGGCAAACTAATGGACTATGGAAATGTCCATCAATCGATATCAATGCGAGGAGTAGGGATTGCCATGCAACAGATGAACTAATAGATATAAGTGTATGAGAGCTCAATATGAAACTAAGTGGGTATGCATGAAACTCTAATATGAAAAATTCCCACTAGTATATGAAAGTGACAACATAGGAGACTCTCTATATGAAAAACATGGTGCTACTTTGAAGCACAAGTGTGGTATTTGCATGCCCCTTCTATTTTTTCTTTCATTCATTTTTTCTTTTCTTTTTCCCTTTTTTTTTCTTGTAGTCCGGAGTCTCATCCCGACTTGTGGGGGAATCATGGTCTCCATCATCCTATCATCAATGGGACAATGCTCTAAAAATGAATAATGATGATCATCACACTTCTATTTACTTATAACTCAATATTAGAAAATATGACTCTATATGAATGCCTCTCGCAGTACCAGGGTGTGCAATGATCTAGCGTAACATGTATAAAAATGATGAACGGTGGTTGAGCCACAAATGCTATGTCGGCTATATGATCATGCAAAGCAATATGAAAATGAATGCTCAAGTCAAACGGAAGCGGTGGAAGTTGCATGGCAATATATCTCGAAATGGCTATGGAAAGGCCATAATAGGTAGGTATGGTGGCTGTTTTGAGGAGGATATAATAAGGCTTATGTGTGATAGAGCATATCATATCATGGGGTTTGGATGCACCGACGAAGTTTGCAGCACGTCTCAAGGTGAGAAATGGCAATGCACGGTACCGTAGAGGCTAGCAAATTGCGGAAAGGTAAGAGTGCGTGTAATCCATGAACTCACATTAGTCATAAAGAACTCATATACTCATTACAAAAGTTTATTAGCCCTCGAAGCAAAGTAATACTATGCATGCTCCTAGGAGGGAGGTTGGTAGGAGTTAACCATCACGCGCCCCCGACCTTCACACAAAGATAGACAATCAAGGATAAGTTGTGCTCCAACTTCCCAGCATAACGAGAGACTATACATGCATGCTTCAGGAATCACAAACCTTAACACCAATATCTTACTAAACACGATCATCCACTAGTACCTCCCACATATTATCATCTCTATATCGCAAAACTATTGCAACAAATCAAACATATCATATTTAGTGATCCACAAATTTATGTAGGATTTTATGACTAACCATGCAATTGACCAATTCTCGTTGACTCTCTAAATAGATATAAGTGAAGCATGAGAGTTTAATTCTTTCTACAAAAGATCATTCTCTAACAAATATAAGTGAATCAAAAGAGCATTCTACGAACATCGATTTTCTATGTGAAGAGAAACAGGCAATTCAAACTTCAAATGTTATAAGTGAAGCACATGAAGCATCCTATAAAGCCATACTCAAAAGATATAAGTGAAGTGCAGAGAGCATTCTACAAATTGGCTAAGGACTATCTCATACCAGCATGGTGCATTATTAAAAGAAAAATGAAAGGCACACGACGCTGATACGTCCAAAATGCATCACTATTTTGTATCATAATTTATCCTTATTCATTGATATATTTCACGTTACGGTGATGTTCTTATGTTGTTTTGGTCTATTTTATACAGTTTGCAAACTCTCCGATGCCGGAACAACAGACGCAGGATTCAGCAGTAAAAAGTGGACGCTCAGTTGCTGAAGAAGAATACCTCCAAATTACCTGAAAATCGACGGGAGTTATTTTTCAGATGAATCACGAAGACACGCAAAAGGGGAGCCAGAGGGGGGCCACAGGGTGCCCAGGCGGCCTGCTGGCGCCCCCCTGGCCGCGCCGGGGGGGGGGGGGCGCCTGGAGCCCCTGGCCCACCTCCGGATGCCCCCTTTTGCATATATATTCTCCATTCTCCGAAAACCCTAAAAATAAGACTTTTTACGGAGTTCCACCGCCGCTTCGAGGCGGAACCCTACGGATAAGAAAAGGGCATCTCCGGCGGGCAGATTCCGCCGGGGAGATCACCTCCCGGAAGGGGAGATCGTCGCCATCGTCATCACCATCGTCACGGGCATCATCGAGATCATCATCAACATCATCCCCAACATCAGCACCATCTCCATCTTCATCCAAATCTCATCTTACAATCACAACTCGTGTTGTAACTTGTACTACCTATCCTCTCTACTCCATCGGTGTTGATTACTACTTTGTGGTGAATGCTATTGAGTTTTGTTGGAGAAATATTATTATGTCCAGATTGTTTATCACATATTTATCCCCGCTGATCATGGTCTCTTTTATGTCTCGTGAGTAGTTACCTTAGTTCTTGAGGACATGGGGAAAGTCTTGTTGTTAGTAGTCATATGCTGTTGAAGTAATATGTGTTGTTTGATACTTAAGTTGCGTTGTCATTCTACTAGTGGTGTTGTGTGAGTCGAACACCCAACACTTCGCCTTATTAAGGACCTAGGAGAATACATTGTGTATAAAGAATGCTTATGGTGGGTTGCCGGAGTGACAGAAACCTGAACCCCAGTTCGCACGCTTTTGCATAAGGGAATAATGGATCCTCGATCATATTGCTATGGTTAGGCTTTTGCCTTAAATTCTATCTTGTATTTGCGGATGCTTGCAAGGTGTTTAATCATAAGAGTGCATTCATCTTAGTCTAGAGAGTGCACTAGCATAGATCCACCCACTCAACACTTATCAACACATAACATAGTATCGATACAGAATATGGTGAAAGCACATGACTACCTCTCCCGTGTGTCCTCAGGAACGCTTTAGTCTTTATAAGTTCAGTTGCTAGGCCTCTCCTTTGCTAAGAAAGGATTGGGCCACTTGTTACTCTCAGTACCTTTTATATTACTTGCTTTTACTATCATGTTGCTTATACCGAGAAAACCCCTAAAATTTATCTTTCAGTGCTTGCAGTAATTTCTTGCTCAGAATCGCTTATCAATACCTTCTGCTCCTCGTTGGGTTCGACACTCTTACTTATCAAAAACGCTGCAATAGATCCCTTACGGTTGTGGGTCATCAAGTACCGTTTTCTGGCGCCGTTGCCGGGGAGCATAGCGCTATTGGTAAAGTGAAACTGGTAAGAAAGTTTTTATAATTCTGTTTTTGTTTTTGCTATTGCTGCTCTTTGTCATTATGGATAACCCTGTTATTGGAGCGTTGCTTGCGGGAAGACGCCCCACATCTGTGGTGGTTGATCCCCCCCTACTGAAATTGTGCCTTATAAAATACCAGCTGGTATTATCGATTATGTTTTGGCTAATCGTTATGCAGGAGACAGACATCCCGGTGAACACTTGCTATATTTGTCACGACTATGTTCATTATTTAAGCTTGCAGGTGTATCGAGGGAGTTTGTCATGAGGAAATTGTTTGTCGTATCACTTATAGATAAAGCTTCAGATTGGTATGGGCTTCTCGATAACTCACACTTGCTGGACTGGCAGGAGCTTATGTCTCTCTTTTATACTAAGTTTTATCCTCTTCATGAAATTCATCGAGACAAGAATTATATCTATAACTTTAGGTCTCGTGGCGGAGAAAGCATTGCTCAAGCTTGGGGGAGATTGAAGTCTCTAATGCTCAAATGCCCTATTCATAAGCTTCCCAAGGAAATTATACTTACAAATTTTTATGCCAGGCTTTCTCGTCAGGATAAGGAGATGCTGGATGCCTCCTCTAGTGGGGTATTTCAGAAGAAGAGTGTTGAAGAAAGATGGGATCTCCTTGAAAGGATCCAGAGGAATACCGAAGATTTGGAAATTGATAAAGGTATTGAACCCGCTATAAATTATGAACATGATTATATTGAGAGCTATGTGGAAACTGATTACTTCAATACTTTTTGCTCTAAGATTGGTCTTGACTCCCATCTAGTGATTGATTTGTGTAAGAATTTTGCCTCTCACGTTGATTCTTTTAAAAAGAAGAGAGACCAGCACCATGAACCTTTTAAAGAACCACCTATTGATATTTATGTTGCTGACCCTATTTTGCCTGCAGTTATATATGAAAAGCCTCCTTTTCCCACGAGGATAAGGGAGCACTCTCTTGTGACAGGCATAATAAATAAAAGTGAGAGAAGAGTTGATGAGCCTGAGGACCAGATCAGGGTCGATCCTCAAGTTGCATTGATTAAAGACCTTGCTACTGATGATGTTTTGGATTCCAATATAAATTTTTGTGCTGTTTCCACTAACCTTGTCACAGCCAAGAATAAAGGCCCAATTTCAGGTACTCCAGTGGTATCTGTTAAAATAGGAGATCACAATTATTATGGGCTATGCGATTTGGGATCGAGTGCAAGTGCTATCCCCTATTCACTTTATGAAGAGATCATCGGTGAGATTTCCCCTTGTGAACTTGAAGAAGTTGATGTTACTATTCATCTTGCAAATAGAACAACTATCTCTCCTATCGGAATTGTGAGGGACATTGAAGTCCTATGTGGAAAGGTAAAATACCCTACCGACTTTCTAGTACTTGGTTCAGAGAGGGACAATTTTTGTCCAATTATTTTTGGTAGACCTTTTCTTAGAACTTGTGGAGCTATAATAGATTGCAAGAAAGGTAAAGTTTCTGTTGAATTCGATGGTGAGCCATATGAATTTAATTTTTCTAAGTTCTCTAAGCAGCCTCGTGGTACTGATTTACCTAGTGATGATAAAATTATTGAAAGTATTGCCTCTATTGCTATTCCCCCTAATGATCCCTTGCAGCAATACATGGAGGACCACGAGAATGATTTGCATATGCAGGAAAGAAATGAACTAGATGAAATATTTTTGAGGCAGCCTGTTATCCTGAAGCACAACCTTCCGGTTGAACCTTTGGGAATTTTATCAAAACCGAAAGAAGACCCGGTGTTCGATCTTAAACCCCTTCCCGATACGCTTAAGTATGCTTATTTAGATGAAAAGAAAGTATATCCTGTTATTATCAACTCTAACCTTTCAGGATATGAAGAAGAGCGACTATTGGAAGTACTTCGTAAACACCGAGGTGCAATTGGCTATACCCTTGATGACCTTAAGGGGATTAGTCCATCTATCTGTCAACATACTATCAACCTTGAGCCTGATGCTAAACCAGTTGTTGATCATCAACGACGGTTGAACCCGAAGATGATGGATGTTGTGAGAACTGAGATTCTCAAGCTTCTAGCCACAGGTATTATCTACCCTATAGCTGATACTAAGTGGGTAAGTCCGGTACATTGTGTTCCTAAGAAAGGAGGTACAACTGTGGTTCCTAATGATAAGAATGAATTAATACCTCAGAGAATTATTATTGGATATAGAATGTGTATTGATTACAGGAAGTTGAACAAGGCAACCAGGAAGGATCACCATCCGTTGCCGTTCATCGACCAAATGCTTGAAAGGTTATCCAAAAATACCCACTTTTGTTATCTCGATGGTTATTCTGGCTTCTCTCAAATTCATGTTAACACTGTTGATCAAGAGAAGACCACTTTTACTTGTCCCTTTGGTACTTATGCTTACAGACGTATGCCTTTTGGTTTATGTAATGCCCCTGCTACTTTTCAAAGGTGTATGTCTGCTATCTTTCATGGTTTCTGCGGGGATATTATGGAAGTCTTCATGGACGATTTCTCCGTCTATGGAACTTCTTTTGACCATTGTCTTCACAACCTTAATAAAGTTTTGCAGAGATGCGAGGAGACAAATTTGGTACTCAACTGGGAAAAGTGCCACTTTATGGTTAATGAAGGAATTGTTCTTGGTCATAAGATTTCTGAAAGGGGAATTGAAGTGGACAAGGCCAAGATCGAAGCTATTGAGAGGATGCCCTATCCAAGGGACATCAAAGGTATTCGCAGTTTTCTCGATCATGCAGGTTTTTATAGAAGATTTATTAAAGATTTTTCTAAAACCTCGAGACCCCTCACTAATCTTCTCCAGAAGGATGTTCCTTTTGTATTTGATGAAAGTTGTAAGGAAGCTTTTGAAGTCCTTAAGAAAGCTTTAATAACTGCTCCTATAGTACAACCACCTGTCTGGAATTTACCTTTTGAGATTATGTGTGATGCAAGTGATTTTGCTGTTGGAGCTGTTTTAGGACAAAGAGTTGATAAGAAGTTGAATGTTATACATTATGCTAGTAAAACCCTTGATAGTGCTCAAAGAAACTATGCTACTACTGAGAAAGAATTCTTAGCTGTAGTTTTTGCTTGTGATAAGTTCAGGCAGTATATTGTTGATTCCAAAGTTATTATTCATACTGATCATGCTGCCATTAAGTATCTTATGACAAAGAAGGATGCCAAGCCAAGGCTTATCAGATGGGTACTCCTTCTTCAAGAATTTGATTTGCAGATTGTTGATAGGAAAGGGGAAGACAATCCGGTGGCGGACAATCTTTCAAGGATGGAAGATATACCGCACGACCCCATCCCAGTTAACGATAGTTTTCCAGACGAGCAACTTGCCGTTGTAAAAGTACAATCTCTTTCCGATCCTTGGTATGCAGATTATGCTAATTTTATTGTTGCAAAGTATTTGCCTCCAGGTCTAACATTTCAGCAGAGGAAGAAGTTCTTTCATGATTTGAGGCATTACTTTTGGGATGACCCACATCTTTTCAAAGAAGGTCCCGACGGGATCGTGAGAAGATGCATTCCGGAACATGAGCAGAAGGACATTCTCCGACGGTGTCATGATAGTCCCTATGGAGGACATCATGCTGATGGGCCTCGAACCCCTCGTTGGTTACCCCAAGTGGAAGGTGTAAGATGCAGTATTGTAGAAGTGTTTTCCCCTAGCAAAGATGCCAAGGATCGATTCCCCAGAGACTCCTAGGTTCAACAAGTAGGTGTCAATTGCTACAGCGCCAGATTAGTAGCAACCAACGTGGACCTGCACACAGATACAAATAACTTTGCTCCCAACGAGTACAGAGAGGTTGTCAATCTCTCCGGCCTTGTAGTTCACAAAGGATTAAAAGCAATGATAGTAGTGATAGATAGTTTTTGCAATAGTAGGTAAATAACGAAAAGTAAATAGTGGATGTGATCAATGATGGTAATATGGACCGGAGTCTCATGATGTTCACTAGTGATGTCTCTCTCCCAAAAGACGATAAAACGGCTATGTGAGGTAAACAAATTACAGCTGGGCAATCGACAGGACCACGAACGCAAACCAATGCTGACTACATTGCAAGAAAGGTTGAGGTTCAAAGCATGGGCGGTACGCCAAAGTAAGTAGACCGAAATCCATCAATATCTACTACTAATCATCCACCTTGAGATATCTATCCAGAACATCTCGCTGGTATTAAGTTGCGAGTCCCACCCATAGTGTAAACTCAATGCAACAGACAACTGCATTAAAAGAACTTTGCGTAAAGTAAACAATCCTTGCACCCGCGGGCACAAGCACCGTTGTTTTCCCCCTTGTGGCAACAGCACATCCCCTAGACTCATGTTTCTGTCACTCAAGCTAGTCATCGAGGGGCATGAACCCACAATCAAGCATAACGTTCCCTCTTGGAGTCACTACCTACTACTCGGCCAAAGCAATAAATAACAACAGAGAACATGCAAGAATTACTTATGAACTAAAATATAAAAGAGGTGAATCAAATATATTACTCAAGATCAATCTGAACATAATCTCATAATCCATTGGATCCCAGCAAACTCAACATAGCAACAGCATAAGGATTACATAGGTGCCTCGATCATGTAGGGTAGCTCACGAGGACTAATTAGTGAAGCACAAGAACGGGAGGAGAACATCACATAGCTACTGGTCATGGACTCATGGTCCAAGGGAGACTACTCACGAGTCATCCGGGAGGCGTCCATGGTGGTGGAGAAGCTCCCGGTGGTGATCCTCCCCTCCGGCAGGGTGCCAGGAAGAGTTCTCCTCGTGCTCCCGATCTTGGAAGCGGCGGCGGCGGCGGAACAGAGATGGGATCGTGAAAAGAGTTCCTCTTCTGAGGGTTTCGGAGGTCCCTCTAAATATATGCCAAAGGGGGGCACCGGACGGGCTTCGGGGGCCCCAGGCGCCCCCCCGGCGCGGCCCAGGGGGGGGGGAGCGCGCCGCCAGGGCGCCTGGAGCCCTGGTGGCCCCCCAGGCTGCCCTTCGGACGCAGTGTTGTTTCCGGATCGCTGATTTTTTATATAATTTTTCTGGATTTTTCTGGGCAGTTCTCGAAACATGAAAACCTGAAATACAAAAACAGCCGAAAACAGAAACTGGCACTGGGGTGCACTGGATTAGTAAGTTAGTCCAAATGTGATCAAAAGTGTATGGAAGTGCATGAATATCATAGCAATATCACCCAAAAGTGGCATGGAGCAAGCCGAAATTATAGATACGTTTTGGACGTATCAACATCCCCAAGCTTAATTCCTGCTCGTCCTCGAGTAGGTAAATGATAACAAAAATAATTTCTGTGGTGACATGCTATTAACCATATAGGACTTTCTCATAGTCATATGACAAAAGCTTACTGAGACAATGATTCTAAAGTAATTAAGTTGCCTCAAGAGAAAATCACAAATGACTGAAAGTTTTACAACATGAAACTGAAACATCAAAAAGATTTGCAATGAACATGATGTGCAAATATGATAAAGTGATATCTAGCTTGCCCCCTTTAGTGGTGCAAAACATAAATGCAGGGGCACCTTCAAGGTTTAAGTGATGACTAGATACAATCATTTCAGAATAAACGATATCACAATCATGCAAAAGACAATGCTACTTTGGGACAATGCACATTATACTCAGAATGACAATCATGCTCTCAGTAGTTGGTGCTTCAACATAAAGGTAAAAGAAAGGTTAAGTGCTAAAGCTTTATATTTTGAAAACATGGAAGCAATTGTGTCAACGGTAGTAGTACTTCATATGTGTCATGCATAAAACATCCTATAAGTTGCAAGCCTTTTTCATCGAATACCAATAGTGCTCGCTCCTTGTCCTAATTAGCTCGGATCCCCATGGGTTATCATTGCATTACATATGTTTTAACCAAGTGTCACAAAGGGTTACCTCTATGCCACCTGTACAAAGGTCCAAGGAGATAGATCGCATTTGATTTCTCGTTTTTGATAGATCTCAACTTGAGGACATCCATACCGGGACAACATAGAAAATAGATGATGGACTCCTCTTTAATGCATAAGCATATTCTCATGAGAGATTGAGGATGAAGGTCCAAGCTAAAACTTCCACCATGATGCATGGCTTTGGTTGGTCGCCCAATGTTCTTCTCTAACAATATGCATAGTTATTCAACCCACGGTAAATCACCCTTACTTCAGACAAGACGAACATGCATAGCAACTCACATGATATTCAACAAAAGTGTGACAGTTGATGGCGTCCCCAGAAACATGGTTACCGCTCAGCAAGCAACTTATAAGAAATAAGATACATAAGCAACATATTCTTTACCACAATAGTTTATAGGCTACTTTCCCATGAGCTATGTATTGCATGGTTAGTTTGCTTAGTACAGGTGGAGGTTAGCAAAAAACTGGGAGCGACCAACTAAGAGAGCAATGACGGTCATAATCATGCAGAGCGACAAAGCAATATTGAATCAGGCATGGTAGTTATATCGCTACTTAGAAATAAAAGATCACCAAGGCTTGACAGACTTTCTTTACAGTCTTACATATGCGTGAGCATACGCCAAGTCAATCAAAATAAATTCTCGAAGGAAGACATTACTAAACCATACCACATCATAGGCAAACAAATCAAGTTGGTACTCCAATAACACATTGGGAACCCCCCAGCTATTTGAGATTAACCAAAAGAAAACCTGAACTACTAAGCACCATCATGAAAGTAGCATCTTTATCATAGACACATTAACCCATGCAACGGAAGCAAACTCTCTTAATAAGGTGAGCATGGTAATTAAAGAGAGTTCAAGCAACCAACTAAACAAAAGCTCTTGAAAAGATAAGCATGAATACTAAGAGCAGAGTATGATAGTAGCTATTAAAAGACAAAGAACACACACAACATAGATAGACATGAAAATTCTATGTAATGTTCTAGGTAGGAGTGGAGCGTGTTTCTCTCCCACATAAAGGAATGCTGGGTTACGACTCATTATGAAAAACTAAAAAGAAAACTAAAAGCAAGACGCTCCAAGCATAGCACATAACACATGAAGTGATAAAAATATAGCGAAACGAAAGGCGAACTGATAGTGTTGATGGAGAAGGGGATGCACGGGGGCATCCCCAAGCTTAGACGCTTGAGTCTCCTTGAATATTTCTTGGGGGTGCACGGGGGCATCCCCAAGCTTGAGCGCTTGACACTCCTGAATCTTTTTATCATCTTCCCTCACACACTTGAAAACTCCCTTCATACATAACTCATCATAATCTGATTAGCGAGGTTAGTACCCTTAATAAAATAATTATACCTTGCTGGAAATAAGGATATTCTTGAAGTTCTACTGTTTCTCAAGATTGCCAAAAGGTTTTTGCAAAGAAAAAGCAAGTTCTTAATTTGCAAAGTGAAGGTAAGGCAAAACATGACAGAATCTGTGAAAAACAGAACAACAGGCAGTAATCGATCTGTTCGGGATACTTCTGCAACTCAAATAAAAAAACTAAGAACATACGCACGAAAGACAATTATATAGAGAACGCTGTCGAAAAAATTCAGACCAAAAATATGATCTGGTGATTTTATACGAATTTTTCTATCCAAGGACAGAATCTGTTTCCTGGACAACACCTCACAACTTTTGAACTTTCTAGCAATCAGAGGCTATACTCGGCACAAATATGAAAAGCAAAGATACAATGATGATGCTACAGCAGTAAACAATATCAAGACACAACAAAAGCAAAATTTTTATTCATGTGGGCTGCCTCCCAAAAGCTCTTTCTTTATAGCCATAAAGATAAGCTTAAGACTTTAATGATGCTCTCGTAGGAATAAGAGTTGAAGAACAAAAGAGAGCATCAAGAAGCAAACACCAAACACATTTAAGCCTAACATGCTTCCTATGCATAGGAATATTGCAATACAATAATTCATTGAAGCACAAAGCAATAAGCATAGGAAGACAAAACAAGTGCAGCTTCGAAACCTTCAACATAAAGAGAGGGAACTTGATATTATTGAAATATCTATAAGCATATGTTCTCTTCTCATAATAATTTTCAGTGGAATCACGAATAAACTCAACAATATAAGCATCACATAAAGCATTGTTACCATTATCCACATGCAAAAAGGTACTCTTACTCCCCACATAAGCATCATGAAGAGGATGAAACTTAGTATAAAAGAGAGACATAAGCTCTTGCCAATCAAGCAAGTGCGAGTTATCGAGAAGCTTATACCAATCAGAAGCTTTATCTATAAGTGATACGGCGAACAATTTCCTCATGACAAACTCCCTTGATACACCTGCAAGCTTAAATAATGAACATAATTGTGACAGATATAGCAAGTGTTCACCGGGATGTCTGTCTCCTGCATAACGATTAGCCAAAACATAATTGATAATACCAGCTGGTATTTTATAGGGCACAATTTCAGTAGGGGGAGGAGCAACCACCACAGGTGTGGGGCGTCTTCCCGCAAGCAACGATCCAATAGCAAGGTTGTCCATAAGCATAACCAGTGAAAAGACATAAAGAAAACTGAAAGGTAAACTAACAAGACTAAAAAGCAAAGATAAAAGATAGCGTGCAACTCCCCTATCCTGAAGAGTGGAGTCCCCGGCAACGGCGCCAGAAAATACTCCTTGATGGGCCTCGAACCCCTCGTTGGTTACCCCAAGTGGAAGGTGTAAGATGCAGTATTGTAGAAGTGTTTTCCCCTAGCAAAGATGCCAAGGATCGATTCCCCAGAGACTCCTAGGTTCAACAAGTAGGTGTCAATTGCTACGGCGCCAGATTAGTAGCAACCAACGTGGACCTGCACACAGATACAAATAACTTTGCTCCCAACGAGTACAGAGAGGTTGTCAATCTCTCCGGCCTTGTAGTTCACAAAGGATTAAAAGCAATGATATTAGTGATAGATAGTTTTTGCAATAGTAGGTAAATAACGAAAAGTAAATAGTGGATGTGATCAATGATGGTAATATGGACCGGAGTCTCATGATGTTCACTAGTGATGTCTCTCTCCCAAAAGACGATAAAACAGCTATGTGAGGTAAACAAATTACAGCTGGGCAATTGACAGGACCACGAACGCAAACCAATGCTGACTACATTGCAAGAAAGGTTGAGGTTCAAAGCATGGGCGGTACGCCAAAGTAAGTAGACCGAAATCCATCAATATCTACTACTAATCATCCACCTTGAGATATCTATCCAGAACATCTCGCTGGTATTAAGTTGCGAGTCCCACCCATAGTGTAAACTCAATGCAACAGACAACTGCATTAAAAGAATTTTGCGTAAAGTAAACAATCCTTGCACCCACGGGCACAAGCACCGTTGTTTTCCCCCTTGTGGCAACAACACATCCCCTAGACTCATGTTTCTGTCATTCAAGCTAGTCATCGAGGGGCATGCACCCACAATCAAGCATAACGTTCCCTCTTGGAGTCACTACCTACTACTCGGCCAAAGCAATAAATAACAACGGAGAACATGCAAGAATTACTTATGAACTAAAATATAAAAGAGGTGAATCAAATATATTACTCAAGATCAATCTGAACATAATCTCATAATCCATTGGATCCCAGCAAACTCAACATAGCAACAGCATAAGGATTACATAGGTGCCTCGATCATGTAGGGCAGCTCACGAGGACTAATTAGTGAAGCACAAGAACGGGAGGAGAACATCACATAGCTACTGGTCATGGACTCATGGTCCAAGGGAGACTACTCACGAGTCATCCGAGAGGCGTCCATGGTGGTGGAGAAGCTCCCGGTGGTGATCCTCCCCTCCGGCAGGGTGCCGGGAAGAGTTCTCCTGGTGCTCCCGATCTTGGAAGAGGCGGCGGCGGCGGAACAGAGATGGGATCGCGAAAAGAGTTCCTCTTCTGAGGGTTTCGGAGGTCCCTCTAAATATATGCCAAAGGGGGGCACCGGACGGGCTTCGGGGGGCCCAGGCGCCCCCCCGGCGTGGCCCAGGGGGGGGGGGCGCCGCCAGGGCGCCTGGAGCCCTGGTGCCCCCCAGGCTGCCCTTCGGACGCAGTGTTGTTTCCGGATCGCTGATTTTTTATATAATTTTTCTGGATTTTTCTGGGCAGTTCTCGAAACGTGAAAACTTGAAATACAAAAACAGCCGAAAACAGAAACTGGCACTGGGGTGCACTGGATTAGTAAGTTAGTCCAAATGTGATCAAAAGTGTATGGAAGTGCATGAATATCATAGCAATATCACCCAAAAGTGGCATGGAGCAAGCAGAAATTATAGATACGTTTTGGACGTATCACATGCCGGTGAAAGGACTGCACATAAGGTTCTTCAATCAGGTTTTTATTGGCCTACTCTCTTTAAAGATGCTAGAAATTATGTTTTAGCCTGTGATAAATGTCAGAGAGTTGGTAACATTAGTAGAAGGAATGAGATGCCTATGAATTACTCACTAGTGATTGAACCTTTCGATTGTTGGGGTTTTGATTTTATGGGTCCTTTTCCTTCTTTGCACAAGTACACTCACATTTTAGTAGCTGTTGATTATGTGACCAAGTGGGTTGAAGCAATCCCCACTGAAAGTGCTGATCACAAGTCATCTTTGAAAATGCTTAAAGATGTAATTTTTCCTAGGTTTGGTGTACCAAGGTATCTCATGACTGATGGGGGATCACACTTCACGCACGGAGCTTTTAGAAAAGCTCTGGCCAAATACGATGTTAATCATAGAATTGCTTCACCATATCATCCTCAAACTAGTGGGCAAGTTGAACTCACCAATAGAGAGATTAAGTTGATCTTGCAGAAAACAGTAAACGGAAATAGGAAGGATTGGTCAAACAAGTTAGGAGATGCTTTGTGGGCATATAGAACTGCTTACAAAAACCCCATGGGCATGTCCCCCTATAAGATGGTGTATGGCAAGGCTTGCCATTTGCCATTAGAGTTAGAGCACAAAGCTTTCTGGGCTGTTAGAGAGCTTAACGCTGACCCAAAACTAGCTGGTGAGAAGCGTCTCATGGACTTGACTTCTCTAGAAGAATGGAGAAGTGAAGCTTACGAGAGCGCTAAAATGTTCAAGGAAAAGGTAAAAAAGTGGCATGATAGGAAGATTCTGAAACGTGAATTTAATGTTGGTGATAAAGTTTTGTTGTTTAGATCCCGTTTCAGGTTTTCTCCAGGTAAACTACTTTCCAGGTGGGAAGGACCATTTCATGTTGAAGAAGTTTATCGGTTTGGTGCAATTAAGATTAATAATTTTGAAGGCACCAAACCTCAAGTTGTGAATGGGTAAAGACTTAAACATTACATAGCAGGAGACCCTGTCGATGTTGATGTGAATATAATATACACAACAAGCCATGAAGAACATGTTGCAGCCCTGTTTCAGATGCTAGCAGAAGCAGAATAAACAAAAGGTATGTAGTACGGTAAGGAAACACCACAAACCATCATAAAAGTTCCGTATTACGAGTTTTTGCAAAATTAGTAAAATTCCGAGTCGAAGTGGAGCCGGAGACGACCTCCAGGGAGTCCAGGCGCCCCCCTGGCGCGCCCCCCTGGGCCGCGTCGGCAGGCCGCCTGGGCACCCTGGAGCCCGTCTCCGACCCCGCTTTGGTCCGTTACCTTCCTTTCTGTACATAATTTTTTCCTATATATTTGCCCGGATTGTTCCGGCAACGTATCTTGCGATTTCGCGTGTTTTCTCTTTGATCTGTTTCTGCCAGGGAATCTTTCAACTGAATTTAGGTTCCATGGCTTCTCCAAGTTCCCCCAAGGACGAGTTCGTCGTCAACGTCATCAACCCTTACCTCGCTGAGGTGAAGAAGCACTCTCAGGTTGTTCGGGTGGAGGACGGTGTCCTTCATCAAGAAGATTTGAAGGGACCTATCAAGGAGGGGAGTGTCCAGGCCAGGCTGGAAGAAGTGGAGCAAGAAGTCTTCAAGTACAAGAAGATGATCGAGCGTGGTGTTGAAGCTAACTTTGACATCACCAACGAGCTGAAGAACTACTTCCTGAAGGAGACGAAGGAGATGTGGGAAAGAATCGCCGCGTCTGAAGACAAAATTATAGAACTCCAAGGGCAAATTAATGATCTACAAAACCAGAACTGTGAGTATGAACTAAGGTTTCTGCGCATGGGTTTGGGTGCTGAATGCAGGATTCAGGAGATGAGCCTCTCATATGAGGCTTTAGCAAGATATCCATGGAAGCGTTTCGCCAAGGACTACGTGATTAACGCCAACAAATATGGGTGAAATCTCCTGGGGTAATGGCATTCCCTTGGCTTGTTCCAAGCTTGGGGGAGTGCCTGGTATCTTTATCTTTACCTTTTGTCATTTAGGGTCAAGTGGAGTCGTATCATGTCTAGGGAGGTTATTATATGAGATGGGTGTGTGCATTGAGGTCTATCGCTCCTTCGGCGAAGAATTGTATCCGTGAGTGGGGAGTCGTCCGTGATGGAATATTAATGAGAAGTTTATCGGTTCCTTTTGCTGCACTCGGTATTCTCTTCACGCAATCGACCTTATATGATGATTCTTATGAGGAGTATTGACCTTATGTCAGGTATGGCTATGAAACTTTATTTAATCTTGGCAAATATAGCTTTGGTCATAACAACAAGCATGATTTTCTTAAAGTAGCAACATAGCCAAAACCTTTATGTTATTATGCTTGAAGTGTTATGCTGACAAGGAAGACAACTTGATGCGTTATGCTTATTTCAATGTTCATGCTTTATATTGCTTTGCATCTTAGTCATCATCAATTGTTTGTTCTCTCAAAACCTTTGCTAGCCTAACTCTGTACTAAGCGGAATTCTGCTTGTGCATCCATACCCTTAAGCCAATGCCTTCCATATGAGTCCACCATACCTACCTATTCGTGGTATTCCACTACCACCTCCTTGAGTATATAATTTATGTGTTATCCTTAAATGTTCAAAATCTTTTGTTTTGTGCCTCTGTTTTAGCTCATGAGGAAGTAACAGCCAATTCATAGTCTTCTTGAGTTGGACAAGCTTCACCCCGGGATTGCATGTCTAATGTGCAAACCCATAATACGAGAAGGAACTGGCAAAGAGTGCGCCCGGCTTAAAAATAATATAACAAACAAACCCTCCTTCACGCTTTGTTCATGAGAAATCAGAAAACTTTGGCAGTGATAAACAAAGGAGAATAAGAGGATGTTATCATCCTCGTGCGGGAGCCGTTCCTCGAAACTAGTCCAGCTCAAAAAGCAATTGAGTTATCTATTAGCATTCGTTGACAAATCATGCACCCCTAAAAACTTGTTTTCATTCTGTTTGATTTGAGGATAGCACATGAGTTTTCCCTACTACCCTAGAGCAGGGCCTATCTTTTGATTTTAAGTTGAGTCAGTTACTCCTACTTCCTTCTATTTCTCAAAGAGAGCAGACGTTTGATGTTGATAAGGATTAATTCATATAATGCTGCATTAAGATTTGTCATATCATATCCTTGTTGACATTATCATTCGATAAGTAAGTTGTTTGTCATGCCCAGCTAAGGCAAATATCTTCCTTTGTGTTAACATTTCCACTTCTTGCCTATTAACATGTTATCTCAAAAAGCTTCAATTGATCTCACCAAAATATATACGCAAAAGTTAAACCTATTTGTTGTTCTTTGACCAAAGGACATGTTTTCCATGATATAATAAGTTTCCTTAGCCCTACTTTCGAATATAAGTGTTATCACTCTTTCATAAGGGCCTTATGAGTTGAAGATTGCTGTTGAGGATATTTGAGTTAGTAAAGTGTAATGCCCAGGATGGAGTTATACCTCCTACGTGTCGAGGCACGACTTAAAGGCATAAATCCATCCTAGAATGATCTCAAGTTCGGTAATCTTTGCACATCTCATGTAAAAGAGGGGATTGTAAACAGAAAATAGTTGGCTTACACTCGCCACGTCACAGAATTACAATTCAAGTCTCAAACATCATACATTAAGAACATCACAACCCTCTAAGGGCAAAATCCAAATGTCAAGATACCAAACTTAGATAAATAAAACCACAGGCGGATCGAATCCTAGTAGGAGTCTCCACTACTGATCATCCGGGTATCGCACATAGTACCGACTACGCTCCTCGTCGTACTCCCAATCCAGCTCGGTGCCATCACCTGGATAGCTCACAGCTGGACCTGCATCTGGTGTGTGAACTAACTGTGAGCCACAGAGGACTCAGCAATCTCGTTCCCAGGTAACAAGACTATTTAAGCCTTTGGGAGAGGATAAGGCTGAAGAAAAAGAGTAAGTGTCTGCAGCAGCAACTAGCAACTAGCTTACGTGAGTGAGAGCGAGAAGAAAAAGCCTTGATCGAGAAGTGATCACGAATTGATCCTAACTACAAGCTCCACAAACATAACCCCTCCGTGTTCAACTTCCGAATCCCTATTCGGAAATTGACGGTCACGGAACACACGCTGGTAGTGTATTAGAAACATTGTGTCAAGTTATCTACAACCGGATATTAACAAGCTCCCATCTGCCACATAACCGCGGGCACGGCTTTCGAAAGTTCAAACCATGCAGGGGTGTTCCAACTTGACCCATTACAAGCCCACGATCCGCGGAGTCGCAACTCCAAAGTGGGAAGACCCGAGTATTCTCGGAATCCCGTGCTCAAGATATACCGAACTAAGGTAAGGCTAATCCAGCAAATCCTCCTGGCGTGTCGACACCCTGATAGTAGCCGCGCGTATCTAAGTCTCAGGACACGACCGGATGAGTCATCCTACAGGTGTATGCCAGATACCTCAGGTTGCCCCGAGGGGGCCCCGCAGTCTGCTCGTTTCGGACCAACACTCATGTGGAGCACTGGCCCGGGGTTGTTGATTAAGAAAGAGGGTTAATTACTCCCTATGCAAGTTTAGTTTGTTATTAGGCAAATAGTACCAATGTTGGGACTTGCTGGAAAAGACTTAGCACTTAGCGGTTTATCGAGGGGGTCCCATAGACCCCAACCGTGTTAGGAACGCATAATCAAGGAACATAACACCGGTTTATACGGTTCCTAAC
>LR738713.1:97196411-97213123 GCA_902687465.1 Secale cereale | reverse complement strand
GGCAGAGAGGGGGTGGTTGGATCCAAAATTTTAGGGGAAGGAGGAGGAAGGAGTTAGAGATGCCAAAATTAGACTAGGGTCTAATATATAGCAGATTTTAGGGTTAGGGGAGATTTAGGTGTGCTAGGAGCCCTCCGATCGCGATCCGACGGATCCGATCGCGGGGGTAGTTTAGAAGGGCCTAGGAGAGAGTAGTAGACTGCAGTAGGGGTGTTTCCGGGACACAAAGTGAAGGCACTTTGGACCCACACGAAAACTGATGGGATAGCCAACGGAGTCCAAACGCGACGAGATTTGAGAGGCGGGTTGCACACAACAAAACAACAACACACACAACAACCTCGCGGCACACCGGTAACGTTACACGCCCAAACACCAAAGTAGGCCTACGGGACGTCACGGACACGTGAGGGAGCTCCGGAACGCGAAACGGACAACGGGAAGGAACGCGTGGAACCGGATGCAACCGACAACACAAAAGCAATGCGATGCACATGCCTACATGATATGAATGAATGCCACACACTCACACAACAAAACGACGAAAACCCGAAAGACAAAGAACCCGGAATGGAAATAGATGAAGCCGGAGATATATTATATACCCAAAAGGGAAAGTATTACATCCGGGGCATTACATAAAGAAACTATGATGCTTCTTGTTTGTATTCTATTTATCGACACCTCACTCTCTAAACTTCTGGACGGGTTTACCGAGTTCATATTCGCTTGGGGACAAGCGAGGTCTAAGCTTGGGGGTGTTGATACGTCCAAAATGCATCACTATTTTGTATCATAATTTATCCTTATTTATTGATATATTTCACGTTACGGTGATGTTTTGTTTTGGTCTATTTTACACAGTTTGCAAACTCTCCGATGCCGGAACAGCAGACGCAGGATTCAGCAGTAAAAAGTGGACGCTGAGTTGCTGAAGAAGAATACCTCCAAATTACCTGAAAATCGACGGGAGTTATTTTTCACATGAATCACGAAGACACGCAAAAGGGGAGACAGAGGGGGGCCACAGGGTGCCCAGGCGGCCTGCTGGCGCGCCCCCCCTGGCCGCGCCGGGGGGGCGCCTGGAGCCCCTGGCCCACCTCCGGATGCCCCCTTTTGCATATATATTCTCCGTTCTCCGAAAACCCTAAAAATAAGACTTTTTACGGAGTTCCGCTGCCGCTTCGAGGCGGAACCCTACGGAGAAGAAAAGGGCATCTCCGGCGGGCAGATTCCGCCGGGGAGATCACCTCCCGGAAGGGGAGATCGTCGCCATCGTCATCACCATCGTCACGGGCATCATCGAGATCATCATCAACATCATCCCCAACATCAGCACCATCTCCATCTTCATCCAAATCTCATCTTACAATCACAACTCGTGTTGTAACTTGTACTACCTATCCTCTCTACTCCATCGGTGTTGATTACTACTTTGTGGTGAATGCTATTGAGTTTTGTTGGAGAAATATTATTATGTCCAGATTGTTTATCACATATTTATCCCCGCTGATCATGGTCTCTTTTATGTCTCGTGAGTAGTTACCTTAGTTCTTGAGGACATGAGGAAAGTCTTGTTGTTAGTAGTCATATGCTGTTGAAGTAATATGTGTTGTTTGATACTTAAGTTGCGTTGTCATTCTACTAGTGGTGTTTTGTGAGTCGAACACCCAACACTTCGCCTTATTAAGGACCTAGGAGAATACATTGTGTATAAAGAATGCTTATGGTGGGTTGCCGGAGTGACAGAAACCTGAACCCCAGTTCGCACGCTTTTGCATAAGGGAATAATGGATCCTCGATCGTATTGCTATGGTTAGGCTTTTGCCTTAAATTCTATCTTGTATTTGCGGATGCTTGCAAGGTGTTTAATCATAAGAGTGCATTCATCTTAGTCTAGAGAGTGCACTAGCATAGATCCACCCACTCAACACTTATCAACACATAACATAGTATCGATACGAAATATGGTGAAAGCACATGACTACCTCTCCCGTGTGTCCTCAGGAACGCTTTAGTCTTTATAAGTTCAGTTGCTAGGCCTCTACTTTGCTAAGAAAGGATTGGGCCACTTGTTACTCTCAGTACCTTTTATATTACTTGCTTTTACTATCATGTTGCTTATACCGAGAAAACCCCTAAAAGTTATCTTTCAGTGCTTGCAGTAATTTCTTGCTCAGAATCGCTTATCAATACCTTCTGCTCCTCGTTGGGTTCGACAAGCTTACTTATCGAAAACGCTGCAATAGATCCCTTACGGTTGTGGGTCATCAGACGCTCCAAGAATTTACGCATATCATGCGAACGGAACGAATACGAAAACATACGGATACTTGTTGAAGAAAGATGGGATGCCTTCTGGGGCATCCCCAAGCTTAGACGCTTGAGTCTCCTTGAATATTTACTTGGGGTGCCTTGGGCATCCCCAAGCTTGAGCTCTTGTCTCTCCTCCTTCTCCTCACATCGAGACCTCCTCGATCTTCGAACACTTCATCCACACAAAACTTAACCGAATTTTAGTGGTGGGGTTAGTGAATATGATCAATGAAATCCCATCATGTACTGCTCTAACATTATTGTATAATTATAAACAAACATTACCCACTATATGCTATCACAATTCTATGGCCCCAAGTCAAGGAGGCTTCAACAAAAATTCAAACATATGCAAATAATGAAGATATAACAACAATGTGTGAAAACAAGATAGTTTGTAAAGATTTGATTATTCACCATACTTCTGTAACTCTAAAAATTCTTAAAAATTAGGAAACAATAAAAAAATTGTGTATAAAGACCGTGCAAAAAGTTTCAGAAACTTTTGACGTTTCAGTAAAAATTGTAAAATTGCGCACTACAGCCAAAGTTTCTGTTTTTGCACCGCACAGACCAACAAGCAATCTAATCATCCTAAAGGAAACTCTTGGCATATTATTTTTATAATACAATGTAATTGTACAAGGGGATAATTATTTTGCAATAAACTTCCATGAAAAAATCTACATTGTTTCCATGAGCATGAACACAAGTGTTCAAGGTCGACCCTCACTTCCGCAATGCATCACCTTTCAATCGCTTCTCTTTTTGAAAAAAGTTTTAAGTTCCCCTCTATATTTTTTGTTTTTAAACTTTATAAAAGCACTCAAAAGAAATAAATGACTCTTTTAAAACTTCCGCGTTGTCTCCCTGGCGGCGCTTACTTTAAAGCCATTAAGCTAGGCATAAAGTGCTCTAGTAATGGATCCACCTGGATCCCAAGGTATATCAAAGACAATTTGAATTAGCAATGATTTGGCATTTAGTAGTGAGCACAAAGTGATGTGTGTCATGTAACAACAAAGTCTAACTCTCTTCCCATAGGCACGTCATAAAAAAACAATTCATACACATCAAGTAAAGGTCAATGCATATTATAAGCAGTTTCTTGCAACTTTCTCGTGTTGAAAACATAGAGAGGCGGAGATGTAGTTCCTCTCTCATAATAATTGTAAGTAGGAGCAACAAGCACATGCATATTATATTCATAAAAATCATCATGTGCTACGGTAAAAGGCAACCCATCAATGTAATCCTTAATAAGTGCAGACTTCTCCGATATAGTGTACTTGGGAGAATTCAAAAAGATAATGGGACAATCATGTGTGGGTGCAATAGCAACAATTTCATATTTAACATAAGGAACTATAGCAAGTTCATCTCCATACGCATAAATCATATTGGCATATTGGCCACAAGCAAAGCAAGCATCATCAAAAAGGGATATTTCAATCGAATCAACGGGGTCATAGCAATCGTCATAGCATTCATCCTTCGGTAAGCACGAAGGGAGATTAAACAATGTATGAGTTGAGGGGTTACTCTCATAAGGAGGTGGACACGGGTAGCTAATCCGTTCTTTCTCCCTTTGTTCTTCACTCTCCTCCTCATCTTTATCATCCAATGAGCTCACAATGCCATCAATTTCTTCTTCCATGGACTCCTGCAAAATATTAGTCTCTTCTTGGACAACGGAGATTCTCTCAATAAATGCATCAATATCATAATTGTATTTATAATTATCATAGCAATATTTAAGGATAGCAAAATTTTCAGGTCTATAAATTGAATCATCAAAATCTTCATACTTTTCAAACAAAGATTCAATTTCATAAGCACCCTTAAAAGCAACAAATTCTTCTATCCGTTCCACATTATAGTAATCATATATACCATTAGCATAAGAAGCCAGGGTTTCATTATCATTAAATTTGCATGATAAGGGAAGATGTGGAGCATTCATCCTAGAGCAACAAGTATAATCATATCTCAAGCATAGCTCCCAAGCATACCAATGCAACATATGAATTTGATCCCACAACAATTTCCCTTTATGAGTCAAGCGATAATCCCTAAAGTATTCACGTTGATCCAACATTACTCCCATTATATAGTTGAATGGGGTTTTCTCAGGATTAACAAAGTAGTGCATAATATCTTTCACATAACGAGCATCGAGGGTTTTAGGAGTCACCACATCTCCATGAGTAGCAAGTACAACTAATTTATTTGGTGTTCCGTGTTCCATATCCATAACTAAAGATAGAGAACAACTTACAACAAGAAATAAAAACTACTTAGTGATAAAGCAAACAAGCACACACGAGAATATTCACCCCACGCTATTGCTCCCCGGCAACGGCGCCAGAAAAAAGGTCTTGATAACCCACAAGTGTAGGGGATCGTTTGTAGCCTTCTTCGATAAATAAGAGTGTCGAACCCAACGAGGAGATAAAGGTAGAGCAAATATTCCCTCAAGTTCTATCGACCACCGATGCAACTCTACGCACACTTAACGTTTGCTTTACCTAGAACAAGTATAAAACTAGAAGTACTTTGGGATAGTTTTGCAAGATAATAAAGAGCACGAAAATAAAAAGTAGGTGATGTTTAGATAAAAAGTACAAATAAATTAGTATAGCGAGTGTGGATTAGTGTGGTAGGATTTGCGGGGTTGTCCCTAAGCAGTTGACTACGTTACTAGACCGATAGCAAGTTTTTATGTGGGAGAGGTCACTGCTAGCATGTCGTCCCTTATTTGGAATTCTATGCACTTATGATTGGAACTCTAGCAAGCATCCGCAACTACTATCGTTCATTAATGGAAAACCCAACCATAGCCTTAAGATATATTGGTCCCCCTTCAATCCCATATGCATCAATTTCTATGCCAGGCTGAAGCTGCCGTCACCCTTGCCCTCCAATACATAGTCCTACGAACATACAACTAACCCTATGGTGTGATCCACACGTGTGCTCATATGATGGGCACCAAAGGACAACAACATAACCACAAGCAATTTAAACCAATCATAGCAATTTCACCAATCACTGATAGGACAACAAAATCTACTCAAACATCATAGGATGGCAACATAGTATTGGATAATAATATGAAGCATAAAGCACCATGTTTAAGTAGAGGGTACAGCGGGTTGCGGGAGAGTGGACCGCTGAATATAGATGGGGGAAGGTGATGGAGTTGTTGGTGAAGATGATGGAGTTGTCGGGGTAGATCGCCGTCACAAGATATTGCCCCGGCATCGTTTCGGCGCCACCGCGAGAGAGGGGGAGAGTGCCCCCCTCCTTCTTCTGCTTCCTTGGCCTCCTCCCTATGTGTGAGGAGGGTTCCCCTCTGGTCCATGGCCTCCATGGCTGTGGAGGGGCGAGAGCCCCTCTGAGATTGGATATGTCTCTCTGTCCTCTTCTGTTTCGCGTTCCCCAGATCTGGCCCTTCACAATTTCTTAAATTCTCGGAGATCTGTAACTCAGATTGCGCTGAAATTTTTACACGATTTTTTCCATAAATTATCCTTCTTGCGCCAGAAGAAGGGCTCCAATCAACATTCGAGCGGGGCACAAGACACCAGGGCACGCCTGGGCCCTGGTGGCGCGCCCTGGTGGGTTGTGGGCAGTGTGGGCCCCTGTTTGCATTTATTCCACCTTCTAAAATCACATATATTCCAAAATAATTCTTTGTAATTTTTTATCGCGTTTGGACTTCGTTTGATATGGATTGTCTATGAAACAAAAACATGCAACAAACAGGAACTTGCACTGGGCACTGGGTCATTAAGTTAGTACAAATAAATCATATAAATTGCTGCCAAAAGTATGTAAAAGTTGAATAATTTTGGCATGAAACAATAAAAAATTATAGATACGACGGAGATGTATCAGACCACAAAGTGACAATAGTTGGGCTATTCTCTGGGATGACAGTAATTCGAGGAGTTCATCTATTCACCATGTGCTAATGCTTTGTTTCACTTCTATATTAAAAGGAGGCCTTAATATCCCTTAGATTTCCATATGGACCCCGCTGCCACGGAAGGGTAGGACAAAAGATGTCATGCAAGATCTTACTATAAGCACATATGTGTGACGCCCCCGAAATTAATCGTGCACTAAACATCCATGCAGCATGCACGATCAAGATCAGTGACTGGCGGTATAATATCACAGCACAACTCTACGGATCAAATTTAAACAAAGAGATAATATATTACAAGCCAGGGTCGTAAGGCTCGATATTACATCAAGAGTTAGGTCTGAGTTTAGAAAATAAGGAAGGTGCCTTAAGAAGGCAAAAACAAACAACGACTCTAGATCGAAAAGGCGCATGCCTCCTGCCTGGGACCTCCGAACTACTCCCGGTCCTAAATCTCCACATGGTACCCAATCTCATGATCCTCTGGCTCCTGGGCTCCATCATCTGATCACAACATTTGGGAAGAAGAAAATAGGTAGCAAAGCAACCGTGAGTACTCGTCCAAAGTACTCGCAAGACTTACATCAGAACTATGCTAAGTATGCGTCAGTGTCAAAGGAATGGGGCTATATTTGTGGTCTAAACTGCAGAAATCTCAGAATAAGGGGGACGAAGCTCATCCTATCGAAGACTACATCTTCTTGCAGCCATCATCTTGCAGCAAAAGAAGAGAGGTAGATCATCTTGCAGCAAAGGGAAGTAGTATGAGTGCATATGATGCCAACTTGTAATTAACACATCAATACAATACCCTGAGATACTTCCTCGACTCCATGCGACAAAAGACCCGCGGTCTGATACGTCTCCAACGTAGCTATATTTTTTTATCGTTCCATGCTATTATATTATCAAATTTGGATGTTTTATATGCATTAATATGATATTTTATATTATTTTTGGGACTAACTTATTAACCTAGAGCCCAGTGCTAGTTTTTATTTTTTTTGTTTTTGAGTTTTGCAGAAAATGAATATCAAACGGAGTCCAAACGGAATAAAACTTTTGCGATGACTTTTCTTGGACCAAAAGACACACGTAGGACTTGGAGTCCAAGTCAGAGAGTCCTAGAGACGATGACAAGAAAGGGGGCACCCTAGGGGCCCTAGGGCTTGTGTCCCCCTTGAAGACCCCCTGACCCCCTTCCTTGGCCTACATATTCAGAAGTAATCCAGAAACCCTAGAGGCATCCACGAAAACACTTTTCCACCATCGCAGGTCTCTGATCTCGTGAGATCCCATCTGGAGGCCTTTTCGGGTACTCTACCAGAGGGGGACTCGATCACGGAGGGCTTCTACATCAACTTTGTCGCCCTTCTGATGATGTGTCAGCAGTTTACCACAGACCTACGGGTCCATAGCTAGTAGCTAGATGGCTTCTTCTCTCTCTTTGATCTTCAATACAATGTTCTCCTCAATGTTCTTGGATATCTATTCGAAGTAATCTTCTTTTGCGGTGTGTTTGTCGAGATCCGATGAATTGTTGATTTATGATCAGATTATCTATGAATATTATTTAAATCTTCTCTGAATTCTTATATGCATGATTTGATATCTTTGTATTTCTCTTTGAATTATTGGTTTGGTTTGGCCAACTAGATTGGTAGTTCTTACAATGGGAGAAGTGCTTAGTTTTGGGTTCAATCTTGTGGTTGATGTCTACTACACAACTTGTTCTTGTAAACTCATGTTGGGCCTCCAAGCGCGGAGTTTTGTAGGACAGTAGCAAATTTCCATGAAGTGGATGACCTAAGGTTTGTCAATCTGTGGGAGGCGTAGGATGAAGATGGTCTCTCTCAAACAACCATGCAACCAAATAACGAAAAGTCTCTTGTATCCCCAACACACCAAATACAATGGTAAATTGTATAGGTGCACTAGTTCGGCGAAGAGATGGTGATACAAGCGTAATATGGATAGTAGATATTGATTTTTGTAATAGGAACAATATAAAACACAAAGGTAGCAAGTAACAAAAGTGAGCACAAACGATATTGCAATGCTTGAAAATGAGGCATAGGGTACGTACTTTCGCTAGTGCAATCTCTCAACAATGCTAATATAATTGGATCACCACTACAAAAAAAACTTCCGTGATAATACGGGTTTGTCATAGTAGGTCACGTTTTCTGTCATGCATGTACATCCATGACGATTTTATGATAGAATCAAGATAGTCATACCTGTGCTCTCGTAGAAGTGTTCCATGACAATACCAAAATTATTATCACGGAAGTGTTCGCTTTCATGACGATAAATGACGTGTCATGGAAGTGCTTTCGTCAAGGGTAACCGACACGTGGCATCCATCGCAACTGTCGTCGTTAAGCTATCGGGTCCAGTTTTTGATTCGATAACCCGTTAACAGCCTGGACCAATTGGGATTTGCCACATGTGAAATTCTCATTGGCCGAAGGAAACACGTGTCAGGTCATCATTTGGTCAGATAGGCGCCTATAATATGCCGACACATGCGCCGGCCCAACACTGGCCCAGTTAGCTTACAAAGGTCGCCCCGTTTGACTTGGTCAAAAGTTAGTAGACCGGCCCATGAAAAGCTTGTTAACGGTCTGTTTGCATATGGCCAATTTTATGGCCCGATAACTCACGGCCCGTTAGGGCCTTTTACAAAATAGGCCCAACAGCGTCATGTGGGCAGTCCAATATAACACCAGCCTGTTTCACTTTCACCCATGTATACCCCATGACGTCTTTGGGCCCATATGAGGCCTTCCGTATCTTTAGGCCCTTTAGTGGCCCATGATGACTCTGGCCCATAATGAACAGTAAATTTCCTTGCACCCATTAACGGCCCATGATTCACATGGGCCGTTTCCAGCCCGTGTTAGCTTTCGGCCTACTGACTGCCCATACGTTCTTGGGCTCCTTTCCGACCCTCGATTACTTCTGGACCATTATTGGCCTGTTCCCTTAACGGGCCAAATTCGGCCCATGGTTAGAATCGGCCCGTTTGGACCTGTTAACCTGTTGCGCCGTTTCCAGCCCGTCCTATATTCTGGCCCATTAATGACCCATTATGCCTGTGACAGAATTAAGCCTTTGCTACCTTCCAGCCTGTTAACAACCCATTAACGTGCTGGCCCGATACCAATTACGCCCGTTTACGGCCCATGTGGACCGATTTATGTGACGGACCGAGGCCCACAGTTTCTACGGCCCATTGGAGGCCCATTTATCCAACGGCCCGTAGGAGGCCCAAGGTTCCTAGAGCCTGTAGCAGGCTCAAGGTTACCACGGTCCGTATATGGCCCATGGTTGTTGCGGCCACTAGCAGACCAGGGAAAAATAAGACTAGGAAATAAATAAGCCCGAAACTAATGCCAGGTTATTAAGCCGATTGCACAGATTACATCCATTGGGCATCAAAGTTCGCCACCATGCAAATATAGGGAACACCCTACACTATACGAAAATGGCTTGCTGCTTTCTTCAGCCGGTGGCTGCACGTTAAGAACAAATTTTGTATCGCAACAAAACAAATTACAACCATGAAACAAAAGGAAGGTTGGCATAAAAGTTAACAGTCTGGGAGATAAATGCAACACTAGAAGTTCAGAAGCTCAGTTCATTTGACCTGTCTGTTACGTTTTCATGTTGTACTGTCTGATGGAGCACCATAACCTTCGCCTTCATTTCTCCTAGGCTCCTAAATAACATAGCAAATGTTTGATAGTCTGGTTTCAAAACCATGCATATCTTGACGACATCGAGAAATTGGTCTATTTGTTTCACAAAGGGTCTCTGTTAGGGAATGGACTCGTGTCTGGAGTGCATATATAACATTGTTTTGAGCTTGCATATCTTGATCATGAGGCAGTTTGGACGAGATTGCCTTAACAACCAACCCAGTATTAGGCAGCAACATGCTTTTGGCACTGTTAGTGGACAGGTACTGACCCACTGCAGCAAGAGGTGACATTGCGGTTATAGTTGCCTCGTCACCTTCAGAAGGTGTCAGTTCCACCATTTTTTCCATAGCTTGCTGAAGAGTTGAGTTTTTACATTAGTAGTACTAGAACAGAAGATATTAAGGAGGCAGCAAAACCAAACAAAATAGGTTTGGTCTATATACAGAACTTATTCTGGTGAACCCGTGTAAAATATTAGTTGTATTTTACTGCAAAGTACATAATAAAACCAGGTTCCAAACATATGACCATGTACCATGGCTAATGTATTGTCTATTTCTTCACATTGTATTGACAGCTGGGGATAAAGAGACAAAGTTTATAATACGGTAAGCATAGCATGCCATCATTCATATCACAAAACAACTGATAACAGACAAACATGCAATTGTAACGTTGTGTGTGCAAGTCCAGCACGGAACTAGATTACAGATCAACATCAAAGGAACATCACTCCTCTCTTTTAAACCTTGTAAGGTGCAATGATACGCTAAGACAATTGTCTATAAAATTGAAAAGAGTAATAGACATTGGCTGCAAACCTTGCAGTTCAATGCACGAGCCAGAGTAATTAGTAGTTAAAAGGCATGAGGATTTAGGACATACAACAGCGGCTTTGATTGGTGCAGTCATGCCCTTCGTCTTGCTGGTGTGACAGTCCTTGAAGATTTCCACAACATTTGGTTCACGTACTTTTTGGTCCTTGCGGGCTTTCCTCTGCATTTGGAACAAGTCAATGTAGATATGATAATATGGCACATCGAAAAGAGTGAAACAACAACTAATTACAAGAGCCTCACAGTGTGCAATATAGCTACGAGATCATGTCGTCTGTTAGAATTTCACTTTCGTACGGTTGGCCTTGTTCTTTGAACAATTCACCCACAAGAAGATAGATTTGTGAGGCACATGCGTAAATAGGAGTTCAACATGTGATCTGATCACATACATATAACGTACTTGATACTTTGGATCAGGCCAGTGTTTAACTAGGCCTCTCCAGTCTTCATCCGATATATTTTCCACTTGAGATATTTGGGCAAGTTTACTGTTAGCCTTGCCTTCAAAGTGAGTTTTCCTCAAGTTATACCGATACTGTCGTAGAGCAGACCTAAAAACATGGGTGCAAGCTTGTCTGGTTGCATCATCTTGGCTATCCAACTTGAACCTCATCTGTTGAAAATTATGGGAGTCTTATTATCAGCAACCTAGAAAGTATGGGACAGAGCAAGACAATATTACTAGTTTCCATACATAACCATACTTATAGATAAATGGTCGAGGAAGGTGTTGAACTGGGTTTTGTCTTTGTCATTCCTATACTGAATCCATATTGTGATGATACGTGCATGACGCCTAACGGCAACCGCTGCCTTTGATACTAACTTAGATGACTCTGTAGCATCACGTGGCCTTTTTAAACCCGCCTCAAAACGGATCTCCATTCTTCCTCCTCTAGATTTAGTTAACCTATCGAGCATTATCCCTGATGTTTGTTTTGCTCTTGCGCCTAGGTGCTAGTCCAACAACGAACATAGGAAGTGTTAGTGTACATCAAACTATGAGACTACATATAAAGAAGCATGCAACTGTAACTTAACTCCAGCAACTACCTTCTTACTGTTGAAGCTCACAAGGTTCATCTAATCTTGCCAACTCGTCGTCTAGTGTCAAGAGTGTTTCGAAAGTAGTGTCAGATGGCAAGGGAGCTTGGGAACTTGTCGCTAGCAGAGTTACCGAACGAGTAACTCAAGGAGCTGGTGGTACTGTGGAAGGTGTTGCAACAACTAGGGCTGTCTCTGCTTGTTTGGTGCAACTATTAGTTTGAGGTTGGTTTGTTTTGCAGCTCGTGTAGCACAGGATACCGCGTTTGTTCAATTTTCTGCTGGACTTTGACCTTCTATTACACCATCAGTACCAGCAGAATCCGCATAATTGTGCCACTTCCGTTTTCGAGTGTCCTTAGTACTAACACCATCCCCTGTCTTTTTGTGTTCCTTCCTCTTTCTTTGTGCCATGGTAAGTCAAGCCGACAAGAAAAAGGAATAAAAATTTGTTCTTCAGAACAAATTGATGCATGATAGAGACGAACTGAACTTTGATGTTAGACAACCACATGATAGGAGGATGTAGTACGTACGAAAAACATGACGAAATAAGATAATTAAAACTATGATGTGTAATATCCACTGCCTTGCCAATTTCCTTCTGTTTTATTGATTTTGCATTGTCAAGTAAAATCAACAAGAAAAAGCAATAAAATTCACTCTTCAGAACTCATTCATGCATGATACTGGCAATCACTACCTTGATGTAAGGCAAACACATGATACGAGGATGGAATATGTACGAAAAACAGGATGACATGGCATATTCACAACTATTTGTGTAAACTAAGTAGAAGTAACTTAATCAAATTACAAGCAATACAAGTGAGACAACATATGCAACATGCAAGACTATCACACTGCCAAGCTAGAGAAAGCACCTGGGATGCCGGTTCCGCCGGAAGACTGCCATCAGTCCCTGCCTTATTTTTTTCATTCCTATTTCTTAATTGTATTGCCTTGTCAAGTCAAACCCACAAGAAAAATGAATCAAAATTTGCTTTTCGGAACTCATTAATGCAGGATGCTGACGAGCACTACTTTAATGTAAGGCGACCGCATGATAGTACGATTGAATGTGTAAGAAAAAAGGACGGCATTGCATATTCACAACTATGATGTGTAAACTAAGCAGAAGGCATTTCAATAAATTAGAAGCAATGAAATCTAGACACCATATGAAAGATGCAATGAATATCACTCTAACAAGTTAAAACCGTCTCGTCATAAGTGCCATTTCAACAAATTAGAAGTAGTACAAGCTAGAAAAGAATGCGAGATGTAACCTATATCACACTCCCAAGTCAGACGTTTCTTGTGATAAGTGATTGTTGCAGGTTACACAACAGTAGTACTTTGATGTAAGAACATGGTGTGATAGACAGATATTGTATGTTTTAGAAACAGGAACACATGTCTTATTCACAAGTATAATGTGTAAAGTAAGCAGATGGAATTCAACAAAATTTGAAGCAATACAAGCTAGACATCATACATAACATGCAACCACATATAACAGTGCCAAGTTAGAGGAAGCACCTGTGATGGTGCACCAGGGGAGACGTGCTCATCCTCAACACAACTACGTTGAGTGTCTATGCATGTGTTATCTTGCAAATCTTCTTGGGAGTGGCGGAGTAGAATCTGTAGAGGCCCTCTTTTTGGAAGGAGAATCTTTATCCACTGCCTTGCTAATTTCCTTCTGCTTTATTGATTTTGAATTGTCAAGTAAAACTGACAATAAAAAGCAATAAAATTCACTCTTCAGAACTCATTCGTGCATGATACTGACAATCACTACTTTGATGTAAGGCAAGCACATGATACCAGGATGGAATATGTACGGAAAACAAGACGATATGAAATATTCACAACTATTTGTGTAAACTAAGCATAAGTAATTTAATCAAATTACAAGCAATACAAGTGAGACACCATATGCAACATGCAAGACAATATCACACTTCCAAGCTAGAGAAAGCACCTGGGATGCCGATTTCGCCGGAAGACCGCCATCAGTCCCTGTCTTATTTTTTTCATTCCTATTTCTTAATTGTATTGCCTTGTCAAGTCGAACCCACAAGAAAAATTAATCAAACGCTTTTCGGAACTCATTGATGCAGGATGCTGGCGAGCACTACTTTAATGTAAGGCGGCCGCATGATAGTACGATTGAATGTGTAAGAAAAAAGGACAACATTGCATATTCACACCTATGATGTGTAAACTAAGCAGAATACATTTCAATTAATTAGAAGCAATGAAAGCTAGACACCATGTGAAAGATGCAACGAATATCACTCTACCAAGTAAAAACCGTCTCGTGATAAGTGCCATTTCAACAAATTAGAAGTAGTACAAGCTATAAAAGAATGCGAGATGTAACCTATATCACACTCCCAAGTCAAACGTGTCTTGTGATAATTGATTGTTGCAGGTTACACAATAGTAGTACTTTGATGTGAGAACATGGTGTGATAGACATATATTGTATGTTTTAGAAACAGGAACACGTGTCTTAGTCACAAGTATAATGTGTAAAGTAAGAAGATGGAATTCAACAAAATTAGAAGCAATACAAGCTAGACATCATACATAACATGCAACCACATATAACAGTGCCAAGTTAGAGGGAGCACCTGTGATGGTGCACTAGGGGAGACGTGCTCATCATCAACACAGCTACGTTGAGTGTGTATGCATGTGTTGTCTTGCAAATCTTCTTGTGTGTGTGTGTGGGGGGGGGGGTGGCGGAGTAGAATCTGTAGAGGCCCTCTTTTTGCAAGGAGCAACTTTATCCATTACCTTGCTAATTTCCTTCCGCTTTATTGATTTTGAATTGTCAAGTAAAACCGACAATAAAAAGCCATAAAATTCACTCTTCAGAACTCATTCGTGCATGATACTGGCAATCACTACTTTGATGTAAGGCCAACACATGATACCAGGATGGAATATGTACCAAAAACAGGACGACATGGCATATTCACAACTATTTGTGTAAACTAAGCAGGAGCCATTTCAACAAATAAGAAGCATGTCATATTCAAAGGTATAATGTACAAGCTAAGCAGATGCAATTTATCCAAATAGGAAGCAATACAAGCTAGACATCTGGCTGGAGTGGTGAGCATGATCATCAAGGACCCGAGAGCCTGGTGGGTGGCAGGTTGCTTCGCCACCATCATAGCTTTTTAGTTGGCTTCCAGGTGATGCCTGTCTGTGCTAGGCTTGTCACTGGCTCGGCCAGTGCCCTAACTAGCTATTTGTCTTCTGGTGCTCCCAGGATGGTGGTTCATGTAAAAAATATCTTTCCTTATCTTAATAAGGACTGACTTTGGCCTTTCGAATACAAGCTAGACACCATATGCAACATGCAACCACATATGACACCGCGAAGTTAAAGCAAGCACTTGGGATGGTGGTTCATGGCGAGCGAGGTCACCAACTCTAGAGCTACGTTTACCGTCTCCATCTGCTGACACTGCACCCTTTATAACGCTGAAACGTGCCTTGCCTGCCCGCGAAGAAAACATGAGCAACCTCTCTCTTTTATTCCGTGCTTCTGTCAAGGCAGAGTCTGAAATACCCACGCATAAAAACACAATTGTGAGAGTATGGGTGAAGTGTGTGCAAAACTAGTGCACTGTAAAAGTAGCAGATATGAGGTGGCTGAAATATAGAGGACATGAAACATATGATAGCTCTACAACATTGCATGGCAAACAAAATTAGATTCTACTCCGTATGATTTTGTAATATATGAGCCCAGGGATGGCTGGGAAATGCAGGTACTCCTCCACCACACCACCACATGTGGTCCTATCAAAATAATGGTCGACTGAAAATAAATAGGTCAGTCGATTTTTTATGAACCGTCTGATCTATAAGGAACGGGCAGATGGCCTTCGTCCACCTCCTACCAGTCACTGTTGATGATCTTTCTCGAACCGCCAGCGACCATCGACCCAGACCCCTCCCTCCGCCGCCCCGCCCTCCCCTCGATCTCACACCACTGTTGTGCTTGGCAGCGCCCACAGGCCATCCCTTTAATCCCGGCCGACCTCCAGATCGGGCACCAACAACCCTTAGGCCCCACACACCCCTAAGATAAACACCGAGGCGCTGCTTCCTTGGAGTAATAGGCGGACTAGCGCCTGTTACGCCAGGGAATGCTTCCTTTAATTGGGAATCAACTGACCAGGAATAGAAATCCAGGGGGGCGACAGACCTCTAGCTAAGGTGAAATAGTATAGGAGGAGAAACCTTGTGCATCACGAGTTACTAGGAACATCTAGTATCAGGAAGAAGCGGTCAACTAGTGTCTTATGTGGGATGAATACCGTGCAAGCAGACACGTAAGATTTGCACGAATAGGGGAAGAGGAGTACCATTTCCGGTTGCCGGTGTTGTGTCCTCCAGATGTCGCGGCAATTTTCTTATTTTTACCGGGGGAACCGATGTTTTGGATGAGGGTAGAGCCTTGGACGAACCCATGGCCAAATTGTTGGCCGTGTTGCGGTGGCCGTCTGTCGGCGGAGGAGAAGCAGATCCGAGGCGGCGAAGGACGGCGTAGCAAGAACAGCTCCGGTGCGGTGGACGGTGGCAAAGTTGGAGCGGCAGCGGTGAGGCGCAGGACGACGTGGTTGAACTGGCTCGGGTACGGCGCACGTCGGTGTCCTGGAGGCAGCTCGGCCCCGGCTTCAACTACAGCCTGTGGAGGGCATTGCAGTTGCGGTGGACGATGATGTCGGGGTATCGGCTCCGGCGTGATGGAGGAGGGCGGCAGTTGATGGGTGGGATGGGGTGGCGGACGGAGGATGCCGGGGTTTCGTGGCTGGTGGAGAGGTAGTTTTGACGACGACGGAGTAC
>LR738713.1:97123209-97195208 GCA_902687465.1 Secale cereale | reverse complement strand
TGTTTTTTGTTTTTTTGAAGAGATGGGACGCGCTTGTTTAAAATTTGGAGAAAGTACAGACTTTGCCCCCTCTTAAATTTCGGACCTACTATGGGTCGGGGGTAAGACGGTAATCCCAGGTGTCCCAAATAGTGGGCGGGAGCAATTTCGACCGAGTGCATGTGTGTTTAGGCGGCCACGGTGTATGAATGTTTTTCGGAGGCGATTGCGTGTCATCTAGATGAAGTTACAAACCTACCCCGGTTTAGACCTTTGGACGTCGGACCGGTAGGTTTCACGGGTTGGAGTTAGAAAAGTATTTTCCTTCTACCAAACATTGGTCTCACGCGGTTTCGGGCGAGTAGAGGCTCTTTTGGCGCTTCGTTCGAAATTTTAAAACACAAGCATTCACGTTTAGAGTACTCTTGAACTTTGAGGATTAACCTAAATAGACAATGTTAAATTTGCATTGTATGTTTGAAAACCTCATTAAATTATGCACTTCTTTTTAAATTTTTGACACTTGAAAATCCTATAACTACGATTATTTTGGAATGGAGGAGGTAAATTTGAATCTATTTGGTACATGACTATATATGCTATTATGTACAAAAGCAGAGCAAAGATTGGTGCCCCTATATTTTAGGTATGATTTACAAATGCCATGATCTCGAATTCAAATAATTGAATGGACTTCATGTTGAATTCGATTTTTTTAAACCACCTGATGTTGAATTCAAATGTATGTTAGTTCCTAGCTAGCTATTTGTAATATTTATTGTGTAACTTTTATATGTATAATGTGCTTTACACACACAACATGAACTATACTCACGTTTATATTCGAATTGCTAAAGCGATGCATTGTGTGGAGTTCAAAATATTAACTCTATTGATCAATTACATTGAATAATAACATAGACATGCTCAAATTCGATAGAATATAGATGTCTGATGGATCAATGACCGTTCCTTATGTGAATTGCAAATATCATGATCCCATTCTAATATTTGGATACAATTTATGTTTTTAATCAATGTGTACATTAGTCTTTTACGTGTAGTTTCACTCTCCACATGCCCCTCCTCAAACACACGATAACTTTCTCTCGCACACATACGTGCACACGATGTATATCCATCGGTGGTCTCTCGCACATGCTCACACACTCTCTCCCGAGGTGTCTTTCTCGCACACATGCTCTCGATATCACCCTCCCTCCCTCTTGCAACCATTTACGACTGTTTTCACTAACCTTTATCAGAAGCACTCTTCCTCTCACATGCATACGCACACACAATCCGCATCAACCCTTTCTCTATACATAGACCTGCCTACGTGTATCCCGCACGCACATTATCTTTAGGCATGTGTCGCATGCACTGTCTCCACCTCTCTTCCTAATTGATGAATATGATTCTAGAAAAGCATTCTATAGGATCCCCCTTAAAGTTAGGTTGGATGAATGATAATATCAGAGACAATAGGTTACCTTAGTCCGAGGACCTAGGGTTACAAATCCTAGCCAGCTTTGTCAGGGGACATAGAGTCCTTCACGACTCTTGTATCTTTGCCTTGTATGACGAGTCCTCCATGGGTATCCCTAAATGCGTCACGGGCCGACCAATGTGGCGCAGGACGGAACCGACCCAAGGGCCTCACCTCGGCCCACCAGACCTCACGCGGTGACTGATACGTCTCCAACATATCTATACTTTTTGATTGTTCCATGCTATTATATTATCCTTCTAGGATGTTTTACGGGCTTTATTATACACTTTTATATGATTTCTGGGACTAACCTATTAACCCAGAGCCCAGTGCCAGTTTTTGTTTTTCTCCTGTTTTAGGGTTTCACAGAAAAGGAATATCAAACGGAGCCGAATTGACCTGAAAATCAACGAAGATCATTTTTGGACCAGAAGAAGCCCACGGAGTGCTGGAGGGGGACGAGAGGACCCACGGGCTGCCCATGAGGGTGGGAGGCACGCCACCCCTACTGGGCGCGCCCCCTTGCCTCGTGGACAACCCGTAGCCCCCCTTTGCTTGGCCCCGACTCCAACACCTCCTATATATACAGAAACCTCCGGAAAATAACCTAGATCGGGAGTTCCGCCGCCGAAAGCCTCTTTTGCCACCGAAAACCAATCTAGACCCGTTCTGGCACCCTGCCGGAGGGGGGGAATCCCTCTCCGGTGGCTATCTTCATCATCCCGGCTCTCCATGACGAGGAGGGAGTAGTCCACCCTCGGGGCCGAGGGTATGTATCAGTAGCTATGTGTTTGATCTCTCTCCCTCTCTCTCTCTCTCTCTCTCTCTCTCTCTCTCTCTCGTGTTCTTGAGATGGCACGATCTTGATGTATCGCGAGCTTTGCTATTATAGTTGGATCTTATGATGCTTCTCCCCCTCTACTCTCTTGTAATGGATTGATTTTTCCCTTTGAAGTTATCTTATCAGATTGAGTCTTGAAGGATTTGAGAACACTTGATGTTGTCTTGCACGCGTTTATCTGTGGTGACAATGGGATATCATGTGATCTACTTGATGTATGTTTTGGTGATCAACTTGCGGGTTTCGTGACCTTGGGAACCTATGCATAGGGGTTGGCACACGTTTTCGTCTTGACTCTCCGGTAGAAACTTTGGGGCACTCTTTGAAGTTCTATGTATTGGTTGAATAGATGTTTCTGAGATTGTGTGGTGCATATCGTATAATCATGCCCATGGATACTTGAGGTGTGTGACGCCCGAGACCGACGTCCCAGAAGATTCCAGAAGCTTCCAGAAGATTCCAGATGTTCCGGGTTGCCCGTGTGGTTCTTTGTGCTTGTGTTATTTATTTTTGCATTGCATCATGTCATCATGCCATCATGTCTTTTTATTTTTGCATCTCAACCTAATAAATCGTGTGGACCTTCGGTTCATTTAAATCGAGGGAAGATGTCTTCTCTTTATAACATATAAAAGCCTCCTAATATGTATGGAGCTATATTAATAATTATTCCATTCCTCGGAATTACTCAAACACACTTGCATATTCTCCCCATGTTTTTTTTCACTTCAAGTTTGACTTCTATACCTTGCCGATAATTCTTTCCGTTGTTTCGAGGTTCCTCCAAAAACCCCTCCAATAATTTTATTAATTCCCTGACATTTTTGTGAGTCCGGGAATTTTATCCTCTTGCCCTAACTCTTTTCCAGCACCTCCCTTCTTTTCTTTTTGTTGTTGTTTTCTGTTTTTTTAGTAAAACTGCAGCAGTTTTAAAAAAATCCAGCAGCCTCTAGGCCTCTTGGGCCTCCTGCCCAGCCCAGGCCGCACCTCTTCTCTGGGCCTCTTCCCCCAGCCAGTCCCTTCGGCCCATTGGCTCCAGCCCGCAGCCTTCCCCTAACCCTAACCCCGAGCTACTCCCCCTCGCACTCCCTCTCCTTCCGCTCAGCCGCCGCCACCCCTCTTCCCTCGCCCGCTCTGCTCCCAGGCCGGCGCCCTTCCCTCCCTCGCGAGCTCGCCTCTGCCCGGATCGCCCGGCTGCCATCCGCCGCCGCCGCGCCATGGATGTGACCTCCCCGCCCTCCAGCCCGCGACGAGAGCGCAGCCGCGCCAGGGCCGCGCCGCCCTCCCGTCGGCCGTCGTCTGCGGCCAGGGGCCCTCGCCTCCGTCGCCTGGCCCTGGCCCCGAGCGCTGGACCTCCCTCCAGTCCCCTTCTTCACCAGGATGCCGACCGGATCCCGCGCGCCCCAGGCCCGTCCAGGCCTCGTCCGCGTCCCCGAGCGACGCCGCGGCCAGGACCGCCTCGCCTCCGCTGGAGCCCTCCCTGAGCGCCCGCCTTCGCCAGCACCAGGGCGCCCTGCACCGCTCCCTGCTGCCTCCAGTTCTCCGTCGCCCCATGGATCCTCCGTGCCTCGCCGTGCCGCTGCCTTGGCTCCTTTCCGCTGCTGCTGCTGTTTTTCTTTCCGTGCTAGACTGCTGCTGCCTAGCCTCGTCGTCCCGAGACGTGCTATAGTTTTTTGTGTTGTTTCGCTTGCTTGTGTTCTTCACAGGGAACGTGTACATCTACGGCTCGAGACCGAGGATTCAAGTACCTCTACGACCCGAGTACAACTACGTAACGATGACCGAACGTCTACGAGCTCCATGTACGACTACGTGTACGAGACCGACGCCGAGTACCCCTCCGATGCAAGTACCACTACGAACGCCGACACAAGACGATGCGACAAGTACCCCTACGTTCGCGAAGTACCAAGTACCACGACGTCGACGACCTCGAGAACGACTACATGAACGCCTACACGACGACTGACTCGACAAGTACCACTACTACCACTACCGTCGCCCGTGTACATCTACGGAAAAACAAGCTCGTGAACACCTCCGGGAACAAGTTCCGCGACCGACTCGTCAAGTACCTCTTCGGATGCGTCAAGTTCCACTACTTCCTCTACGAGTTGCGAGAACGTCTACTTCCCTCTACGGCCGTGTACAGCTACTTCCCCTACGTTCCTCGACGAACTCGAACCGCCTCGAAACGCACGCTTCGAAGGTATAACCCCGAGACGTGACCCGTGAGATGCATGCTTGCTTGTGTTGTATGAATTGTCTCCCGTGTGTGCTTCGTGCCCGTTCCACCTTTTGTCATGTTCCTCGGTTGCCTCGCCACCGACTCGTGGGAACCCGGCCACGGGATCACCCCATTATCTTGTTCAACTCGTTCACGCCACCTTCATCTTTTGCACCGGTCCCTCGACGAGTTACCGGAACCGATATGATGCGTTGCATCATTTTCGGATCGTCGTCGTGGCACCCTTTTCTTCCACCACGGTGACAAATGCTTCTTATCTCTTAATGTCAACCCTTTTAAGAAAACTTGCATAAACTTGTTCATGTCATTCGCATCATATTAACAACATTAATATGTGTGAATTGTTGTTTGCTTATAATTATTAAACATGCTCATGGGGATTTTTCCGGACTTGTTGTTGTTCTTCTCCGGCCTCATTTAAATTGCCTAAATAGTGTAGTTTCTTTATGCTTCACCTCTTGCCATGTTAAAAACATTTAATCTTGTCTTGTTAATAACTAGAGTCAACTAAATAATTAATATGTGGTGTTTCGTCAATATGCAACTCGTTGCATATTGATCTCCACTTAACTTGTAGTTTTGTTTGTGCACCTTTGCCATGCCATGCATATTTAAACCGGACATGCGTCATATTTGTTGGTGCATCGTATGCCATGTTTTATGATTGTGTGTTTACCGTGTTGTTGCTTCTTTCCGGTTGCTTCTCTTGTTAGCTTCGGTTGCGTTCCGGAGTTGTGAGGATCCGCTCGACTGTTGCTCCGTCTTCTTCTTGGATCCGTTCTTCTCCCTTGTGGAATCCCAGGCAAGATGACCGAACCCGGATACCATTACTATCTTTGCCTATTGCTAGTAGTCTCGATCTGTAGTTTTGCCTCGATGCCCATGTTCTTCTTGTCAGCCTCCTACTTGTAACCAATTGCCATGTTTAACCACCCTACCTACGCAAACCGTTGCTTGGCTAAGTACGCTTCGCTCAGCCCTCTTATAGCATTGTTAGTTGCAGGTGAAGATTGAAGATGCTTGCTTCATGTTGAAGTTTGGTTGGGTTATATCACACTATATAAATGCTTAAAAAATGAAATCATCTATATACTGGCAGGGTGGAAGGCTAAGCCTTTTGCTTGGTGTTTTGTTCCACTCATGCCGTTAGGAACCGTATAAACCGGTGTTATGTTCCTTGATTATGCGTTCCTAACACGGTTGGGGTGTATGGGACCCCCTTGATAAACCGCTAAGTGCTAAGTCTTTTCCAGCAAGTCCCAACATTTGGTACTATTTGCCCATAATAACAACTTAATTAATTAATTAAATTTGCATAGAGGGTCGCTCCCTCGAGGATCCTTTATTTCTACATAGCAGGGGGGGCCAGTGCCGATGGTGTTGGTCCCAAACGGGGAGACTGCAGGGCCGCCTTGGGGCAACCCGAGGTATCTGGTATACCTGTAGGATCGCCCATCCGGTCGTGTCCTGAGACCTAGATACGCGCGGCTACTATCAGGGTGTCGACACGCCGGGAGGATTTGCTGGATTAGCCTTACCTTAGTTCGGTTTAACTTGAGCACGGGATTCCGAGAATACTCGGGTCTTCCCACCTATGGAGTTGCGACTTCGCGGATCGTGGGCTTGTGATGGGCCAAGTTGGAACACCCCTGCAGGGTTTGAACTTTCGAAAGCCGTGCCCGCGGTTATGTGGCAGATGGGAGCTTGTTAATTCCGGTTGTAGATAACTTGACACAATGTTTCAATACACTACCAGCGTGTGTACCGTGACTGTCAATTTCCGAATAGGGATTCGGGAGTTGAACACGGTGGGGTTATGTTTGACCGGCTTTAGTTAGGATCACTTCGTGATCATCTTTCGACCGATGCTCTTCTCTTCTCGCTCTCTTTTGCGTAAGTTAGTGCTAGTTGCTGCTGCAGACTCTTGTTTGTTCCTTCACCTCATATTTCTTTCTTCAGCCTTGTCCACACCCAAGGCTTAAATAGTCTTGTTACCCGGGAACGGGATTGCTGAGTCCTCTGTGGCTCACAGTTACTTCACCACACCAGATGCAGGTTCAGCCGAGCTCGATGCAGGAGCTGGTTCAGTGCTTCACCAGGAGCTCGATGAAGAGTGTGGCCGTTTGCTTGAGACGTTTCGATGTTCAGTAGTGGTTTCTACTAGGATTCGATCCTGACCTGTGGCTTTTGTTGTTTTGGTATCTTTCTTTGGTTCTTCATCCGTAGTCGGGTTGTGATGTTTTTGTATGATGATTGTTTATGTAATGTATTGTGTGAAGTGGCGAGTGTAAGCCAACTATCTCCTTTTGCAGTTTAATCCCTCTTTTACATGAGTCGTGCAAAGATACCAAACTTGAGATCATTCTAGGATTGATTTATGCCTTTAAGTCGTGCCTCGACACGTAGGAGGTATAACTCCATCCTGGGCATTACAAGGTGACAATGGAGTATCTAGGTGACATTAGGGTTTTTATTGATTTGTGTCTTAAAGTGTTATTCTAGTACGAACTCTATGATAGATTGAACGTTACTACAGACTCTTGAATAGATCGATCAGAAAGAATAGCTTTGAGGTGGTTTCGTACCCTACCACAATCCCTTTGTTTGTTCTCTGCTATTAGTGACTTTGGAGTGACTCTTTGTTGCATGTTGAGGGCTGGTAATATGATCCAATTATGTTATCCTTGTTGAGAGAACTTCCACTAGTGAAAGTATGAACCCTAGGCCTTGTCTCCTATCATTGCAACACAGTTTATGCTCACGTTTACCACTTGCTACCTTGATGTTTTTATATTTTATTATTACCAAAACCTATATCTACCATCCATATTGTACTTGTATCGCCATATCTTCGCGAACTAGTGCACCTATACAATTTATCATTGTATTGGGTGTGTTGGGGACATAAGAGACTCTTTGTTATTTGTTGCAGGGTTGCTTGAGAGAGACCATCTTCATCCTACGCCTCCCACGGATTGATAAACCTTAGGTCATCCACTTGAGGGAAATTTGCTACTGTCCTACAAACCTCTGCACTTGGAGGCCCAACAACGTCTACAAGAAGAAGGTTGTGTAGTAGACATCAAGCTCTTTTCTGGCGTCGTTGCCGGGGAGGTTAGTGCTTGAAGGTATATCTTTAGATCTTGCAATCGAATATTTTAGTTTCTTGTTTTATCACTAGTTTAGTTTATAAAACAAAACTACAAAAAAATGGAATTAAGGCTACCTCATATGCTTCATCTTTTTAATATCGTTCTTGAAAATGATGGGAAGGAATATTGTGCTCAAGTACTAGAACAAGAAATACATATAATGCTTGGCACTAAAGACTTGAATGATGAGCATGCTTGCAATATTTTTAGTGCGAATTCTTCGAATATCCATAGTACTAATGATGATTGCACTAGTCATGATGAAAATATCTCTTATAAGCATGTTTATTTTTGTGGAGTGTATAGAGTTTGCAAGTACATACCAAATAGAGAAGATAGATTTTGCAAGAGGCATAAGTATTTAGAAACTGAATGGTTGCTACAGATGCTAGATGATTGTGCTGAAAATTTAAAATTTCTTAGCCGTACTTGTGAACTTTGCAATGAACGTGGTCATTTCATTACCCAATGCGAACTGTTTCATGATCGAATCGTGTCCAAAAATTGTGATGACTTGATTTCCCTTGCACATCATAATGAACTTATCTTGCTTTTGAGTTATGAAGAAATCAAATGTAGAACTAAGCATCTTCCAGGATTTTCCCTTGATAAACTTCTTGATTTTGATATAAAGGAAATATATATGTATTGTGCGGTGAATTGCATTGAAAATCCTTATATTGCCAATTACCTTAAGTCAAGAAAACAAATACGAGATGAAGAGAATCTAATGAAAGGGAAGAGATTTCCCAATATCCTCCTATTATTTCTTATGATGAATCAGGTAATGAGGAGGAGCCTCCCATTCTACCAATCTCATTAATAAGGAGCTCCAAAAAGAAGATTAAACCCATACTTAATGTGGCAATCACTTAAGACGTTGTGGAATTGTTTCGCAGTTGAAGCCACCTGGAACACCACAGCATAATGGTGTGTCCGGACGTCGTAATCGAGCCTTATGAGATATGGTACGATCTATGATGTCTCTTACCGATCTACCGCTATTATTTCGAGGTTATGCATTAGAGATAGCTGCATTCACTTTAGATAGGGCACCATCTAAGTCTGTTGAGACGACGTCGTATGAACTATGGTTTGGCAAGAAACCAAAGTTGTCGTTTCTTAATGTTTGGGGCTGCGATGCTTATGGCTTCAGCCGGAAAAAGCTCGAACCCAAAGCAGACAAATACATCTTCATAGGATACCCAAAGGTAACAGTTGGGTATACCTTCTATCTCAGATCCAAAGACAAAAATGTTTGTCGCTAAGAACGGGTCCTTTCTCGAGAAGGAGTTTCTCTCGAAAGAATTGAGTGGGAGGAAAATAGAACTTGATGAGGTTGTCGAACCCTCATTTCAACCGGAGAGTAGTGCAACACAGAAAGATGTTTCTCGGGAACCTACGACTGTTGAAGAGGAAACTAATGATAGTGATCATGAAGCTCCAGATCAAGTTGCTATCGAACCTCGTAGGTCGACAGGCATATGTACTACTCCTGAGTGGTACGGTGATCCTGTCTTAGATGTCATGTTGTTGGACAACAATGAACCTACGAACTATGGAGAAGCGATGGTGGGACCGTATTTCGACAAATGGTTAGAAGCCGAGAAATCCGAGATAGGATCCATGTATCGAAACAAAGTATGGACTTTGGTGGACTTGCCCGATGATCGGCAAGCCATTGAGATAAATGGATCTTTAAGAAGAAGATGGACGTGGACGGTAATGTCACTGTCTATGAAGCTCGACTTGTGGCGAAGAGTTTTTCACAAGTACAAGGAGTTGACTACGATGAGACTTTCTCACCCATAGCGATGCTTAAGTCCGTCAGAATCATGTTAGCATTAGCCACATTTATGAAATTTGGCAGATGGATGTCAAAACAAGTTTCCATACCAGTTTTCATAAGGAAAGGTTGTATGTGATACAATCAGAAAGGTTTTGTTGATCCTAAGGATGCTAAAAGGTATGCTAGCTCCAGCGATCCTTCCATGGACTAGAGCAAGCATCTCGGAGTCGGAATATACGCTTCGATGGAGTGATCAAAGTTTTTGGGTTTATACAAAGTTTGTTAGAAACTTGTTTTTACAATAAAGTGAGTGGGAGCACTACAACATTTCTGATAAGTATATGTGAATCCGAAAAGATGTAGAATTTCTGAAAAGCATAAAGGGTTGTTTGAAATGAGTTTTTTAAAGGAAGACCTAGATTAAGCTGCTTACATATCGGGCATCAAGATCTATAAAGATAGATCAAGATGCCTGATGATACTTTCAAAAGAACACACACCTTTGACATGATTTCGAAGGAATTCAAAATAGATCAGTCAAAGAAGGAGTTCTTACCTGAATTGTAAGGTGTGAAGTTGAGTAAGACTCAAAGCTTGACCACGGCAGAAGAAAGAGGAAGGACGAAGGTCGTCCCCTATGCTTTTGTCATAGGCTCTATACGGTATGCCATGCTGAGTACCGCACCTGAAGTGTGCCTTGCCACATGTCTGGCAAGAGGGTACAAAGGTGATACAGGAGTGGATCACTAGATAGCAGTCAAAATTATCGTTAGAGGAATAAGGAAATGTTTCTCGGCTATGGAGGTGATAAAGAGTTCGACGTAAAGACTTACATCGATGCAAGCTTAACACCTATCTGGATAGCTCTGAGTAGAGATACCGAATACGTATAATGGAGCAACAATTTGGAATAGCTCCAAGTGGAACATGGTAGCAGCTCTACGATATGACATAAAGTTTTGCGATGTACATAGTTATTTGAATGTTGCAGACCCGTTGACTACAAACTCTCTCACAAGCATTACATGATAAATTCCAGAACTCATTGAGTGTTAATCACATAGTGATGTGAACTAGATTATTGACTCTAGTAATCTCTTTGGATGTTAGTCACATGGCGATGTGACCTGTGAGTGTTAATCACATGGCGATGTGAACGAGATTATTGACTCTAGTGCAAGTGGGAGACTGTTGGAAATATGCCCTAGAGGCAATAATGAATTGGTTATTATTATATTACCTTGTTCATGATAATTTTTTATTATCCAGGCTAGTATTGTATTGATAGGAAACTCAGATACATGTGTGGATACATAGACAAACACCATGTCCCTAGTGAGCCTCTAGTTGACTAGCTCGTTGATCAATAGATGGTTACGGTTTCCTGACCATGGACATTGGTTGTCATTGATAACGGGATCACATCATTAGGAGAATGATGTGATGGACAAGACCCACTCCTAAGCCTAGCACAACATTGAATAGTTCGTATGCTAAAGCTTTTCCAATGTCAAGTATCCTTTCCTTAGACCATGAGGTTGTGCAACTCCCGGATACCGTAGGAATGCTTTGGGTGTACCAAACGTCAAAACGTAACTGGGTGGCTACAAAGGTGCAGTACGGGTATCTCCGAAAGTGTGTGTTGGGTTGGCAAGAATCGAGACTGGGATTTGTCACTCCGTGTGACGGAGAGGTATCTCTAGGCCCACTCGGTAGGACATCATCATAATGTGCACAATGTGATCAAGGAGTTGATCACGAGATGATGTGTTACGGAACGAGTAAAGAGACTTGCCGTAACGAGATTGAGCAAGGTATCGGTATACCGACGATCGAATCTCGGGCAAGTGCTATACCGATAGAAAAGGGAATCGTATACGGGATTGATTGAATCCTTGACATCGTGGTCATATGATGAGATCATCGTGGAACATGTGGGAGCCAACATGGGTATCCAGATCCCGCTGTTGATTATTGTCCGGTGAGTTGTCTCGGTCATGTCTGCATGGTTCCCGAACCCGTAGGGTCTACACACTTAAGGTTCGATGACGCTAGGGACAGGGAATAGATATGCATGGTTACCGAATGTTGTTCGGAGTCCCGGATGAGATCCCAGACGTCACGAGGAGTTCCAGAGGTAAAGATTCATATATGGGAAGTCCCGTTTTGGTCACCGGAAAAGTTTCGGGCGCTATCGGTAGCGTACCGTGACCACCGGGAGGGTCCCGGGGGTCCATCGGGTGGGGCCACCGGCCCCAGAGGGCTGCATGGGCCAAGTATGGGAGGGGACCAGCCCCAGGTGTGCTGGTGTGCCCCCCACCAGGGCCCAAGGCAAAAAGAGAAGGGATGGAGGGAAAACCCTAGGCTCAGATGGGCCTAAGGCCCACCTAGTGGTGCGCGCCCCTCTCTCCCCCTTGGCCGCCCCCTAGATGGGATCTAGGGCTGGCCGCCACCCCTAGGGGTGGAAACCTAGGTGGGGGCGCAGCCCATCCCTTCCCCCTATATATAGTGGGGGTTTGGGGCTGCCATACACAGGAGAACTTCCCCCCTCTTGGCGCAGCCCTACCCCTCTCCCTCCTCGTCTCTTGCGGTGCTTGGCGAAACCCTGCTGGAGTGCTACACTCCTCCACCACCACCACGCCATCGTGCTACTGCTGGACGGAGTCTTCCCCAAGCTCTCCCTCTCCCCTTGCTGGATCAAGGCATGAGAGACGTCACCGGGCTGCACGTGGGTTGAACGCTGAGGCACGGTTGTTCGGTGCTTAGATCGGAATCAACCGCGATCTGAATCGCTGCGAGCATGACTCCTTCATCCGTGTTCTTGTAACGCTTCCGCATCACGATCTTCAAAGGTATGAAGATGCACTCCCCTCTCGTTGCTAGTAGACTCCATAGATAGATCTTGGTGATGCGTAAGAATTTTTTTGATTTTCTGCTACGATCCCCAGCAGTGGTATCAGAGCTAGGTCTATGCGTAGTTACTATGCACGAGTTGAACACAAGTTGTTGTGGGCGTCGATTTGTCAATTTACTTGCCATTACTAGTCTTATCTTGATTCGGCGGCATTGTGGGATGAAGCGGCCCGGACCGAGCTTACACGTACGCTTACGTGAGATAGGTTCCACCGACTGACATGCACTAGTTGCATAAGGTGGTAAGCGGGTGTCTGTCTCTCCCACTTTAGTTGGATCGGATTCGATGAAAAGGGTCCTTATGAAGGGTAAATAGAAATTGGCATATCACGTTGTGGTTTTGGCGTAGGTAAGAAACGTTGTTGCTAGAAACCTATAGCAGCCACGTAAAAACTTGCAACAACAATTAGAGGACGTCTAACTTGTTCTTGCAGCATGTTCCATGCGATGTGATATGGCCAAAAGGATGTGATGAATGATATATATGTGATGTATGAGATTGATCATGTTCTTGTAATAGGAATCACGACTTGCATGTCGATGAATATGACAACCGGCAGGAGCCATAGGAGTTGTCCTATTTTATTGTATGACATGCATGTCACTGAAAACGCCATGTAATTACTTTACTTTGTTGCTAACCGTTAGCCATAGTAGTAGAAGTAATGTTTGGCGAGACGACTTCATGGAGACACGATGATGGAGATCGTGATGATGGAGATCATGGTGTCATGCCGGTGACGATGATGATCATGGAGCCCCAAAGATGAAGATCAAAAGGAGCAAAATGATATTGGCCATATCATGTCACTATTTGATTGCATGTGATGTTTATCATGTTTTACATATTATTTGCTTAGAGCGACGGTAGTAAATAAGATGATCTCTCACTAAAATTTCAAGAATTGTGTTCCCCCTAACTATGCACCGTTGCTAAGGTTCGTTGTTCCGAAGCACCACGTGATGATCGGGTGTGATAGGCTCTAACGTTCGCATACAACGGGTGTAAGCCAGATTTACACATGCAATACAGTTAGGGTTCACTTGACGAGCCTAGCATTTACAGACATGGCCTCGGAACACGGAAGACCGAAGGTCGAACATGAGTCTTATAGAAGATACAATCAACATAAAGATGTTCACCGTTGATGACTAGTCCGTCTCACGTGATGATCGGACACGGCCTAGTCGATTCGGATCATGTATCACTTAGATGACTAGAGAGAAGTCTATCTGAGTGGGAGTTCATTAGATGAACTTAATTGTCATGAACAATAGTCTAAGTCGTCTTCGCAAATTATGTTGTAGACCAATAGCTGCGTTGTAGCTCCCTGTTTGGTACGATCCTAGAGAAAGACTAAGTTGAAAGATATTGTAAGCAATGATGTGGACTGGGTCCGTAGTCCGAGGAGTGTCCTCACTGCTACACAGAAGGCTTACATCTTTGATGCACTGCTCGATGTGCAAACCCCTACAACGTTGTGTGTGAATGTTGTGAACACCTGACAGACACGTCCTGATGACTACTTGATAGTTTAGTGCACCATACTTTACGGCTTAGAATCGGGATTCCAATGACGTTTTGAACGCCATAAGACATATGAGATGTTCCAAGAGTTGAAATTGGGTTTTCAGGCTCATGCCTGTGTTGAGAGGTATGAGACCTCTGACAAGTTCTTTTGCCAACAAAGATGGAGGAGAATAGCTCATCTAATGAGCATGTGCTCAGAATGTCTGGGTGCTAAAATCACTTGAACCAAGTGGGAGTTAATCTTCCAGATGAGATAGTGGTTGACGGAATTCTCTAGACACTATCACCAAGCTACTAGAACTACGTGATGAACTATGACATGCAAAGGATGGAGATGATCCTGGAGCTATTAGCGGTGCTTAAGACCGCAAAAGTAGAAATCAAGAAGGAGCATCAAGTGTTGATGGTTTAACAAGACCACTGGTTTCAAAAGGGGCAAGGGCTAGAAGGGAAACTTCATGAATGACAAACCAGTTGTCGCTCTAATGAAGGAACCCAAGGTTGAACCCAAACCTCGAGACTAAGTGCTTCTATTGTAAGGGGAACGGTCACATGGTGGCGGAACTACCCCAAATACATGGTAGATAAGAAAGCCGGAAACTTCAACAATGTATATTTGATATAAGTGTTATTGATGTGTACCTTACTAGTACTCCTAGTAGTACCTGGGTATTGGATACCGGTTCAGTTGCTATTATTAGTGACTTGAAGCAAAAGCTATGGACTGAACGGAGACTAGCTAAGGGCGAGGTGACGATGTGTATTGGAAGTGTTTCCAAGGTTGACAAGATCACCATCGCATGCTCCCTCTACCTTCGGGATTAGTGTTGAACCTAGATAAATGTTATCAGGTGTCTACGTCGAGCATGAATATGATTAGATCATGTTCATTGCAATACGGTTATTCATTTAAGTTAGAGAATAATGGTTATTCTGTTTACATGAATAATACCTTTATGGTCATGCACCCAATTGTTTATTGAATCTCGATCATAGTAATACACATGATAATAATATTAACGCCAAAATATGTAGAGTTAATAATGATAGTACCACTTTCTTGTGGCACTGCCGCTTAGGTCATTTTGGCATAAAATGCATGATGAAACTCCATGCTGATGGATGTTTGGAGTCACTTGATTTTGAATTGCTTGACACATGCGAGCCATGCCTCATGGGCAGGATGACTAAGATCCCGTTTTCAGGTACAATGAAACAGGCAGGTGACTTGTTGGAAATCATACATGCTGATATGTGTGATCCAATGAGAATTAAGGCGTGTGGTGGATATCATTATTTTCTCATCTTCACTGAAGATTTGAGTAGATATGGGTATATTTACTTAATGAAGCAAAAGTCTGAAACGTTTGAAAAGTTCAAGCAATTATAGAGTGAAGTTAAGAATCATCATAACAAGAAGATCATGTTCCTACGATCTGATCAAGGGGAGATTTTCTGAGTTATGAGTTGGCAATCACTTAAGACGTTGTGGAATTGTTTCGCAGTTGAAGCCACCTGGAACACCACAGTGTAATGGTGTGTCCGGACGTTGTAATCGAACCTTATGAGATATGGTACGATCTATGATGTCTCTTACCGATCTACCACTATTATTTTGAGGTTATGCATTAGAGATAGCTGCATTCACATTAGATAGGGCACCATCTAAGTCCGTTGAGACGACGCCGTATGAACTATGGTTTGGCAAGAAACCAAAGTTGTCGTTTCTTAATGTTTGGGGCTGCGATGCTTATGGCTTTAGCCGGAAAAAGCTCGAACCCAAAGCGGACAAATACATCTTCATAGGATACCCAAAGGTAACAGTTGGGTATACCTTCTATCTCAGATCCAAGGACAAAAATGCTTGTCGCTAAGAACGGGTCCTTTCTCGAGAAGGAGTTTCTCTCGAAAGAATTGAGTGGGAGGAAGATAGAACTTGATTAGGTTGTCGAACCCTCACTTTCAACCGAAGAGTAGTGCAACACAGAAAGATGTTTATGTGGAACCTACGACTGTTGAAGAGGAAACTAATGATAGTGATCATGAAGCACGGATCAAGTTGCTATCGAACCTCGTAGGTCAACAAGGATATGTACTACTCCTGGGTGGTACGGTGATCCTGTCTTAGATGTCATGTTGTTGGACAACAATGAACCTACGAACTATGGAGAAGCGATGGTGGGCCCGTATTCCGACAAATAGTTAGAAGCCGAGAAATCCGAGATAGGATCCATGTATCAAAACAAAGTATGGACTTTGGTGGACTTGCCCGATGATCGGCAAGCCATTGAGATAAATGGATCTTTAAGAAGAAGATGGACGTGGACGGTAATGTCACCGTCTATGAAGCTCGACTTGTGGCGAAGAGTTTTTCACAAGTTCAAGGAGTTGACTACGATGAGATTTTCTCACCCGTAGCGATGCTTAAGTCCGTCAGAATCATGTTAGCATTAGCCGCATTTATGAAATCTGGCAGATGGATGTCAAAACAAGTTTCCTTACCAGTTTTCATAAGGAAAGGTTGTATGTGATACAATTAGAAAGGTTTTGTCGATCCTAAGGATGCTAAAAGGCATGCTAGCTCCAGCGATCCTTCCATGGGCTAGAGCAAGCATCTCGGAGTCGGAATATATGCTTTGATGGAGTGATCAAAGTTTTTGGGTTTATACAAAGTTTGTTAGAAACTTGTATTTACAATAAAGTGAGTGGAAACTACAACATTTCTGATAAGTATATGTGAATCCGAAATGATGTAGAATTTCTGGAAAGCATAAAGGGTTGTTTGAAACGAGTTTTTCAAAGGAAGACCTGGATAAAGCTGCTTACATATCGGGCATCAAGATCTATAAAGATAGATCAAGACGCCTGATGATACTTTCAAAAGAACACACACCTTTGACATGATTTTGAAGGAATTCAAAATAGATCAGTCAAAGAAGGAGTTCTTACCTGAATTGTAAGGTGTGAAGTTGAGTAAGACTCAAAGCTTGACCACGACAGAAGAAAGAGGAAGGACGAAGGTCGTCCCCTATGCTTTTGTCAAAGGCTCTATACGGTATGCCATGCTGAGTACCGCACCCGAAGTGTGCCTTACCACATGTCTGGCAAGAGGGTACAAAGGTGATCCAGGAGTGGATCACTAGATAGCGGTCAAAATTATCCTTAGAGGAATAAGGAAATGTTTCTCGGTTATGGAGGTGATAAAGAGTTCGACGTAAAGAGTTACATCGATGCAAGCTTAACACCTATCCGGATAGCTCTGAGTAGAGATACCGGATACGTATAATGGAGTAACAATTTGGAATAGCTCCAAGTGGAATGTGGTAGCAGCATCTACGATATGACATAAAGTTTTGCGAAGTACATAGGGATCTGAATGTTGTAGACCCGTTGACTACAAACTCTCTCACAAGCATTACATGATCAAACCCAGAACTCATTGAGTGTTAATCACATAGTGATGTGAACTAGATTATTGACTCTAGTGAACTCTTTGGATGTTAGTCACATGGCGATGTGACCTGTGAGTGTTAATCACATGGCGATGTGAACTAGATTATTGACTCTAGTGCAAGTGGGAGACTGTTGGAAATATGCCCTAGAGGCAATAATGAATTGGTTATTATTATATTACCTTGTTCATGATAATTGTTTATTATCCATGCTAGAATTGTATTGATAGGAAACTCAGATACATGTGTGGATACATAGACAAACACCATGTCCCTAGTGAGCCTCTAGTTGACTAGCTCGTTGATCAACAGATGGTTACGGTTTCCTGACCATGGACATTGGATGTCATTGATAACGGGATCACATCATTAGGATAATGATGTGATGGACAAGACCCAATCCTAAGCCTAGCACAGGATCGTGTAGTTCGTACGCTAAAGCTTTTCCAATGTCAAGTATCCTTTTCTTAAACCATGAGGTTGTGCAACTCCCGGATACCGTAGGAATGCTTTGGGTGTACCAAACGTCACAACGTAACCGGGTGACTACAAAGGTGCACTACGGGTATCTCCGAAAGTGTCTGTTGGGTTGGCACGAATGGAGACTGGGATTTGTCACTTCGTGTGACGGAGAGGTATCTCTAGGCCCACTCGGTAGGACATCATCATAATGTGCAGAATGCGATCAAGGAGTTGATCATGGGATGATGTGTTACGGAACGAGTAAAGAGACTTGCCATAACGAGATTGAGCAAGGTATCGGTATATCGACGATCGAATCTTGGGCAAGTGCTATACCGATAGACAAAGGGAATCATATACGTGATTGATTGAATCCTTGACATCGTGGTTCATCCGATGAGATCATCGTGGAACATGTGGGAGCCAACATGGGGTATCCAGATCCAGCTGTTGGTTATTGGCCGGAGAGTTGTCTCGGTCATGTCTGCATGGTTCCCGAACCCGTAGGGTCTACACACTTAAGGTTCGATGATGCTAGGGTTATAGGGAATAGATATGCGTGGTTACCGAATATTGTTCGGAGTCTCGGATGAGATCCCGGACGTCACGAGGAGTTCCGGAATGGTCCGGAGGTAAATATTCATATATGGGAAGTCCCGTTTTGGTCACCGGAAAAGTTTCGGGCGCTATCGGTAGCGTACCGGGACCACCGTGAGGGTCCCGGGGGTCCACCGGGTTGGGTCACTGATACGTCCAAAATGCATCACTATTTTGTATCATAATTCATCTTTATACATTGATATATTTCACGTTATGATGATGTTCTTATGTTGTTTTGGTCTATTTTACACAGTTTTCAACTTTCCGATACCGGAACAGCAGACGCAGGATTCAGCAGGAAAAAGTGGATGCTGAGTTGCTAAAGAAGAACACCTCCAAATTACCTAAAAATTGACGGGATGTATTTTTCAGATGAATAACGAAGACACACAAAAGGGGAGTCAGAGGTGGGCCATAGGGTGCCCAGGCGGCCTGGGGGCGCGCCCCCCTGGCCGCGCCGGGGGGGCGCCTGGAGCCCCTGGCCCACCTCTGGTCGCCCCCTTTTGCATATATGTTCTCCGTCCCCCGAAAACCCTAGGCACGGGACTTTTTACGGAGTTCCGTCGCCGCTTCGAGGCGGAAACCTACAGAGAAGAAAAGGGCATCTCCGGTGGGCAGATTCCGCCGGGGAGATCACCTCCCGGAAGGGGAGATCGTCGCCATCGTCATCACCATCGTCACGGGCATCATCGAGATCATCATCAACATCATCCCCAACACCAGCACCATCTCCATCTTCATCCAAATCTCATCTTACCATCGCAACTCGTGTTGTAACTCGTACTACCTATCCTCTCTACTCCATTGGTGTTGATTACTACTTTGTGGTGAATGCTATTGAGTTTTGTTGGAGAAATATTATTATGTCCAGATTGTTTATCACATATTTATCCCCACTGATCATGATCTCTTTTATGTCTTGTGAGTAGTTACCTTAGTTCTTGAGGACATGGGGGAAGTCTTGTTGTTAGTAGTAATATGTTGTTGAAGTAATATGTGTTGTTTGGTACTTAAGTTGCGTTGTCATTCTACTAGTGGTGTTGCGTGAGTCGAACACCTAACACTTCACCTTATTAAGGACCTAGGATAATACATTGTGTATAAAGAATGCTTATGGTGGGTTGCCGGAGTGACAGAAACCTGAACCCCAGTTCGCACGCTTTTGCATAAGGGAATAATGGATCCTCGATCGTATTGCTATGGTTAGGCTTTTGCCTTAAATTCTATCTTGTATTTGCGGATGCTTGCAAGTGGTTTAATCATAAGAGTGCATTCATCTTAGTCTAGAGAGTGCACTAGCATAGATCCACCCACTCAACACTTATCAACACATATCATAGTATCGATACGGAATATGGCGAAAGCACATGACTACCTCTCCCGTGTGTCCTCAAAAACGCTTTAGTCTTTATAAGTTCAGTTGCTAGGCCTCTCCTTTGCTAAGAAAGGATTGGGCCACTTGTTACTCTCAGTATCTTTTACATTACTTGCCTTTACATTCCTGTTGCTTATATCGAGAAAACCCCTAAAAGTTATCTTTCAGTGCTTGCAGTAATTTCTTGCTCAGAATCGCTTATCAATACCTTCTGCTCCTCGTTGGGTTCGACACTCTTACTTATCGAAAACGCTGCAACAGATCCCTTATGGTTGAGGGTCATCAAGTAACGTTTTCTGGCGCTGTTGCCGGGGAGCGTAGCGCTATTTGTAAAGTGAAACTGGTAAGAAAGTCTTTTTATAATTCTGTTTTTATTTTTGCTATTGCTGCTCTTTGTCCTTATGGACAACCCTATTATTGGAGCGTTGCTTGCGGGAAGACGCCCCACACCTGTGGTGGTTGATCCTCCCCCTACTGAAATTGTGCCTTATAAAATACCAGCTGGCATTATCAATTATGTTTTGGCTAATCGTTATGCAGGAGACAGACATCCCGGTGAACACTTGCTATATTTGTCACGACTATGTTCATTATTTAAGCTTGCAGGTGTATCTAGGGAGTTTGTCATGAGGAAATTGTTTGTTGTATCACTTATAGATAAAGCTTCAGATTGGTATGGGCTTCTCGATAACTCACATTTGCTAGACTGGCAGGAGCTTATGTCTCTCTTTTATACTAAGTTTTATCCTCTTCATGAAATTCATCGAGACAGGAATTATATATATAACTTTAGGTCTCGTGACGGAGAAAGCATTGCTCAAGCTTGGGGGTGATTGAAGTCTCTAATGCTCAAATGCCCAATTCATAAGCTTCCCAAGGAAATTATACTTACAAATTTTTATGCCAGGCTTTCTCGTCAGGATAAGGAGATGCTGGATGCCTCCTCTAGTGGGGTATTTCAGAAGAAGAGTGTTGAAGAAAGGTGGGATCTCCTTGAAAGAATCCAGAGGAATACTGAAGATTGGGAAATTGATAAAGGTATTGAACCCGCTATAAATTATGAACATGATTATATTGAGAGCTATGTGGAAACTGATTACTTCAATACTTTTTGCTCTAAGATTGGTCTTGATTCCCATCTAGTGATTGATTTATGTAAGAATTTTGCCTCTCACGTTGATTCTTTTAAAAAGAATAGAGACCAACACCATGCACCTTTTAAAGAACCACCTATTGATATTTATGTTGCTGAGCCTATTTTGCCTGCAGTCATATATGAAAAGCCTCCTTTTCCCACGAGGATAAAGGAACACTCTCTTGTGACAGGCATAATAAATAAAAGTGAGAGAAGAGTTGATGAACCTGAGGACCAGATCGGGGACGATCCTCAATTTGCATTGATTAAAGACCTTGCTACTGATGATGTTTTGGATTCCAATATAACTTTTTGTGCTGTTTCCACTAACCTTGTCACAGCCAAGAACAAAGGCCCAATTTCAGGTACTCCGGTGGTATCTGTTAAAATAGGAGATCACAATTATTATGGGCTATGCGATTTGGGATCGAGTGCAAGTGCTATTCCTTATTTACTCTATGAAGAAATCATCGGTGAGATTTCCCCTTGTGAACTTGAAGAAGTTGATGTTACTATTCATCTTGCAAATAGATCAACTATCTCTCCTATCAGAATTGTGAGGGACGTTGAAGTCCTATGTGGAAAGGTAAAATACCCTACCAACTTTCTGGTACGTGGTTCATCCAGGGACAATTTTTGTCCCATCATTTTTGGTAGACCTTTTCTTAGAACTTGTGGAGCTATAACATATTGCAAGAAAGGTAAAGTTTCTGTTGAATTCGATGGTGAGCCATATGAATTTAATTTTTCTAAGTTCTCTAAGCAGCCTCGTGGTACTGATTCACCTAGTGATGATAAAATTATTGAAAGTATTGCCTCTATTGCTATTCCCCCTGATGATCCTTTGCAGCAATACATGGAGGACCACGAGAATGATTTGCATATGCGGGAAAGAAATGAACTAGATGAAATATTCTTGAGGCAGCCTGCTATCCTGAAGCACAACTTCCGGTTGAACCTTTGGGAATTTTGTCAAAACCGAAAGAAGACCCGGTGTTCGATCTTAAACCTCTTCCCGATACGCTCAAGTATGCTTATTTAGATGAAAAGAAAGTATATCCTGTTATTATCAATTCTAACCTTTTAGGATATGAAGAAGAGCGATTATTGGAAGTACTTCATAAACACCGAGGCGCAATTGGCTACACCCTTGATGACCTTAAGGGGATTAGTCCATCTATCTGTCAACATACTATCAACCTTGAGCCTGATGCTGAACCAGTTGTTGATCATCAACGACGGTTGAACCCGAAGATGATGGATGTCGTTAGAACTGAGATTCTCTAGCTTCTAGCCGCAGGTATTATCTACCCTATAGCTGACAGTAAGTGGGTATGTCCGGTACATTGTGTTCCTAATAAAGGAGGTACAACTGTGGTTCCTAATGATAAAAATGAACTCTGAGAATTATTATTGGATATAGAATGTGTATTGATTACAGGAAGTTGAACAAGGCCACTAGGAAGGATCACTACCTGTTGCCGTTCATCGACCAAATGCTTGAAAGGTTATCCAAAAATACCCACTTTTGTTATCTCGATGGTTATTCTGGCTTCTCTCAAATTCATGTTAACACTGCCGATCAAGAGAAGACCACTTTTACTTGTCCTTTTGGTACTTATGCTTACAGACGTATGCCTTTTGGTTTATGTAATGCCCCTGCTACTTTTCAAAGGTGTATGTCTGCTATCTTTCATGGTTTCTGTGGGGATATTATGGAAGTCTTCATGGACGATTTCTCCGTCTATGGAACTTCATTTGACCATTGTCTTCACAACCTTAATAAAGTTTTGCAGAGATGCGAGGAGACAAATTTGGTACTCAACTGGGAGAAGTGCCACTTTATGGTTAATGAAGGAATTGTTCTTGGTCACAAGATTTCCGAAAGGGGAATTGAAGTGGACAAAGCCAAGATCGAAGCTATTGAGAGGATGCCCTATCCAAGGGACATCAAAGGTATTCGCAGTTTTCTCGGTCATGCAGGTTTTTATAGAAGATTTATTAAAGACTTTCCTAAAACCTCGAGACCCCTCACTAATCTTCTCCAGAAGGATGTTCCTTTTGCGTTTGATGAAAATTGTAAGGAAGCTTTTGAAATCCTTAAGAAAGCTTTAATAACTGCTCATATAGTACAACCACCTGACTGGAACTTACCTTTTGAAATTATGTGTGATGCAAGTGATTTTGCTGTTGGAGCTGTTTTAGGACAAAGAGTTGATAAGAAATTGAATGTTATACATTATGCTAGTAAGACCCTTGATAGTGCTCAAATAAATTATGCTACTACTGAGAAGGAATTCTTAGCTGTAGTTTTTGCTTGTGATAAGTTTAGGCAGTATATTGTTGATTCCAAAGTTATTATTCATACTGATCATGCTGCCATTAAATATCTTATGACAAAGAAGGATGCCAAGCCAAGGCTTATCAGATGGGTACTCCTTCTCCAAGAATTTGATTTGCAGATTGTTGATAGGAAAGGGGAAGACAATCCGGTAGCGGACAATCTTTCAAGAATGGAAGATATACCGCATGACCCCATCCCAGTTAACGATAGTTTTCCAGACGAGCAACTTGCCGTTGTAAAAACACAACCTCTTTCCGACCCTTGGTATGCAGATTATGCTAATTTTATTGTTGCGAAGTATTTGCCTCCAGGTCTAACATTTCAGCAGAGGAAGAAGTTCTTTCATGATTTGAGGCACTACTTTTGGGATGACCCACATCTTTTCAAAGAAGGTCCCGACGGGATCGTGAGAAGATGCATTCCGGAACATGAGCAGAAGGACATTCTCAGACGGTGCCATGATAGTCCCTATGGAGGACATCATGCCGGCGAAAGGACTGCACATAAGGTTCTTCAATCAGGTTTTTATTGGCCTACTCTCTTTAAAGATGCTAGAAATTATGTTTTAGCCTGTGATAAATGTCAGAGAGTTGGTAACATTAGTAGAAGGAATGAGATGCCTATGAATTACTCACTAGTGATTGAACCTTTCGATTGTTGGGGTTTTGATTTTATGGGTCCTTTTCCTTCTTCGCACAAGTACACTCACATTTTAGTAGCTGTTGATTATGTGACCAAGTGGGTTGAAGCAATCCCCACTGAAAGTGCTGATCACAAAACATCCTTGAAAATTCTTAAAGATGTAATATTTCCTAGGTTTGGTGTACCAAGGTACCTCATGACCGATGGAGGATCACACTTCACGCACGGAGCTTTTATAAAAGCTTTGGCTAAATACGATGTTAATCATAGAATTGCTTCACCTTATCATCCTCAAACTAGTGGGCAAGTTGAGCTTACCAATAGAGAGATTAAGTTGATCTTGCAGAAAATAGTAAACAGAAATAGGAAGGATTGGTCAAATAAATTGGGAGATGCTTTGTGGGCATATAGAACTGCTTACAAAAACCCCATGGGCATGTCCCCCTATAAGATGGTGTATGGCAAGGCTTGCCATTTGCCATTAGAGCTAGAGCACAAAGCTTTCTGGGCTGTTAGAGAGCTTAACGCTGACCCAAAACTAGCTGGTGAGAAGCGTCTCATGAACTTGACTTCTCTAGATGAATGGAGGAGTGAAGCTTACGAGAGCGCTAAAATGTTCAAGGAAAAGGTAAAAAGGTGGCATGATAGGAAGATTCTGAAACGTGAATTTAATGTTGGTGATAAAGTTTTGTTGTTTAGATCCCGTTTCAGGTTTTCTCCAGGTAAACTACTTTCTAGGTGGGAAGGACCATTTCATATTGAAGAAGTTTATCGGTCTGGTGCAATTAAGATTAATAAATTTAAAGGCACCAAACCTCAAGTTGTGAATGGGCAAAGACTTAAACATTACATAGCAGGAGACCCTGTCGATGTTGATGTGAATATAATATACACAACAACCCACGAAGAACATGTTGCAGCCCTGTTTCAGACGTCAGCAGAAGCAGAATAAAGAAAAGGTATGTAGTACGGTAAGAAAACACCGCAAAACATCATAAAAGTTCCGTATTACGAGTTTTTGTAAAACTAGTAAAATTCCGAGTCGAAGTGGAGCCGGAGACGACCTCCAGGTAGTCCAGGCGTCCCCCTGGCGCCCCCCCTGGGCCGCGCCGGCAGGCCGCCTGGACACCCTAGAGCCCGTCTCCGACCCCGCTTTGGTCCGTTACCTTCCTTTCTGTGCATAAATTTTTCCTATATATTTGCCCGGGTTGTTCCGGCAACGTATCTTGCGATTTCGCGTATTTTCTCTTCGATCTATTTCTGCCAGGAAATCTTTCAGCTAAATTTAGGTGCCATGGCTTCTCCAAGTTCCCCCAAGGACACGTTCGTCGTCAACGTCATCAGCCCTTACCTCGCTGAGGTGAAGAAACACCCTCAGGTTGTTCAGATGAAGGAAGGCGTCCTTCATCAAGAAGATCTGAAGGGACCTATCAAGGAGGGGAGCGTCCAGGCCAGGCTGGAAGAAGTGGAGCAAGAAGTCTTCAAGTACAAGAAGATGATCGAGCGTGGTGTTGAAGCTAACTTTGACATCACCAATGAGATGAAGAACTACTTTCTGAAGGAGATGTGGGAAAGAATCGCCGCATCTGAAGACAGAATTATAGAGCTACAAGGGCAAATTAATGATCTACATAACCAGAACTGTGAGTATGAACTAAGGTTTCTACGCATGGGTTTGGGTGCTGAATGCAGGATCCAGGAGACGAGCTTCTCATATGAGACTGGAGAACCCCTTCCATGGAAGAGTTTCGCCAAGAACTACTTGATCAACGCCAACAAGGATGATGAGTAAAATCTCCATGGGTAATGGCATTCCCTTGGCTTGTTCCAAGCTTGGGGGAGTGCCCGGTATCTTTATCTTTTACCTTTTGTCTTTCAGAAGTCAAGTAGAGTCGTATCATGTCTAGGGAGGTTATTATATGAGATAGGTGTGTGAATTGAGGTCTATCGCCCCTTTGGTGAAGAATTGTATCCGTGTGTGTGGAGTTGTCTATGATGGAATATTAATGAGAAGTTTATCGGTTCCTTTTTGCTGCACTCGGTATTCTCTTCACGCAATCGACCTTATATGATGATTCTTATGGGGAGTATTGACCTTATGACAGGTATGGCTATGAAACTTTATTTAATCTTGGCAAATATAGCTTTGGTCATAACAACAAGCATGATTTTCTTAGAGTATCAATATAGCCAAAACCTTTATGTTATTATGCTTGAAGTGTTATGTTGACAAGGAAGACAACTTGATGTGTTATGCTTATTTCAATGTTCATGCTTTATATTGCTTTGCATCTTAGTCATCATCAATTATCTGCTCTTTCAAAACCTTTGCTAGCCTAACTCTGTACTAAGCGGAATTCTGCTTGTGCATCCATACCCTTAAGCCAATACCTTCCACATGAGTCCACCATACCTACCTACTCGTGGTACTCCACTACCACCTCCTAAAAGTATATAATTTATGTGTTATCCTTAAATGTTCAAAATCTTTTATTTTGTGCCCCTGCTTTAGCTCATGAGGAAGTAGTAGCTAATTCATGACCTTTTTGAGTTGGACAAGCTTCACCCCGGGATTGCATGTATAATGTGCAAACCCATAACACGAAAAGGAACTGGCATTGAGTGCGCCCGGCTTAAGAATAATATAAACAAACAGAGCCTCCTTCACGCTTTGTTCATGAGAAATCAGAAAACTTTGGCAGTGATAAACAAAGGAGAATAAGAGGATGTTATCGTCCTCATACGGGAGCCGTTCCTCAAAACTTGTCCAGTTCAAGAAGCAACTGAGTTATTTATTAGCATTCGTTGACGAATCATGCACCTCTCAAAACTTGTTTTCAATCTGTTTGATTTGAGGATAGCACATGAGTTTTCCCTACTACCCTAGAGCAGGGCCTATCTTTTAATTTTAAGTTGAGTCAGTTATTTCTACTTCCCTCTATTTCTCAAAGAGAGCAGACGTTTAATGTTGATAAAGATTCATTCATATATAGCTGCATTAATATTTGTCATATCATATCCTTGTTGACATTATCATTTGATAAGTAAGTTGTTTGTCATGCCCAGCTAAGGCAAATATCTTCCTTTGTGTTAACACTTTCACTTCATGCTTATTGACATGTTATTTCAAAAAGCTTCAATTAATCCCATCAAATATAAGAGCAAAAGCTAAAATTATTTGTTGTTCTTTGACCAAAGGACATGTTTGCCATGATATAATGAGCTTTCTTAGTCCTACTTCCGAATATAAGTGTTAACACTCTTTCATAAGAGCCTTATGAGATGAAGATTGCTGCTGAGGATATTTGAGTTGGTAAAGAGACTATGATGCTTCTTGTCCGTATTCTATTTATCGACACTTCACTCTCTAAACTTGTGGACAGGTTTACCGAGTTCATATTCGCTTGGGGACAAGCGAGGTCTAAGCTTGGGGGTGTTGATACGTCCAAAATGCATCACTATTTTGTATCATAATTCATCTTTATTCATTGATATATTTCACGTTATGATGATGTTCTTATGTTGTTTTGGTCTATTTTACACAGTTTTCAACTTTCCGATACCGGAACAGCAGACACAGGATTCAGCAGGAAAAAGTGGATGCCGAGTTGCTGAAGAAGAACACCTCCAAATTACCTGAAAATTGACGGGAGGTATTTTTCAGATGAATAACGAAGACACGCAAAAGGGGAGTCAGTGGGGGGCCACAGGGTGCCCAGGCGGCCTGGGGGCGCGCCCCCTGGCCGCGCCGGGGGGCGCCTGGAGCCCCTGGCCCACCTCTGGTCGGCCCCTTTTGCATATATGTTCTCCGTCCCCCGAAAACCCTAGGCACGGGACTTTTTACGGAGTTCCGCCGCCGCTTCGAGGCGGAAACCTACAGAGAAGAAAATGGCATCTCCGGTGGGCAGATTCCGCCGGGGAGATCACCTCCCGGAAGGGGAGATCGTCGCCATCGTCATCACCATCGTCACGAGCATCATCGAGATCATCATCAACATCATCCCCAACACCAGCACCATCTCCATCTTCATCCAAATCTCATCTTACCATCGCAACTCGTGTTGTAACTCGTACTACCTATCCTCTCTACTCCATTGGTGTTGATTACTACTTTGTGGTGAATGCTATTGAGTTTTGTTGGAGAAATATTATTATGTCCAGATTGTTTATCACATATTTATCCCCACTGATCATGATCTCTTTTATGTCTTGTGAGTAGTTACCTTAGTTCTTGAGGACATGGGGGAAGTCTTGTTGTTAGTACTCATATGCTGTTGAAGTAATATGTGTTGTTTGGTACTTAAGTTGCGTTGTCATTCTACTAGTGGTGTTGCGTGAGTCGAACACCTAACACTTCACCTTATTAAGGACCTAGGAGAATACATTGTGTATAAAGAATGCTTATGGTGGGTTGCCGGAGTGACAGAAACCTGAACCCCAGTTCGCACGCTTTTGCATAAGGGAATAATGGATCCTCGATCGTATTGCTATGGTTAGGCTTTTGCCTTAAATTCTATCTTGTATTTGCGGATGCTTGCAAGGTTTTTAATCATAAGAGTGCATTCATCTTAGTCTAGAGAGTGAACTAGCATAGATCCACCCACTCAACACTTATCAACACATATCATAGTATCGATACGGAATATGGCGAAAGCACATGACTACCTCTCCAGTGTGTCCTCAAGAACGCTTTAGTCTTTATAAGTTCAGTTGCTAAGCCTCTCCTTTGCTAAGAAAGGATTGGGCCACTTGTTACTCTCAGTATCTTTTACATTACTTGCCTTTACATTCTTGTTGCTTATATCGAGAAAACCCCTAAAAGTTATCTTTCAGTGCTTGCAGTAATTTCTTGCTCAGAATCGCTTATCAATACCTTCTGCTCCTCGTTGGGTTCGACACTCTTACTTATCGAAAACGCTGCAACAGATCCCTTACGGTTGAGGGTCATCAGTCACCGGCCCTAGATGGCTGCGTGGGCCAAGTATGGGAGGGGACCAGCCCCAGGTGCGCTGGTGCGCCCCCCACCAGGGCCCAAGGCAAAGAGAGAAGGGAAGGAGGGGAAACCCTAGGCTCAGATGGGCCTAAGGCCCACCTAGTGGTGCGCCCCCCCTCTCTCCCCCTTGGCCGCCCCCCTAGATGGGATCTAGGGCTGGCCGCCACCCCTAGGGGCGGAAACCTAGGTGGGGGCGCAGCCCCTCCCTTCCCCCTATATATAGTGGGGGTTTGGGGCTGCCATACACAGCAGAACTTCCCCCCTCTTGGCGCAGCCCTACCCCTCTCCCTCCTCGTCTCTTGCAGTGCTTGGCGAAGCCCTTCTGGAGTGCCACGCTCCTCCACCACCACCACGCCGTTGTGCTGCTGCTGGACGGAGTCTTCCCCAACCTCTCCCTCTCTCCTTGCTGGATCAAGGCACGGGAGACGTCACTGGGCTGCACGTGTGTTGAACGCAGAGGCACCGTTGTTCGGTGCTTAGATTGGAATCAACCGCGATCTGAATCGCTGAGAGTACGACTCCTTCATCCGCGTTCTTGTAATGCTTCCGCATCGCGATCTTCAAAGGTATGAAGATGCACTCCCCTCTCGTTGCTAGTAGACTCCATAGATAGATCTTGGTGATGCGTAGGATTTTTTTTTATTTTCTGCTACGATGCCCAACATTGTGTGCTGGTTATATTGCTGAATTCATTCATGATGCTACTGAAAATTATTATGAGAGAGGATCATATGCTTGTAGGAATTGCAATAATATCAAGTTTCCTCTCTATGTGTTTAAAGTTTTGAAGTTATGCTTGTTTTGCCTTCCTATGCTAGTTGATTATCGTTCCCATAAGTTGTTTGCTCACAAAATCCCTATGCATAGGAAGTGGGTTAGACTTAAATGTGGTAGTCATATTCTTCATGATGCTCTCCCTATGTTTCAATTCTTATCTTTTATGTGAGCTTCATTGAAATCATCATGCCTAGCTAGGGGCGTTAGACGATAGCGCTTGTTGGGAGGCAACCCAATTTTATTTTATTTGCTTTTGCTTCTGTTTAGGAATAAATATTTCATCTAGCTTCTGTTTAGATGTGGTTTTGTGTTTTGTTTAGTGTTTGTGCCAAGTAGAACCTTTGGGAAGACTTATGTGAAGTTTATATGATCTTGCTGTGAAAAACAGAATCGTTAGCGCTCGCTAGAATGGTCACCAGATTTTACTGGAGCGTGCTATTTAGTTGATTCTTTTTGCAGATGATCAATAGACAAATTCCTCACATTTACCAATTTAGTTTGATTTCTTTGGAGTTACAGAAGTATGCGAAAACTGCAGATTACTACAGACTATTCTGTTTTTGACAGATTCTGTTTTTCGTGTGTCGTTTGCTTATTTCAATGCATCTATGAGTAGTATTGGGAAGTATGAACCATAGAGAAGTTGGAATACAGCAGGTTTAACACCAATATAAACAAAGAATGAATTCATTACAGTACCTTTGAGTAGTGGTTTGTTTTCTTATACTAACGGAGCTCACGAGATTTTTGTCTAAGTTTTGTGTTGTGAAGTTTTCAAGTTTTGAGTATTGTTTTGATGGACTATGGAACAAAGAGTGGCAAGAGCCTAAGCATGGGGATGCTTGAGGCACCCCAAGGTAAAATTCAAGGACAAGCAAAAGCCTAAGCTTGGGGATGCCCCGGGAAGGCATCCCCTCTTTCGTCTTCATCTATCAGTAACTATACTCGGATCTATATTTTTATTCACCACATGATATGTGTTTTGCTTGGAGCGTCAATTTAGTTTATTTTGTTTTGCTTGCTGTTTGAATAATATCCCAAGATCTGAAGTTCTAAAATGTTAGAGAGTCTTCACATAGTTACATAATTATTCAACTACTCATTGATCATCACTTATATCTTTCAGAGTATTTTGCTCTAGTGCTTCACTTATATCTTTTAGAGCACGGCGGTGGTTTTATTTTTAAGAAATTGTTGATCTCTCATGATTCACTTATATCCTTTTGAGAGTCTATTAGAACAACATGGTAATGTGCTTTGGCTATTAAACTAGCCTTCGCATGATAGGCATCCAAGATCAATGTAGTAAAAACTTTCACACTAAGTGCATTGAATATGACGAGAAGTTGGATGCTTGATAATTGTTTTGAGACATGAGGATAGTGATATTAGAGTCATGCTAGTGGAGTTATTATGAAATTGATAAATGATTGTGTTAAGGTTAGTGATTCCCGTAGCATGCACGTATGGTGAACCACTATGTGACGAAGTTAGAGCATGCAGTATTTGTAAAGTGTCAACCTTTGTGTGGAGGTCGGGGGCGCGCGATGGTTAACTCCTACCAACCTCCCCCGTAGGAGCATGCGTTGATTGCTTTGTTTTGATGACTCGTAGATTTTTGCAATAAGTATATGAGTTCTTATGACTAATGTTGAGTCCATGGATTATACGCACTCTCACCCTTCCACCATTGCTAGCCTCTCTTGTATCGCACAACTTTCGCCGGTACCATACACCCACTATATATCCTTCCTCAAAACAGCCACCATATATATATTCCTCAAAACAGCCACCATACCTACCTATCATGGAATTTCCATAGCCATTCCAAGATATATTGCCATGCAACTTTCCACCATTCCGTTCATATGACACGCATCATATTGTCATATTGCCATGCATGATCATGTAGTTGACATCGTATTTGTGGCAAAGCCACCATGCATAATTTTTCATACATGTCACTCTTGATTCATTGCACATCCCGGTACGCCGCCGAAGGCATTCATATAGGTCATAGTTTGTTCTAGTATCGAGTTGTAATATCGAGTTGTAATTCAATGAAAGTGTGATGATCATCATTATTAGAGCATTGTCCCATGTGAGGAAAGGCTAAATCAAGAAAGCCCCTCCAAAGAAGGCCAAATAAAAAAAGATTGGCCCAAAAAAAGAAAAAAGAAAAAAAGAAAAAAAGGAAAAAAAGAAAAAAAGAAAAAAAGAAAAAAGAAAAAGAAAAGAAAAGGGACAATTGCCATTATGTTTTTCCAAACTTATGCTTCAAAGTAGCACCATGTTCTTCATGATAGAGAGTCTCATGTTTAGTCACTTTCATATACTAGTGTGAATTTTCATTATAGAACTTGGCTTGTATATTCGAACGATGGGCTTCCTCAAATGCCCTAGGTCTTCATGAGCAAGCAAGTTGGATGCACACCCACTAGTTTCTTTTGTCGAGCTTTTATACATATTTAGCTCTAGTGCATCTGTAGCATGGCAATCCCTACTCACTCACATTCATATCTATTGATGGGCATCTCCATAGCCCGTTGATACGCCTAGTCGATGTGAGACTATCTCCCTCCTTTTTGTCTTCTCCACAACCACCACTCTATTCCACCCATAGTGCTATGTCCATGGCTCATGCTCATGTATTGCATGAAAGTTGAAAGGTTTGAAAGAATTGAGTATGAAAACAAGTGCTTGGCTGAAACGGGGTTGTGCATGATATGAATATTTTGTGTGATGAAGAGGGAGCATAGCCAGACTATATGATTTTGTAGGGATAACTTTCATTAGCCATAGTATTTTGAGAAGACATGATTGCTTTGTTAGTATGCTTGAAGTATTATTATTTCTTATGTCAATATAGACTTTTGTCTTGAAACTTTCAGATCTGAACATTCATGCCACAATAAAGAGAATTACATTGAAAACTATGTTGGTTAGCATTCCACATCAAAAATTCCATTTTTATCATTTACCTACTCGAGGGCGAGCAAGAATTAAGCTTGGGGATGCTTGATACGTCTCCAACGTATCTATAATTTTTGATTGTTCCATGCTATTATATTATCCTTCTAGGATGTTTTATGGGCTTTATTATACACTTTTATATGATTTTTGGGACTAACCTATTAACCCAGAGCCCAGTGCCAGTTTCTGTTTTTCTCCTGTTTTAGGGTTTCACAGAAAAGGAATATCAAACGGAGCCCAATTGACCTGAAAAATCAACGGAGATCATTTTTGGACCAGAAGAAGCCCACGGAGTACCAGAGGGGGACGAGAGGACCCACAGGCTGCCCACGAGGGTGGGGGGCGCGCCCCATGCCTCGTGGACACCCCGTAGCCCCCTTTGCTTGGCCACGACCCCAACACCTCCTATATATACAGAAACCTATGGAAAATGACCTAGATCGGGAGTTCCGCCGCCGAAAGCCTTTGTTGCCACCGAAAACCAATATAGACCCGTTCTGGCACCCTGCTGAAGGGGGTGAATCCCTCTCCGGTGGCTATCTTCATCATCCCGGCGCTCTCCATGACGAGGAGGGAGTAGTCCACCCTCGGGGCTGAGGGTATGTATCAGTAGCTATGTGTTTGATCTCTCTCTCGTGTTCTTGAGATGGCACGATCTTGATGTATCGTGAGCTTTGCTATTATAGTTGGATCTTATGATGCTTCTCCCCCTCTACTCTCTTGTAATGGATTGAGTTTTCCCTTTGAAGTTATCTTATCTTATCGGATTGGACCTTTAAGGATTTGAGAACACTTGATGTATGTCTTGCACATTTTATCTGTGGTGACAATGGGATATCATGTGATCTACTTGATGTATGTTTTGGTGATCAACTTGCGGGTTCCGTGACCTTGGGAACCTATGCATAGGGGTTGGCACACGTTTTCTTCTTGACTCTCCGGTAGAAACTTTGGGGCACTCTTTGAAGTTCTATGTGTTGGTTGAATAGATGTTTCTGAGATTGTGTGATGCATATCGTATAATCATGCCCACGGATAGTTGAGGTGACAATGGAGTATCTAGGTGACATTAGGGTTTTGATTGATTTGTGTCTTAAGGTGTTATTCTAGTACGAACTCTATGATAGATTGAATGTTACTGCGGACTCTTGAATAGATCGATCAGAAAGAATAGCTTTGAGGTGGTTTCGTACCCTACCATAATCTCTTTGTTTGTTCTCTGCTATTAGTGACTTTGGGGTGACTCTTTGTTGCATGTTGAGGGCTAGTAATATGATCCAATTATGTTATCCTTGTTGAGAGAACTTCCACTAGTGAAAATATGAACCCTAGGCCTTGTCTCCTATCATTGCAACACCGTTTATGCTCACGTTTAGCACTTTCTACCTTGCTGTTTTTATATTTTCTTATTACAAAAACCTATATCTACCATCCATATTGCACTTGCATCACCATCTCTTTGCCGAACCAGTGCACCTATACAATTTACCATTGTATTGGGTGTGTTGGGGACACAAGAGACTCTTTGTTATTTGGTTGCAGGGTTGCTTGAGAGAGACCATCTTCATCCTACGCCTCCCACAGATTGATAAACCTTAGGTCATCCACTTGAGGGAAATTTGCTACTGTCCTACAAACCTCTGCACTTGGAGGCCCAACAACGTCTACAAGAAGAAGGTTGTGTAGTAGACATCAGTGACACACCATCTGCCCCTAGGTCCAGTTATCTTCTCACACACACATACAAACATAGACACAATAACATAAAAAATCTCCTCATGCCTTTATATATCCCCCTTGCATGTACACAAGCAAGGGCATCTCTCGCCGTGACACCCTATCTGCCTCTCTCTCTAGACCTCTCTCATTTCTCATGCTATCTCTCCCACGTCGCCCCCCCGGTCGGCCCCTCTATCCGTGCCTCTCTCGAATACGTACACATACCCTCACTAGACCCTGCCAAGTACGTCACCTACACATTCACACATGTTACATCTTTACACGTACACCATTGATCTAAAAAGCCCTCTCTTCACGTTTACTTCGCATAGAGCATTCCTTTTGAATAAAACCACACAAAGTGTGGCCAAAAATTTATGTTAGAATTTGTACATATATACAACATTACAAAGTTATATGGAGTATGAAAATTAGTTTGCATTGCATGGTGCACCCAATGATATTTATTCCTTGTATAGTTTTATACTATATATAAAGTTAGTCATAATAAAGAGAAACGAAGAGCATCTCTCTCTCCATCCCACACACCCCTCTACGCCCCTTTCACGTACGTGCACAAACTATCTGCAGGTCTCTAAAATTACACCCCAACACATTCATGCATGTTTCATCTTTCTCTTGTGATATATAGAGTGACGATCATTGTATTCGAAGCGAAAGCACGATACCTACATTGGACTTCAGAATCAACTCATTATGGTCACCATTAACATTTTGTGGTTATTATATAGACACGGACTCACCGTATAGCTCTGTATTTGTTCAAGGCACGACTAGTTGACCAGTTAAATGCTCTATGTGGCACCTCTAGTGTTGCATCACATTATCTCACTATAATTGGGCCCACCTGTCGGCGTGTATACGAATGAAAACAAATGATAAAAAAATATTGGACGGTGGTTCGAAGTCATGACCGCGGGCACAACGGACAACGTGGCATTGTATTGGTATATGTTGAGCTGTCTGTTTTTAACAAACATGAGCTGGTGTCGTGATTGTACACACACACACACACGCATGCGTACGAACTGCATGCACACAACACTCACACATACACACACAGCCACGCACGCCCGCTACACTCACACGCACACACGGACACATGCACACGAACTGCATGCACGCCACACTCACACGTTCACCGTACACACGCAGTCACGCACGCACGCTACACTCACATGCACACATACACGCATGACAGGTGGGATCCACAAGGAACGTAGTCAGTTTAACATGTCAACATAGTGCCACGTAGAGTATTTGGCCGGTCAACAGAGTGCAATCCGATGCTGAACGGTGAGCAAGTGACCGTATAATCACCGCAAAACGTATATAGTGACCGTAATGAGCATATTCTGAAGTCCATTGATCGTATTACGCTTTTGGCATGAAATACACTGACCGTTAGTGTATTTATCTCTTCTCTCGCTCTCTCTATGGAGCCGAGTAGGCCAACGTGCCAGTGCCTAAATTGGCTAGTACTACCATCTACCGCACGGGGAAAATCCCGCCCTTGCCTTTTTGTATCGATGGATCGTGCGAAACAACAAAACTACAATAGCACTACAGTACAAGTAACAGTTCACTGGGCTGCCGTGTCGTCTACTCCTCCGTCGCAAGAGTGGAGCGCTCGCTTTCATAAATGTTCTAGTCCCTTTTGTCGACATGTGGGACATCAAGCAACCGGGTCCATGTGCCATAATGAAATAACAGTGCAGAGCAGCAGGGGTGAAGCACCCCGGTCATGGAGCCGATGTAGTAATGAGCAATGAGGCGTCAAGTGACAAAGCTGCACCTTTCCCGCAGTTAAGTTGGAGGGACGAAGTGATACTAAAAAAAGAAGTTGGAGGGACGAAGCAACCATCATTTCACTCATTGTTGAATCTGTTTCTCCCTCATCTTCTTCAAGTTAACCACGTGTTGCTTCTGCCATTGTTCTGCCTCAGCTATTATTACAACTAGCCGAGTAACATAGGTAGACACCGTATCATGTTTTCTATTCCCGAGTGGATGTTGCTACCACTATGGCCATGTGGGACACAGATCGGCTTGGTAAATAACTAACACGTGGGACATCATGTTGGCAAACTGCCTGGCAAACCTCCTCTAAAAGTTAGAAACCTCCCCCGCCTTCCGCGTTGCAAAATCACCTCCTTTTTACTAATCTTGATATAATTGTTTAGATAAATATAATCGAGATTTGTATAGATAACACACATGAACAAAACCAATTGGTACGGTTAAGGGCATCCATGATACATCTCTCTCGTATCTATAATTTTTGATTGTTTCATGCCAATATTATTCAACTTTTACATACTTTTGGCAACAATTTATACGATTTATTTGGACTAACTTTCTAATCCAGTGCCCGATGCCAGCTCCTGTTTTTGCATGTTTTTGTATTGCAGAAAATTCATATCAAACGAAGTCCAAATGCGATAAAAATTACGGAGAATTATTTTGGAATATATGTGATTTTTAGGAGGTGGAATCAACACAAACGGGGGCCCGTAGTGCCCACAACCCACCAGGGCGCGCCACAGGGCCTAGGCACGCCCTGGTGTCTTATGCCCTCCTAGAACGTCGGTTGGGGCCCTTCTTCTGGTGCAAGAAAGCACAATCGGAGTTATGGATCTCCGAGAATTTAAGAAACGGTGAAGGGCCAGATCTGGGGAACGCGAAACAGAGAGAGACAGGGAGACAAATCCAATCTCGGAGGGGCTCTCGCCCCTCCCATGCCATGGAGACCATGGACAAGAGGGGGAACCCTTCTCCCACCTAGGGAGGAGGCCAAGGAAAAATAAGAAGGAGGGGGCTCTCCCCCCCTCGCTTCCGGTGGCGCCGGAGTGCCGCCGGGGCAATGATCGGTATGGCGATCTACATCAACAATCTTACTACCATCCACATCAACTCCCCCCTATATGCAGTGGTGTAACACCTCTTCTCCCCGCTGTAATCTCTACTTAAACATGGTGCTGGACACTATATATTATTTCCCAATGATATGTGGTTATCCTATGATGTTTGAGTAGATCCTCTTTGTCCTGTGGGTTAATCGTGATCTTGGTTGGTATGATTGTATATTTTATTTTTGTGCTGTCCTACGGTGCCCTCCGTTCTCGCGCAAACGTGAGGGCCCCCCGCTGTAGGGTGTTGCAATATGTTCATGGTTTGCTTATTGTCAGTGTTGCGGGGGATGACATCAGCTCAAACACGGATAAGTGGGTTATGACGTACGGGAGTAAAGATGACTTGATACTTAATGCTATGGTTGGGTTTCACGACCTTAATAATCTGTAGTAGTTGCAGATGCTTGCTAGGGGTCCAATCATAAGTGCATATGATCCAAGTAGAGAAAGTATGTTAGCTCATGCCTCTCCCTCATATAAAATTGCAAGAATGATTACCGGTACTTGTTATCGATTGCCTAGGGACAAATAACTTTCTTGTTGACAAAGGCTATCTACTTTTATTATCTTGCAATTTATTCTAAGTTTTGTTCCCGCAAAGTACTCCTAATTTAATACTTGTTTTAGGTAAAGCAAACGTTAAGTGTGCGTAGAGTTGTATCGGTGGTCGATAGAACTTGAGGGAATATTTGTTCTACCTTTAGCTCCTCGTTGGGTTCGACACTCTTACTTATCGAAAAAGGCTACAAACGATCCCCTCTACTTGTGGGTTATCAAGACCTTTTTCTGGCGCCGTTGCCGGGGAGTTATAGCATGGGGTGAATATTCTCATGTGTGCTTCTTTGCTTTAATACTAAAGTAGTTTTTATTTTTTGTTCTAAGTTGTTCTCTATCTTTAGTCATGGATATGGAACTGCTACCTCTTGAGCTTGCGTTGTATTCCCTCGAAGAGGAAAGGGAGATGCAACACAGTAGCGTAAGTATTTCCCTCAGTTTTTGAGAACCAAGGAATCAATCTAGTAGGAGACCACAGGCGAGTCCCTCGCACCTGCACAAACAAATAAGAACTTCGCAGCCAACACGATAAGGGGTTGTCAATCCCTTTACGGTCACTTACGAAAGTGAGATCTGATAGAGATGATAGTTTATATTTTTGGTATTTTTAGTTTATAAGAACAACAAATAAAAGCGATAAAAGTAAAGTAGATGTAGATTGATAAGTTGATAATAGACCCGGGGGCCATAGTTTTCTCTAGTGTCTTCTCTCATGATAGCGATATTCTACGGTGGGTAAACAAATTACTGTCGAGCAATTGATCGAAAAGCGAATAATTATGAGACTATCTAGGCATGATCATTGTATATAGGCATCACGTCCGAGATAAGTAGACCGAAACGATTCTGTATCTACTACTATTACTCCACACATCGACCGCTATCCAACATGCATCTAGTTTATTGAGTACATAAGAACAGAGTAACGCCTTAAGCAAGATGACATGATGTAGAGGGATAAACTCAAGCAATATGATATAAACCCCATCTTTTAATCCTCGATGGCAACAATACAATACATGCCTTGCTGCCCCTACCGTCACTGGGAAAGGACACCGCAAGATTGAACCCAAAGCCAAGCACTTCTCCCATTGCAAGAACTATAGATCTAGTAGGCCAAACCAAACCAATAATTCGAAGAGACGTGCAAGGATATTATGAGCACACATAAAAAGTTCAGAGAAGAACCAAATATCTTTCATAGATAACCTTGATCATAAACTCACAATTCATCGGATCTCGACAAACACACTGCAAAAAGAGATTACATCGAATAGATCTCCTCGAAGACCGAGGAGAACTTTGTATTGAGATCCAGAGAGAGAGAGAAGAAGCCATCTAGATACTAGCTATGGACCTGAAGGTCTGTGGTAAACTACTCACAACTCATGGTGAGGGCGATGATGATGATGATGAAGGCCTCCGTGATGGATCCCCCTCAGGTGGAGCTCTGAAACAGGCTCCAAGATGGGATCTCCACAGGAACAGAAGGTATGGCAGTGGAATTAGGGTTTTCTCTCTGTTCACGGAGTTTCTGGGGTACATAGACTTATATAGGAAGAAGTAGGGCACCAGGGGACGCTCGGTGGCTCCACGAGGCAGGGGGCGTGCCCTGGGAAGGGGGGCACGCCCCCCACCCTCATGGGCCACCGTTTGATCCCCTGACGTGGTTCTCAAGCTCCGCGTGTGTGATTTTCTCCAAAAATATCTCTCGCGAAGGTTTCATTCCGTTTGGACTCTGTTTGATATTCTTTTTCTGCAAAACCCTGAAACAGGCAAAAAAACAACAATCTGGACTGGGCCTTTGGGTTAGTAGGTTAGTCCCAAAAATGATATAAAAGTGAATGATAAAGCCCATTAAACATCCAAGACTTTATAAATAATAGCATGGAACAATAAAAAATTATAGATACGTTGGAGACGTATCGGGAACACGAAACACCAAAAAAATAGTGGTACTTGCTGCTCATGGAGATGGGGAACCTCCTAAAACTCTCGATGCTGGTTATGTGAAAGATATTATGCACTACTTTGATAATCCTAAGAAAACCCCATTCAACTATATAATGGGAGTAACGTTGGATCAACGTGAATACTTTAGGGATTATCCCTTGACTCATAAAGGGAAATTGGTATGGGATCAAATTCATATGTTGCATTGGTATGCTTATAATTTATGCTTGAGATATGATTATACTTGTAGCTCTAGGATGAATGCTCCACATCTTCCCTTTTCATGTGAATTCAATGATAATAAAACACTGGCTTCTTATGGTAGTGGTATATATGATTACTATGATGTGGAACAAATAGAAGAATTTGTTGCTTTTAAGGGTGCTTGTGAAATGAAATGTTTGTTTGAAGAGTATGAAAATTATGATTATGCTGTTTACAGATCTTAAAATCTTGCTATACTTAAATATTGCTATTTGAATTATAAATACATTGCCCATATTGATGCGTTTATTGAGAAGGTCTCCCTTGTCCAAGAAGAGACTAATATTTTGCACGAGTCTATGCATGGAAGAAGAAATTAATGACATTGTGAGCTCATTGGATGAAAAAGATGAGGAGGAGAACGAAGTACAAAAGGAGGAAGAGCGGATTGATCACCCGTTGCCACCTTCTAATGAGAGTAACTCTTTATCCCATACATTGTTTAATTTCTCTTCGAATTTACCGGAATATGAATTCTATGACAATTTCTATGATCCCATTGATTCTTTTGAAATATCCCTTTTTGATGATGCTTGCTATGCTTGTGGCCAAGATGACAATATGAATTATGCTTATGGAGATGCACTTGCTATTGTTCCTTATGTTAAGAATGAAAATGTTGCTATTGCACCCACACATGATAGTCCTATTATCCTTTTGAATTCTCCAAACTACACTATATCGGAGAAGTTTGCACTTTTAAGGATTACTATATTGATGGGTTGCCCTTTTCTGTTACACATGATGTTTTTGATGGATATAAAATGCATGTGCTTGCTACTCCTACTTGCAATTATTATGAGTGAGGAACTACATCTCCGCCTCTCTATGTTTCCAACACGATAAAATTACAAGAAACTGCTTATACTATGTATTGGCCTTTACTTAATGTGCATGAATTGTTCTTTTATGACATGCCGATGCATATGAAGCGAGTTAGACTTCGTCATTGCTTGATATATGTTGCATTGTGGTCACTACTAAATGCCAAATCATTGCTAGTTAAAATTGGCTTTGATATACCTTGCGACCCGGGTGGATTCATTACTTGAGCACTTTATGCCTAGCTTAATGGCTTTAAAGAAAGCGCTGCCAGGTAGACAACCCGAAAGTTTAAAAAAGTGTCATTTATTTCTGTTGAGTGCTTTTATAAAGTTTAAAAATATATATAGAGGGGATCCTAAAACTTTTTCAAACAGAAAAGTGAAAGTCAGAGGGACAAGCATTATGAAAGTGGGAGCTAGCCTTGACCTTTGTTCATGCCCAAGGAAACTTTGTGAGTCTTAATTACAGAAAATTTTCAACAAAAATAATTATCCCCTTGTACAATTTCATTGTATTATCTCTACCTAATAATAAAGAAAGTTGGGTTTCTGCTCGTCCGTCGCCTCTTTTTGCAGAAAAACCCTTCCATTTTCTCGAAATTAACCCGCACTCCACGTGTAAGTCTGACCGAATCGTTTTTTTTTACATTTTACACAAAACCCCCTGAGTTATATCCTAATTAACCCGCGGTATATATTTTTGTGTAGCAAATAGTTATTTTACAGTTTTACTTGAACCCCCCCTGATATATACGTTAATCACCCCGCAGTCTATTGATTTTTATTCTAAATAGCCGTATCTTTTAAACGGTAATTCCAATTTAAACATGTTATATATGAAATTTGATTAGAAAAATATGTAGAATTTGAATACGGTGTTGTTTTACATTTCAAATATTTTTAAATACTATTTACGGTGCAATATTAGTCAATGGCGCACAATCCCTCTATATTTCATACCGGTGATATATATTGCAACATGTAAACTTAAACGTTAATATTTGGGAAAGGTTATAATCTTTGGGCATGTTGTACTTGCACAAGGTTCTCTCTACATTTTTTATGCTCTAAGACCCTAGGTGCGTACTTACCAATGGACTACACAACAATTTAAACATGTTATATATGAAATTTGATTAGAAAAATATGTAGAATTTGAATATGGTGTTATTTTACATTTCAAATATTTTTAAATACTATTTATGGTGCAATATTAATCAATGGCGCACAATCCCTCTATATTTCACACCGGTGATCTGTATTGCAACATGTAAACTTAAATGTTAATATTTGGGAAAGGTTATAATCTTTGGACATGTTTTACTTGCACAAGGTTCTCTCTTTGTACATTTTTTATGCTCTAAGATCCTAGGTGCGTACTTACCAACGGACTACACAATTTTTTTGTAGTGAATACATAAACATTTTTTATAGGATATAAATACACTTATAAAATAAAATGTTTAATAAATCAAAACATGTTCGTGGATTCAAAAGTGCTTTTATATAAAAAGTTTTTTTATCCTAAAAATATTTGAAATTTTGAAGACAAACGTTTGGGAAATAAAACAATGTTCATGATTTTAAAAAGTTGTTTTAATAAAAAATGTTAATAAAATTGAACAAAATTTTGTCAATTCAAAGAATGTTCATGAATGATAAATTATACTAAAAATCAAAAACAGTTGGCAACTTACAAAGTAGTTTATTTATTCATAAAATGTTTCCTGATTTGGATAATGATCATGCTTTTAAAAAATGGTTTTTAAATGAAAAAGTGTTCATGAATTTTAAAAATTGTTTCACCAATTTCCAAAACAATGTTCTTACATCCTAGAAATGTTCGTAGATTCAAGGAAATTGTTAAAAAAATATTCAAAAATTTAAAAAATATGCTTGCAAAAATAATAAAATCTTCATGAATTCCAAAAATTGTTTATGATTTCACGAAATTGATAGTGATAGTGTATCTCGGTGGTGCAACCAATGTGATCATGGCCATTGAAGATTATGATGTTTTCCCCAGTTGCAACGCACGGGCTCTTTTGCTAGTAAAAATAATGTACCAAGAGTTTCCTTTAGGATGATTAAATTGTTTGTTGGTTTGTGCGCTGCAAAAACAGAAACTTTGGCTGTAGTGCGTGATTTTACAATTTTTACTGGAACATCAAAAGGTTCTGATTTTTTTGCATAGTCTTGCTATACAAAATGTTTATTTTTCCTAATTTCTCAAAAAATTTAGAGTTACATAAGTATGATGAATGTTCAAATCTTTACAGACTGTCCTGTTTTCACAGATTGCTGTTATAGCTTCATTATTTGCATATGTTTGAATTCTTGTTGAAGCCTCCTTGACTTGGGGCCATAGAATTGTGATAGCATACAGTCGGTAATGTTTGTTTATAATCATACAATAATGTTAGAGCAGTACATGATGGGATTTCATTGATCATATGCACTAACCCCGCCACTACAAGTTCGGTTAAGTTTTGTGTTGATGAAGTGTTTGAAGATCGAGGAGGTCTTGATGTGAGGAGAAGGAGGAGAGGCAAGAGCTCAAGCTTGGGGATGACCAAGGCACCCCAAGTAAATATTCAAGGATAAACAAGCGTCTAAGCTTGGGGATGCTCCTGAAGGCATCCCATCTTTCTTCGACAAGCATCAGCATGTTTTCGTATTCGTTTCGTTCACATGATATGCGTAAATTCTTGGAGCGTATTGCGCTTTTTAGTTTTTATTTTAATAATGCACCATGCTGGTATGAGATAGTCCTTGGCCAATTTGTAGAATGATCATTGCACTTCACTTATATCTTTTGAGTATGGCTTTATAGAATGCTTTTTGTGCTTCACTTATATCATTTGAAGTTTGGATTGCCTATTTCTCTTCACACAGAAAACCGATGTTCGTAGAATGCTCTCGTGCTTCACTTATATTTGTTAGAGCATTGTCTTTTGTAGAAAGAATTAAACTCTCATGCTTCACTTATATCCATTTAGAGAGTCAAATGGAATTGGTCAATTGCATGGTTAGTCATAAAATCCTACATAAAACTTATGGATCACTGAATATGATATGTTTGATTCCTTGCAATAGTTTTGCGATATAGAGATGATAATATGTGGGAGGTATTAGTGGATGATTGTGTTTAGTAATATATTGGTGTTAAGGTGTCGTGGTGGGCGCACAAAAGATGCTAAGGGATGGCTAAAGATAGGAGGAGGCTCGAGGGCACTGGTGGGCTCCAAAGGCGAGGTCGGCATGAGCGAGCGCGGGACGCAAAACATACCCAGGTTCGGGGCTCTCCGGAGATATAACACCCCTAGTCCTGCCAAGTGTAGTTGATGTGAATCAGTACAGAGTTGCTCCTTGAGCTGTATGGAGGAAGGAGGAAGACATGCCAAGGCTCAGGCTGCTTCTCCTTGTCTGGTGTCCTCATTGTTCTTCTCTCGGTCCCGTATGCACGGGGGCTCCTGGGGGGTTTTATAGGTCACCCCCCAGGGGTACAATGGTAATGTTACAAGGCCGTGGGGCCAGATTGTCATTGTCCAGGAAGCCGGCGCTGGGACCCGCCGAGTATAGGGCTCGCCGGGTTCTCCGGGCACGGCACACGCCGGGTACGGGGGCACTGTTGGCCGTCTTGTCGATCGTCAGGGAGTGGCTGGGTTGAGTCGGGTATAATGGCACTCCATCAGGTCGCCGTCTGCTGGCATCATTGGTGATGATGATTGCACTGTTGCCACGCCGGCCCTAGTCAGCGGGTAGGTGTGGCACTATTGGCACGCCCCGGCGGACCAGAGGCATGGGCGGGGCACTGTTGCCTCGGTCATCGGCAGAGGGAGACTCGTCCCATCATACGGCTAGGATGGGACGGTAGCTGACCCGTGGCCGGGTTGAGGAACGCGCCAAGGGTGGAGCTGGCTTGTTGGGGAAGTCTTGACGTGCCGGGTCCGGCTGCCTTGAGCTGGTTGTTGAGGCCGAGTCGAGAGATCCGGCCAGGATGGAGAGTCTGGCAGGGTCGAGGGACTTGGCCGGGTTGACCTACCCAGCCAAGCCTGAGCCGGATTGAGGGGCGATGCTGGCCCCGTCGTTTTGAAAAGGATCCGAGTTCCATTGCGTGCCTGGGGTTTATCCCCCCGACAGTAGTCCCCGAAGCTATGAAGGTCCGTCGTCTTCGGATGGGAGGGCCTTCGCAGTTTCCCTTCCTTGGAGGCGAATTTGTGGCCGCCGGGTCCGGCAACACCCACTGTGTGCCGGGTTCCGGAAGCCGTATCGCGGCATCCAGGTAGCAGCGGGAAATCGAAGAGTCCGCCGAATCTTGGGGCAATCTTTTGGTCTCCGCGCGGGCGCCACGTGGTGCCTCGAAGCCGGAGGGGCTGGACAGGCAACGCGCGCGACTAGACAGGGTGACGCACTGGGGCCTGCGGCCGCGCGCCGTCGGCCCGCGCACGCGGATTTATTGATGCGTCTGGAAGCCAGTTGCCATTCTTGAGGCAGTTATTGCGCATGTACGTGCACAGTTATTGCGGAGAAGTGGGAAAGGCGAGCGCAAACGATCCCACTCCCCCATGTTTCGAACCGTGGCTCATAAATTGGGACGAGGAGGGGGTAGCGGAAATCATTCTCGCTCGCGCCCCAGCCTTGTCCTTCCTTCCACTGCTTCTCGCGACCGCCGCGCACCGCGACGCCCGTTGCTTTGAGCAGAGATTTGTTGCCATCTTCTTCCTCCTCTCTTTCATGCTTCCATCGATGGCGCTGTCGTCGGTCTTGTGGATGGGCTCGACCGTCACTCTCGACAACATCGCCTACCTCCGTACCACCAGGCGTCCGCTAGGGGGGACGGAGGTCGCCGTGCGCCTGGCGCAGGGCGAGCGGGAGCCGTGCCCCGAGGGTGCGGAGTGCGTGGTCTTCTTCCCGCAATTCAAGTGTGGGTTCGGGCTGCCTGCAAGCACCTTCTTCCGCGACTTCCTAGATTTCTTTGGGCTCCAGCCCCATCATCTTGGCGCCGGCGCCATCGTGCATCTTTCGGGCTTCGTCATGTTCTGCGAGGGGTACCTTGGGGTCGAGCCTTCGATCGACCTATGGGTGCGCCTCTTCTTCTTGAAGCAGTAGGGTCCGAAGGCCGGGGAGATGTCCGAGTGCGGGGCCGCCATCATCTGCAGGCGGCCGAGTGCTAACCGCCCATGGTGCCGCTGGAGGACTCTGCCAAGAAGTGGCCGAATTCTTTCTTCTATGCCCGCAATCTTAGCGCGGACCGTATCAATTTGCCGCCGTTTGTCAACTCGCCGCCGTGGGCGAAGCAGAACTGGGGGTACTACCCCAAGCGCCCGTCGTAGGTGGTGCTCGACCTGTGCGAGCGGGTGTCGGTGATGAAGGAGCGAGAAGGGCTCACCGGCACTGACCTCATCACCGCCTTCATCGTTCGGCGAGTGTTGCCACCGCAGCAGCGCAGCCACCTCATCGGTGAGATGACCGGCCTTGAGGACCCCAACCGCATGTCGAACCTGCGGTTGAGAGCGGACCAAGTCGCGTGCCTGGTCAATGATATCTCCAAGGCCAACCCGCGGGACGACGGGCAGTACGAGAAGGCCTCATACAGCTACACGAACCCGACACCGATGGTGAGTCCCTAGTCTCCGTATTTTGATGCCGCCCATCTTCTCATTCGTCTAGACACGATGCGGGAGGTGCTTTTGAATGCCATCCGGCATCCTACGACCGGGTGCGGACGCAGGTGGTGCGTGCAGCCTCGGAGGAGCCTGGGGCCCACGACGGGGGGGGGGGGAGCGACCATTGACGCGGGCGCGGAGCGCCGAGCGGTTGAGTTTGTCCTTACTTCTTGAGTCGCTGGCCATGGGACGACATTGCGGGTGCTGCCGAGTCGTTGATGTAGCGGCGCCCGGTGGCAGAGGCGGCGGCGCGGCCGGAGCCGAGTCGTCTCGGGGGGCACCGGCAGCAAGCCGCCCGCACAGGAAAGACAGCGTCGCGCCGCGGGCCCCGGCCGCGAAGAGTGCGGCGGGTACGGCCGAGGGCACGAAGCCGCCCGATAGGAGGAGGCGCGGCGCTCCGCAGGAGAGGGCGACGAGGCCCGCTGTTCTGGTGTTGCCGGGGTGAGTTTCATTCTCACTTGAACCGAGTGGCCGAGCGGCTCTACTTGGCTCTTGCGTATTTATTTTGTCTTGGGTTTCAGGTTGCCAATCTCGCTGGTGCTGGCGGCGGCGGCTGCCGCATCCGCCGAGGGTGCCGCGTTCCGGAGGAGCCGGTCCGGCACCGTCGACCGGGACGAAGAGGAGGAGCGGGCGGATCCGGACCTCGGTCTGGACCCAACAAACACCGAAGGCCAGGGCTGGCGGGACCGGAACCAGGCTGAGGCGGAGCTGGAGGCGGCATCGACCCAGGACTGGGTCAGCGCCACGGCGGCGTGGGGGCGAGCCAGCGAGGAGCTGGCATGGCCGGAGATGCCGGTGGGGAAGAAGGTGGAGGGGGAGCACGGCCAAGGCGGCCGTGCAGGCGTGATGGACCTCGACCGAGAGGTCATGGTTCGGGGACGACACCCCGCCGCAGACCGACGCGATCGAGCAGGCGGGGGCCAATGGAGGCGGCGGTGACGCTGTCTTGGAGGAGGCGGCTCGGATGCCGTTGAGCGAGGCACCACCGGCCACTCTGCCCACCACGCCGTCGATGGTGCCGGAGAGGGCGCCAGCCATAGGGGTGGCGGCCAGCGGGGTGCACGCCCTGGTGCTCAGGTCCGGGGGTCGCCGGGCCGTTGGGTCGCAGCCGTCGCGGAGCGGGGCCAGCGAGGTCTTCTTCGGGCTTCTGACCCAGGAGGAGGCGGTGATTGCCGCCGTGACCCAACGTCTGGAAGGGCGGACGACCAGGTCCAGGCCTTCGCCCAGGCCGAGTTGGGGCAGACATAGGAGCTGGAGCGCGCCGTGCTCGTGAGTTTTCCTTGCTTTCTGCCTTTCCTGTTGCTTCTTCTTTGTGGGGGTGCGCCAGCGCACCTACTAGGTGTAGCCCCCGAGATTTGGGCCAACTGCGTAGCAGTTGGCTCGAATCTTAAATTGCTGCCTTGTGTTGATCGTTGCCTTCTGCAGCAACTGGACTCCTACCGGGCCAGTGTCTTCAACCGGCTTCTTGAGACGCACCGGCGGCTCAAGGAGCAGCTCGCCGCCAAGAAGGAGGAGCTGCGTGCCGCGACATGTACTTTTCTTGTGTGCTCTCTTCTTCTTTTCTTGTGAATCTTAAAGTAGTACTTTGTTTCTGAATCGTTCTTCTACAGCCGAGGTGCTGTCCTGGAGGGTCCGGCTCATTCAGGCCGGCTTCCACTACGACCGTCTCGTTGCCGACGCCAGTCGGCTTGGGGCGAGGTGGGGCGGGCGAGGGCGGAGGCGACAGGAGCCCGACGGGCGCTTGATGAAGCCAGCCAGCTGCGGGAGCAGCTGGCGGGCGATAAGGGCCATCTTTAAGCCTAGGTGGAATGCCTCAAGGCGGAAGCCGCCAAGGTTGTGGAGGTGCAGCAGGCCCTTGCTGAGGTGGACCAGCAACGCGGCAAGCTGGCCGACGACAAGGGTCAGCTCCAGGCCGAGGTGGAGCACGTGAAGGCGCTGGTGGCTGCAGCGGAGGAGACCCGGCAGGGGAAACCCGACGCCGCGAGGGGGCCGAGAAGGTAGCCGAGGACAAGGATGCCGAGCTGAAGGCGTCCCTTGCCAAGTTCGCCGAGCTGGAGGAGACGCTTCAGGAGCGTGACCGCACCATCGACTGGGAGCTGCGCGGTACGTTGCTCGAAGCGCAACACCTGGAAGAGTCCTTCTCCAGTAAGTGCTTTTCTTGGGTTTTTTGCCGGGCTGGGGCCCCGGCTTCACTTCCTTAGTGATTTTCTTCTGATTTGCCTCCCTTCCTGACAGGGGCTTTCCCGGAGACGTGCCAACTGGCGGAGGAGGCGGTCCTCTTTCAGCACGACCCGCAGGGGATTGTCGGCTCCGGGACTGACCCGCGGGTGGCCTGGACCTTTTCGAAGATCGTGGCCGCCGCCGAGGCCCATCTGCGAGTCTTGAGCCAGCAGATGGCGTGGGTCTCTAAGGTTGGCGTGGCGATGACGGCGACCCTTTGGCCGGGTTCTGTCGCGCCAAACAGCTTCTCGTGGATGGCGCGGTGGTTGGAGGTGGGGCCAGATCAGCTCCATGACTGGCACGTTTCCGCCGCTCGTGCTGGCACCGAGATGGCACTCAGGTTCGCGATGTCTTGGCATCCGGACCTATCGCTGGGCGCGTTGATGGGCCAGCGAGCCGGCTCGGAGAGCCAGCTGTAGGCGGAGGCCGGCCGGATCGCTGCTCGGGCCAGCTACATCGCTGGGTTCGCCTTCCACGACGAGTTCCCACCGGAGCGGACGGAAGACGGCGGAGTCGTGCCTGCCGACGACTACGGCCTGCTTCTGAATGACCCGGAGGGCAGTTCCGAGGAGACGGGTGTCTATCGCGATGCGGGCGCCGAGGAGGGAGACACCGGCACCTCGACGGGCCTGGGGGCCGCCGAGGAGGATGCCTGAGGCTGCCTGTTTTTTTACTTAGCAAAATTTTTATGTTAGGTAGCAGGTCCACCCCACCCACAGGGGGTATCTGGGTGTAATGAATTCTGGCCTTGGGCCTGTTTGAATTTGAACTTGTAGTGTATAAATTTCGCGAATGTTTGCACTCTTGCCTTTTGTCTTTTGAACCGTTTTCGTGTGTTTTCCCCCTCTTGGGCTTCCACCCGCGAGTCTGACGGCCAAGGCTCCGGTCCGTGACAAGGGGTTTGGCCTTTCAGAGGAGCGCACGGTACTTGAGCTCCCGAAACGTTGAGCGTGAGCAAAACACCCACTGGGCCGGCTGGTGGGAATCCAGCGGAACCGGTTGGCGAGCAGCCAGTCGTGCGGCGGTGTTAAAAGTGATGGGGCCGGGTCAATCAACCCGGTGGTATGTATGAAATTCGCGGATGCCTGCGCTTTTGCTTTTCGTGTGTTGAGCCATTTTCTTGCAACTCGCCCCCCTCGGGCTCCCCCCCGCGAGTTTGACGGCCGAGGCTCTGGTCCGTGACAAGGGGTTTGGCCTCGAGCGCACAGTACTTAGGCGTTTGAAACGTTGAGCGTGAGCGAAGCACCCACTGGGCCGTCTGGCGGCGATCCGGCAAAACCAGTTGGTGAGCAACCGGTCGTGTGGTGACTTAACTGTTCGTGGCGTGGCCAGGTTGGGTGACCCGGTGGTCCTTGACTTAGTGTTCGTGGCGTGCTGGTGCTCTTGCCTTTGCGTGCTCGCTGGCCGACAGCCGAAGCCGGTTCTGTGGCTTAGGGCGGAGCGGGAGGCCACGGCGTTCCCAATGCGTCAGGAACCGTTAATTAAGGCGGCGGGTAGCGGCCCAGCCGGCCAGCCCCCGAGCCCCTGGGTCGAGTGAGTCGGACCGGTGGCCGGGTTTTGACGAAGAGATAAGTAATGCATAAATGCGGGAGACACAATAACTTGGTCGGAAAGGGCAGCCCTCGAGCGTCGTTCGGGGACCCCATAGTTTTCAAATGAGTACAAAAGGCAGTGATACATACGCGTACACGGCTAACTGTAAAACGAGTGGAGGAGTTCTGCATTCCACGACTGGGTCATTTCTTCGCCGGCGGTGTCCCTTTTGCGCTTGTTTGACTTGCGGGCGTCGATGAGGTAGTAAGCGCTGCGATCGCACAAGGCTTTGGTGATGGTGAAGGGGCCCTCCCATGGGGAGGACAACTTGTGTTGGTCGGTCTGCTTTTGGACGAGTCGGAGGGCAAGGTCTCCCTCTCGGAAAGCGAGGGGCTTGATCTTCTTGCTGTGGTAGTGCCTCATGCCTTGCTGGTAGATGGCTGAGTGGCTGAGCGCTAGCAGACGTGCTTCTTCAAGCAGGTCGACGGCATCTTCGCGGGATTCTTTGGCTTTGGCCTCAGTGTACATCATGATGCGCGGCGAGTCAAACTCGACGTCGGTTGGGATGGCGGCTTCTGCTCCATAGACGAGGAAGAATGGGGTGAACCCGATCGACCGGTTTGGCGTTGTTCGGAGGCTCCAGAGGACGGCCGGCAGCTCATCGAGCCAGCTGCCGGGTAAGCGGATGAGTGGCTCGACGAGCCGCAGCTTGATGCCGGATAGGATGAGGCTGTTGGCCTGCTCGACCTTGCCATTGGACTGCGGGTGTGCAATGGAAGCCAGGTCGAGGCGGATGCGGAGACGGAGTAGTATTGCGCGAGTGCGCCCTTGGCGAAGTTGGTGCCGTTGTCCATGATGATGTTGTTTGGCATGCCGTAGCGCACCGCGATGTCCTTGATGAATCGGACGGCTGTTGGCCCGTCCAGCTTCTTGATTGGCCTCGCTTCGATCCATTTGGTGAACTTGTCCACCGCCACCAGCAAATGCGTCATGCCGCCTTGAGCAATCCTGAAGGGCCCCACCATGTTGAGTCCCCAAACCGCGAAGGGCCAAGCAATCGGGATGGTCCGGAGTGGCAACGCCGGCTGGTGGGTGCGCTTGCTAAAGCGCTGACATCCCTCGCACTTGAGGACGAGAAACTCGGCGTCGTGGAGGGCCGTGGGCCAGTAGAAACCATGGCGAAAAGCCTTGGCCACCAGGGACCGCGAGGCGGCATGATGCCCGCACTCGCCCTAGTGTATGTCGAGGAGGATCTCCATGCCATTGTCTTGCTCGACGCAGCGTTGGAACATGCCGCTGGAGCCGCGCTTGACGAGCTCGTTGTTGATAATGCTGTAGGCGGACGCCCGACGCTGCACCTGCCGAGCTTCAGTCTCGTCCATGGGAAGGACCCCGCTTTCCAGAAATTCTGAGATGGCAAGGCCCATGATGGCGCCATTACCACGGCGAGAACGGCCACCACGGCGGGTTCCGGGGCGGCAGCCCCTGAGCCGGTTTCAGCAGTTCCTGGGTCGGGAGCGGAGGCAGCCGGATTGATGGCTGCGGCCTCCGGGACGGGTCGAGCAGTCCCCGAGCTAGGTTTGGTAGCCCCCGGGTCGGGTTCGGCAGTCGCCGGGCCGGGTTCGGCAGTCCCCGGGCCGGGTTCGTCAGTCCTCGGGCCAGGATGAGGCGCGACCAGGTCATCCGGGACGTAGATGGACTCGGAGTCCAGAGATGGCTTGAGGGACAGCTTGCGCAGGTACTCAAGGGAGACGCCGGACGGGATGGACTACCGGGACGAGGCCATCTTGGCGAGCGTGTCGGCAACCACATTTTCCGCGCGCGGGACATGGAGGAACTCGCAGCCCACGAAGAATCCAGATAGCTTCTGACGAGGAAGCGGTAGATTGCCATGTTGGGGTCGCGGGCGTCCCACTCGCCGGAGCACTGCTGCACTACCAGGTCCGAGTTGCCGTAGCATAGGATGCGCCTGATGGCGAGTTCCTTGGCCAGCGGGAGGCCATGCAGAAGGTCTTCGTATTCGGTGATGTTGTTGGAGGCGGCGAAGTGGATCTGGAGCGCGTATTTGAGTCGGCCGCCCTTCGGGGAAGACAGCACAATGCCGACCCCCTGGCCGAGGCGCATCTTTGAGCCGTCGAAGTGCATGCGCGAGTGCGTCGAGTCCGGTGGCGGCAGGTACTGGGTCTCGGTCCAGTCGACGAGGATGTCGGCCAAAGCTTGGGACTTGATCGTAGTGCGGGGCTCGTAGAGGATGGTGTGGCCGGCTAGCTCGAGCACCCATTTGGCAACCCGACCGGAGGCGTCACAGCACCCGATGATCTCACTGAGGGGGGCCATGCTGACCACAGTGACAACGTGCTCTTGGAAGTAATGCTTCAACTTCTTGGCGGTGAAGTACATGCCGTAACACATCTTCTGGTAGTGCGGGTAGTTCTGCTTGGAGGCGGAGAGCACCTCGCTCAGGTAGTAGACGGGACGCTGGACGACTTGGATCTTGCCCTTTTCTGGTCGCTCGACCACTATCACTGTGCTGACCGACCGCGAAGTTGCGGCTATGTAGAGCAACAACGGCTCCTTCTCGGCCAGCGCGGCCAGGACGGGTGCGGTGGAGAGCATGCGCTTGAGGTCCCGGAAAGCCTCGTCCGCCTGGTCGTTCCATTTGAACCGGCGTGTACAGGGGCAAGGCCCTCTCGCCGAGCCGGCAGAGGAACCGGCTGACTAAGGCCAAGCAGCCGGTGAACTTCTGGACATCGCGCAGCCGAGCCGGTTTGCGCATGTGCTCGATGGCCTTGATTTTCTCCCGGTTTGCCTCAATGCCGCGCTCCGAAACGATGAAGCCGAGTAGCTTTCCGGCTGGGACGCCGAAAACGCATTTCTCCGGGTTGAGCTTGACCTTGTATTCGTGCAGGTTGGCGAAGGTTTCCTTCAGGTCGTCGAGGAGCGTGAGGTGCTGCTTGGTCTTCACCATGATGTCATCTATGTAGACATGGATGTTGCGGCCGAGTTGCGGTAGCAAGCATTTCTGCATGCAGCACTGGAAGGTGGCTCCGGCGTTCTTCAGGCCGAACGACATGGTGATATAGCAATACACCCCAAAGGGCGTGATGAAGGCCGTCTTCAGGGCGTCGGTCGGGTCCAGCTAGATCTGGTGATAGCTGGAGTAAGCGTCCAGGAAGGACAGGAGCTCGCACCCGGCGGTGGAGTCGATGACCTGGTCGATCTATGGGAGGGCAAACGGATCCTTGGGGCAGGCTTTGTTCAGACTGGTGTAGTCGATACACATGCTCCAGGTATTGTTTTTCTTCAGGACGAGGACTGGGTTGGCCAGCCACTCGGGGTGAAACACTTCCATGATGAAGCCGGCCACCAAAAGCTTGGCACCTCTTCACCAATGGTCCTCCTCTTCTCCTCGGAGAAATGTCGTAGGGGTTAGCGGACAGGCTTGGCGTCCTTGCGGACGTGGAGTTTGTGCTCGGCGTACTTCCTCGGGATACCTAGCATGTCCTTTGGGGTCCATGCAAAGATATCTCGATTCTCACGGAGGAAGTTGACAAGCTCGCCTTCCTATTTGCTGTCGAGGCGGGTGCCTACGACAGCGTACTTGCCGCAGCTGGGGTCTTCCGGGTTCAGCTTCACTTTCTTGGTCTCCTTGGAGGGCTTGAACGAGGCCTCGTCGGCCGGCTCCTCGGCCGGGATCGGCGCGGCGGACGCCTCACTAGCTAGGGCGACGATCCGGTCGAGCTGGCGCCGCTCCTCGGCTATGACCAGCGACTCGGCCAGCTTGGAGCCGTCCCGGCGCACTCCAGGGACTTGCGGTAGTCGCCGGTGACGGTGATGAGGCCCTTCGGACCCGGCAGCTTCATCTTCAGGTAGGCATAGTGGGGGCCCGGCATAAACTTGGCGAGTGCGGGCCAGCCTAGCAGTGCATGGTATGCACTAGATAGGTCCAGCACCTCGAACCAGATCGGCTCGCGTCAGAAGTGGTTGCTGTCGCCGTACAGGACATCGAGCCGAATCGGGTCGATCGGAGAGTAGGAGAGGCTGGGAACGATGCCGTGGAAGATTGTCTGGGTCGGCTCCAGGTCTTTGCCCTTGAGGCTGAGTTTGGTCATGGTGTCGTGGTAGAGGATGTCGATGCTTGAGCCACCGTCGATGAGAACCCGGGAGAACTTGCACGTGCGTTGAGGCGCGATGATGGTGGGGTTGAGGATGAGGGTGTAACCACCTAGGTTAGGCATGACGGCCGGGTGATCCTCCCTTGTCCAGGTGACCGGGCGCTCTGACTAGTGCATGTATTCCGGCTTGACCGGGATGATGGTGTTCACTTCCTGCCGAAGGAGGCGCTCACTGCGCTTGTCGTCGCCAAGGCTAGTGAAGACGACGTAGGTCGCGTTCTGGGCCGGGTAGGCGTCATCGCGCATCGTGCTGCCAGCCGAAGACGGTGGTGGAGGCGAAGGCAGCCGCCCCGCACCAGGAGCCGGGACATCGGCCCTCATGAGGTGCTTGGTGATGGCGCACTGCCCGAGCGTGTGCATGGATGCCCTTGCGCCGCTGTGGTGCTTGCAGGGAGCATGGAGCATCTCCTCGAAGCTCATGCGGATTGCCACATCGTCTTACCGGTCTGCCGGCATTTGGCGGCTGGGTCGGTCGCGGGCGCCTGCTCGGTGGCTGCGACAAGCCGGTTGTCGTAGCGCTAGGCCGATTGCTCGGCCTTGCGCTTGTTCTGCTGGTTGTGCTGCTGCTGCCAGCTTTCTTCGCCAGCCGGCTTCAGAGGGGGAACCTTTGCTTTGTCGGCTTCATCCAGCACCACCTGGATCTTCATGGCGGAGTCGGCTTTGGCGTACTTGTCCGCCGTCCCTATGAGCGCGGCCAAGGAGGCCGGCTCGGAGCGTAAAAGCTGGTGCTTGAGGAGGGTGCCATCCTGGCACCCGTTGACGAAGTACTGGGTTGCCTAGACCTAATGGACTCCCTCATAGTTGTTTCGAAGTTCGGTCCAGCGTGCTAGGTACTCCTAGCCGGTTTCCGCCAGCCCTTGCACACACATGGCGAGTTGGCTAGAACAGCCGGGTTGCCGGTAGGTTCCGGTGAAGTTGCGCATGAAGGCTTGCTCGAAATCGACCCACGTGTTGATGCTGCCCACCGGCAGACTATTCAACCATGTGCGGGCAGATCCCTGGAGCATGAGCGGTGTGTAGCGGACGGCAAGGCGGTGGTTGTCGCCGGCGATGCCGATGGCGGTGGTGTAGTCGGTGAGCTAGTCCTCCGGCTTCACGGTGTCGTTGTACTTGGGGGTGTCGCGGGGGATCGTGAACCCTTCAGCAAAGGGCTCGCTCCGGATGCGTGGGTCGAAGCACGCTGGCCCGACTGGACCGGTCTCCTCCAGCTCCTAGGAGAGGGCGAGTCGGTCGAGGCGGTGGTTGGCGTCGGCCTTATCGATGGCGCGCGGGCCCAGCCGGTCGGTGACCGTGCCGCGGGGGGCCGGGTCGACCGCAGTCGGTTGTCGGACGGGTTGGAGCAGAGGGTCGAGCCGGCGTTGAACTTCCGAGGGCGGCTCGTTGCCCAAGCCGCCGGCAGTCGCCAGGGCGGGGTTGCGCTGGGTCCGGGTGCGGCCGGAGTGCGCCTCGCCACATGGTGAAGACATTGTGTGCTGGTTGTCATCGGGTCCGGCAACGCGGGCGGTGCCGGATCCGACCGGCTTGGCGAGCTGGTTGAGGCGGTCCCGATTCGCATTGGCCGCAGCGAGGAGGTCGTTCACCCTCTTGAGGCGATCCTGCACCTCTTCGCCTGTGAGCTGCTCCAGGCCGACCGCGGCCGCCTGAGCGGCGCACATGTTCTTCATGAGAGTCTTGTAGACGGGAGGAAGGGCGCTGAGGGCGCGTCCGATCGGGCCGCCCCGGGCCCGCACGTCGGTGACCCGACTTGGCTCGGGCGCGGTAGGCGTAAAGCCGTAGGCGGCGTTGCGCTCCAGGTGAGCGAAGTCGACACGATGCTGCGTGGCAGCGAGTGTCTCGGTCAGGTCCTGTAAGCGCTGGCAGTCCCTGTGGAGGCGAGTCCGGGCCTCGGCGATGTTGGTAGCGTCGATGTCGGTGCCGATGGGAACGCGGAGGCTCTGCATCGTGGCACGCAGCGGGTTGGGCGAGCGGACCCGATCTGCCGCGGCCTTAGCTTCGACAGCCTTCCTTACTGCGCTCGATGAGGAGGAGGCGTCGGGGTCGGTCACAAAAACCTACACGCATAGGTCCATCACTCCGGCAGGAACGCTGCCGCCAAGGGAGATGGGGGAGTCGGAAAAGTCAAGTACCTCGCTGGGGTACTCGTCGGCCGTGGGCGCATCGGAGATGCGCAACGCGGCGAAGGAGGCCGCGAGTGCGTCGATGAGTTGGAGGGGAGCCCCGTCTAAAGCATGCTCCCGGCCAGGACCTCGAGCTGACCCATGGTGGGCGCCACCTGTCGTGGTGGGTGCAGACAGATGCCAAGGGATGGCTAAAGATAGGAGGAGGCTCGAGGGCACTGGTGGGCTCCAGAGGCGAGGTCGACATGAGCGAGCGCGGGACGCAAGACATACCCAGGTCCGGGGCTCTCTGGAGAGATAACACCCCTAGTCCTGACGAGTGTAGTTGATGTGGATCAGTACAGAGTTGCTTCTTGAGCTGTATGGAGGAAGGAGTAAGATAGGCCAAGGCTCAGGCTGCTTCTCCTTGTCTAGTGTCGTCGTTGTTCTTCTCTCGGCCCCGTATGCATGGGGGCTCCTGGGGTTTCTATAGGTCAACCCCCAGGGGTACAATGGTAATGTTACAAGGCCGTGGGGCCGGGTTATCATTGTCCGGGAAGCCGGTGCTGGGACCCCCCCGGGTATAGGGCTCGCCGGGTTCTCCGGGCGCGGGACCCGCCGGGTACGGGAGCACTGTTGGCTGTCTTGTCGATCGTCAGGGAGTGGCCGGATTGAGTCGGCTACAGTGGCGTTCCGTCAGGTCGCCATCTGCTGGCATCATTGGTGATGATGATTTTACTGTTGCCACACCAGCCCTAGTCAGCGGGTAGGTGGGGCACTGTTGCCACACCCCGGTTGACCAGAGGAATGGGCGGGGCACTGAGACTCGTCCTATCATACGGCAGGGATGGGACGGGAGCTGACCCGTGGCCGGGTTGAGGAACGCGCCAAGGGTGGAGCTGGCTTGTTGGGGAAGTCTTGACGTGTCGGGTCCGACTGCCTTGAGCTGGTTGTTGAGGCCGAGTCGAGGGATCCGGCCGGGCTGGAGAGTCTGGTCGGGTCGAGGGACTTGGCTGGGTTGAGCGACTCGGCCAAGCATGAGCCGGATTGAGGGGCAATGCTGGCCCCGTCATTTTTGAAAAGGATACGGGTTCCATTGCATGCCTGGGGTTCATCCCCCCGACATAAGGTTTGTGATTCCCGAAGCATGCACGTATAGTCTCTCGTTATGCCGGGAAGTTGGAGCACAATTTATCCTTGATTATCCTATCTTTGTGTCAAGGTTAGGGGCGCGCGATGGTTAACTCCTACAAACCTGCCCCGTAGGAGCATGCGTAGTATTACTTTGCTTCGAGGTCTAATAAACTTTTGCAATAAGTATGTGAATTTTTTTATGACTAATGTGAGTCCATGGATTATACGCACTCTCACCCTTTCATAATTGCTAGCCTCTCTTGTGCCATGCAACTTTCGCCGATGCATACACTTTATTATACCTTCCTCAAGACAGCCACCATACCTACCTATTATGGCATTTCCATAGCCATTCTGAGATATATTGCCATGCACTCCCATCATATAGAAGACTTGAGCATTCATTTTCATCATGTAGAGTCATACTATGTTATAGGTATTGTCGTGGAATTGGCACGGCACATGTCTGGTTTAGAGGACTTAGGTGTGAGGCCATCACGCGGGTTAGCTTGAAGAGGTTAAAAGCACACAAAGGACACAGAGGGTTTATACTAGTTCGGCCCCTTTGATGAAGGTAAAAGCCTACGTCTAGTTTGGTATGGTATTGCTTGGGCGTCGATGAACAGGGAGCGGATTGCTTGCCTGTGTCTCGACGAGTTGTTGCCTCTCTCTGAACCGTCGCCGGGTCGTCCCTTTATATAGGAGGCGACGCCCGGTACAGTTTACAGAGTCCCGAGGCCGGTTCATAATCGTGTCTGCCTCGGTCTCTACTCTTCCTATCTTATACTTCAAGTTACATGATATGACGGTTCATAAACCGTAAGACTTACACATGGGCCCTAAGCCTCTATGGGCCGTAACCTCTGATTCATATTCTACTAGGCTTATGATAATACAACTATGTTAGTGTAATCCGGATCTTCATGGCCGGTTTATACCTGCTAGTAATATCCCTGACATTAGGCCCCATATTGATTTGAACTTGTTCATGTCAGTCTTTTATGTCTTTGCATAAATTTCTTCTCTGCAGCTTATCTGCTTCATAAACCGGCCATGACGTCATCTCCAGGAATTATCTTAATCCGTCATGACATCACCTCCGCATTTATTGCTCACCTCTGTTTGTTACCTTTGTTAAATGCCATCCAGAAAATCGAGGCGACAGCATAATCTTTATCCAATCTCTGATCTCCTCGATTCCCGCGCTTGCTGTTTCACCTCCTCGGCTTATAAATACCGCTGAGGCCTGCCTTCTTTTCCCCCTTCTATCTTCGTCTTCCTCCGTCGCTCGAAGCTCCGCCGCCGCTCTTTGAGCCCGTCACCGTCGTCGAGCCAGGCCGCTGCATCATCCTGAATCGTGTCCAGAGCAATTCACCGCCGTCCGCTTCTTCATCAGGTATTCCTTCTTCCTCACTGTAGATCCCAATCTAGGGTTCCTCCATAGCTTCCGCCATGAAACTTTGAAGATTCGCTGTTCATCCCTGCGGGCTAACCTTGCAGTAGATTCAAACTTTACTTAGATTCGTTTTGAGTATGCTCCTGCTCCACACTCACGCCTTTAGTTCCTCTAGCTTAACAGATTAGATTGGATCTGTAGAAAACCTCCACGGTTCTTCCTGTATAAGACTTGCATATATTTCATCTTTTCTTATGCCTCAGATCCATTTTTACTTCAGCCTTCTGTGGAAACTATTTCTTCGTCTTGTAGATCTGTAGATGTAATCCTGTACATTGTAATTGACGGTTTAGCGTCTGCTTTATCTATCATCATAATCCAGTAGTTATCTTACTCTTATATACTCCCGGACTAGTAATACCATTAGCCCCTTGTGTAAATCGGCAATTAGATCCACAATTGTACATAATGCTCCAGCTTAATTGTAGCAATTGGTAAACCGGATTCTGTATTGTATTTTTCAGCATTTCCTTATTCCGAACGATGGCCAAGCAGTTTGTCGCTTGCAATTGGGCCCCTTCCCACATTACTGAAGATGATTTAACGAACACCGCTTCAATTTGTATTTTGGGCCCTAAAGCGGTTCTGAAATGGCGGGCCCCAGGAGATGAGTGCCCCCTACCCCTAAAGAAGGAGAGGCCATTGTTTTCTTTGATCACCTCGCCCGGGGTTTTAGCCCTCCCGGTTCAAAATTCTTCCGGGATGTGCTAGCTGCTTTTCAACTCCATCTTCAAGACGCAGGTCCGAACTCTATATCAAATGTCTGCAATTTTCAAGTCTTCTCAGAAGCATATCTTCAAGAAGAACCATCAGTGGATCTGTTCAGAGACTTTTTCCATTTAAACCGGCGGACAGAGCTTTCTGACGGGCCGCATCAAGAACTGGCCGGCGTCAGCATTCAAAAGAGAAATGATGTGAGCTTTCCTCACGCTGCCCTTCATACACACCCCAAGGAATGGAACCAATCTTGGTTCTATTGCATAGATACTTCGCCTGAAGGGGAAAACCCACTGCCGGGTTACCGCGCATATCGCCTTCCTGAAGATCATCCCCTGCCGCAGCCCCTTAGTGCCCCGGACCGTGCCCGGTTTGCTCCTCAACTGTCCAAGCTTAGAGCCTTTATGGCCAATGGTTTAACCGGAGTAGACTTCGTTCGCTGTTGGCTTGCCTGGAGCATCCTTCCACTGAGCCGGCGTTCGGGATGATGTGCGAGTATACCGGAAAACCGAATGATCCTCAGCGCCACATTGACATAATACTTCCTGAGAAAGAAGTCGCTGAATCCGCAAAGAGAATGCTCAACATCTCTCTGGAAGAGTGCAGCCGGACCGGTTTAGATCCATTCTGTGAAAACAATAAACCGCCAGCCGTAAGTTCTTTCTGGTCTTTTTGGTTTGTTCCGATCCAGCCATATCAATTGTCTTCCATTTATTTCCTATCTTTTGCACAGGCCAACGACCCCTTTTGGAAGAGGAAACCTCATCGGACAAACAGCCACGCCGGAAGACGTTTGCCGTTAAGAAGAAGAAGGCGGTTGCTGCCTCCGGTTCACATCTTGAGGAAGATGATCCGGATTCTGAGGAATGAGTTGATCCTGATATGTTTTAATATCCTTTTATCCAAATTTATGTTAACAGTGCCTTTCCACAGGATCTGGCTGAGGGAAGTAAAGCGGCGGAAGTTGAGGTAATCTCTCTTTCTTCAGACTCAGAACCGCCACCCCCCAAAATCCGCCGGGTGTCCCGGAAATATCCTTTTTCTCATCCTTACGCTCAATCGGACCCCAAATTTCTTTTGAAGAAGCAGCAGCATGAAGCACGCCGGACCACGCGCCACAGTGGTCATGTGGTGGAATCATCCGGAATACCTCTTACTCCGGCACGCAGGCGCCGTTCTAAGGTTTTGCTTTCTCCAACTCTTCTTCGTCCAAAAGTTGGGCTCATACGTAAACCACTTAAACCGTCTGATCCTGACTATCAGGAGGCTCCCTTGTCCTCTTCTGGTGAGTCGACTGCTACACAGGTCCCTATGCTGAAGAACCTGCCCGGGTAAGTCTCTTTCAATCATCCAGTTTATCTTTACATTTGTACCCTTATGACTCTCATCGTTCTTTTGATTTTTTTCCAGCAAGCCGAAGCCTAGCAAGAGGGCGAAAGCCACCAAAGCGGCCGCCGAAACTGCTACTGTTGAACCAGCCGCTGATCCGGAAGAATTCATCCCTCCGGAAGATAATCCTGCCGCTCAATTTGATGACCCTATTCCCATGGATCGTGACGACATTGCCGCTCCGGAGGATGTTAATGCAGAGAATATAGTTGAACCGGCGAGTCCTATCCGGGTGAGCCCTCCTCGGGCTAATCCGGCTCCTGTTAGCCCAGCGCCTACTGCTTCCCCTTCTCAACCAATTGCCGCTTCCTCCCCGGACGTTCAGATAACCGGGTCAGGCTTTACCGCTCCTGCTGAGCCTGTCGTCTTAGCCAAGCACACTGCCAAAGAGGAAAAACTTCAACAATAAAAAGGCAAGTGGAGCATGGACTTATCCAGCTATGCCCAATTGAGTGCCCAGGAGCTTCATTCCGGGTATTTGAACCGGCTCTTTACCAGCCGTGATTATGAATCTGGGTTGGTTAACATGATGAAGGATAAGTACGAGGTAACTTCCTTTACTTGCCTCTGTCTTGAGTTCTTTAAGATCCTATCCATAGTAGCCCCCAAGTGCCGGTTTAGCTTCGGTTGTGGATGAACCGGGACTTCCATTGTATGAACTTACATTAGCCCCCAAGTGCCAGTGGTATAGCTTGTTTTGTACCCCTGGGACTTGTCTGCAATTTTCCTTTGATACTTCAACTGCACATTAGCCCCCAAGTGTCAAGTGGATAACTTGTTTATCTGCTTGGGACTTTGTTTGACTTGTCCTCTAATCCATTTGATTTCCGTGTAGGCTGATTTGACCCGAAGGGCTGCAAAAGTAACTGAACTCCGGGATAGGCTGGCTGCTACTGAAACTGCTTTTATCAAAGCCAAGGAAGAGCTTGCGCTGAACTTAACCAACACAGAAAAATTGAAAAAAGACTTTGAAGCGGAGTGGTCCGCCTGGGAGGTGCAGAGGAATGCTCTTGAGAAAAGAGCAAAGGACGCTGAAGCTGCCCTTAATCTGGTTATGCAAGAGCTGACCGGTTTAAGACAACAAATAGAACTTATGACTGCTGCTATCTTTGGTGAGCACTCAATTGAATATGCTTTTATCTTTTGCACTCCTTGATCCACCCCGGTTTAACTTTGACAAACATATACAGGGTGACGCATAACTCATCTTGGAGATGACGTCCGGAAGAAGCTCAAGGCCTCTTATACCCTGGTGGAGCAGTTGTATTCCGGCGCTCAAAGGGTTATAAGAGCAATGTCCCATCAGAAAGCGGCCCCCACTACTATCCAAGGTACTTTGGAGAAGCTATCTGTCCTGCCTGTGTGCTTGGTGGAAGTGAAGAAATCTGCTGCACGGGCCGGTTCTCTTATAGCACTGACCCGTGCCAAGGCATGGGTCCCGAACTTTGATCCGGAAGAGGCTATGAACGGATATCCCAGTAATAGGGAAGATGGATCCACCTTCTCTGCCGAGGACCTCCGTGCCTTAACCAAAGAGATGCGCCCACTCGCCAGCAAACCTGCCGATGAAGCGGATCTGACCAGGTATCATCCGGCACATGACTTAGAAAATGAACGGGTGGAGCAGCCGGTTTATGACACCGAGAATCTGATCCCGCCAGTGCGTGGCCATACTTTCGCTCCAGATATTGATCCGTCCGATCTTATTACTGAGGAAATGTACTTCCGTGCACTCTCCAAGATTGACTGGCGCGTTCCCGACTTCCAGCCCCTTCCTGAAGATGAAGAAGATCCGGAACGAGCCGACCCTCAGCCTTCGCAGCGTGAAGAAGAATCATAAACCGCCCGGTTTAACTCATAGTTGCTGAAAACTTTTGCCAAAAACTTTAATCCGTTCAGGCCTGCAAGTGCCTTGTAATAGGATAGTTGGAAACATTGTCTTTGTCCCAATTCAAATGTCACAGCTTGACTTGGCGTCTGCCAATTTTAATCCCTTGTCTGCTGTGGTTGATCCGTCTATGTTATCTGTATCTGCATAAACAATGCTAAAAAGATGTCCTGGCGGTTTACCACCGGACCTATTATATTGCTCCCATAGGCATATATTGAAAGAGTATCTGCTTTATACCCAAAAATACCTCATACATTTGATTAAGTGTGCCTGACATCCTTAATCCGGTAGGCATAATTAAACGTGTAGATTCTGATGAGGCTCTTGGCCCTCTTGGCGTTTTGCCTGATGACTGTTCCGGGTTATGATAAACGCCGGTTTAAATCATGCTGGTGCTTATGACCCAGACTTTGAACTTATGCTGGTATTTACGACCCAGACTTTTTGCTTTCTAGATATGTGGTCAACTTTGAAGTTGCCCATTTCTGGATCAATAAACTTGGTTAACCACAAAAACTTTGAAAAACCGCAAAAGCAAAGCATTTTTGGCAAATAAGACCATGTAGTCAAGGCTTTTTGCGAGCTTCCAGGCTCCAAATCGAGGCCTTTTGTGAGCTGCCAGGCTCGAAATCGAGGTTTCTGATTCGAATGCGATCAGTAAACCGGACCAAAGGGGTTGAGCTAGGATTTGAATGCGACCGTGTAGCCCCCAGTGGCCTTGAGAATTTTGCCGATCAGTGGATTCGTATGCGATCCAAGGCAGACCCTAAACGGGGTTTAAGCTATGATTCGAATGCGATCATATATATTGGACCAAAGGGGTTAAGCTAGGATTCGAATGCGACCACGTAGCCCCCAGTGGTTGTGAGATTTTGCCGATCAATGGATTCGAATGCGATCCAAGGCGGACCCTAAACGGGGTTGTAAGCTATGATTCGAATGCGATCATATAAACCGGACCAAAAGGGGTTAAGCTAGGATTCGAATGCGATCACGTAGCCCCCTAGTGACCGTAGAGGCAGGGTACCTATATGGGAGTTGTGCTTGTGTGGCAAGCCCTCTTTTGGTCCCTTTATATAATTGTCCTGCATATTAGAATAGATTGATCAAAGCATCTTGTTTTCTTGATGGAAATAATATATATCAAGAGAAATAAACTTTTGATGGATATCAGCTGAGTGAGTTCCCATAAGACACATATATTTGAAGAAGATGGCTGATCCCCCGGTTTACCGGGGGTGCCGGTTTATTTATTAATCATAATATATACAGGATACATGAAGCGGAGCCCATGTCTCAAGTGTAGTAAGGCCGTAAGAAAGCAATGTTCCATGGCCTCTTCGTCTCTTCCTCTGCTGTCCGTGAGTCCTTATGTTCTCGAACGTCCACCAGGTAATATGAACTGTTGTGTAGGTTCTTGCTGACCACAAAGGGCCCTTCCCAAGGTGGGGATAACTTGTGCATATCTGTCTAGTATTGGATGAGCCGGAGCACCAGGTCCCCTTCCTGAAACGTCCTGGTCTTAACCCGGCGGCTGTGATATCTGCGCAGGTCTTGCTGATAAATTGCAGATCGTGCCGCCGCTATGTCACGCTCCTCATCCAGCCGGTCTAAGCTGTCCTGTCTTGCTTGCTCATTGGCCGCTTCAACATAAGCTGCCACCCGTGGTGAGTCATGCTGAATATCACTAGGGAGAACCGTTTCAGCACCATACACCATGAAGAAGGGCGTGTAGCCTATAGACCTGTTAGGTGTAGTATTGATGCTCCAAAGGACAGAAGGTAACTCCTCAACCCAGCACCCTGGTGTTCTCTGCAAGGGAGCCATAAGCCGGGGCTTGATGCCTCGCAAGATCTCTTGGTTGGCCCTTTCAGCTTGACCATTGGATTGAGGGTGAGCTACTGAAGACACATCCAGCCGAATATGCTCCCTTTGGAAAAACTCTTCCATCTCTCCTTTAGATAGATTGGTGCCATTATCAGTAATAATGCTGTGTGGAAAGCCAAACCGGAAAATTACCTTTTTGATAAATTTAACCGTTGTTGCCGCATCACACTTACTGACAGGCTCTGCCACAATCCACTTTGTAAACTTGTCCACTGCCACCAATAGGTGGGTTTTCTGATCTTGTGATAGTTTAAAAGGTCCAACCATATCAAGCCCCCAGGTCGCAAACGGCCAAGTAATTGGAATCACACGCAGCTCCTGTGCCGGAACAAGAGCACGCCGTGAAAATTTCTGACAAGCGTCACATCTCCGGACTAGATCCTCCACATCAGCATGGGCTGTTAACTAGTAAAACCCGTGACGAAAAGCTTTGGCAACCAGCGATTTTGAACCGGCGTGATGACCACAATCTCCTTCATGTATCTCTCGAAGAATATCATTGCCTTCTTCCGATGATACACATCGCTGAAAAGCCCCAGAAACACTGCAGTGATGAAGTTCTCCGTTAACAATGGTCATAGATTTGGATCGCCGGATTATCTGCCTGGCTTCAACCTCATCATCTAGCAACTCTCCTCGGCTCAGGTACGCCAAGTAAGGGAGTGTCCAATCCAGAATAACATGAAGTGCTGCCACCAACTGTGCCTCCGGATCAGGAACAACCAAATCCTCCTCCGATGGTACCTGAACTGATGGACTGTGCAACCTCCAAGAAAATATTTGGCGGCACCGGTTTACGCTGAGAGCCCAGCTGGCTTAGAGCATCGGCTGCCTCGTTTTTCCGCCGGTCTATGTGATCCACTTGATATCCTTTGAAATATCCTGCAACCGCTTCAACTTCCCGCCTGTAGGCTGCCATGAGCGGATCTTTAGAATCCCACTTGCCAGACACTTGTTGCGCCACCAGATCTGAATCACCAAAACACTTGACCCGGCTCAAGTTCATCTCCTTAGCCATTCGTAGCCCGTGAAGCAGTGCTTCATATTCGGTAGCATTGTTAGTGCAAGGTAACATTAGTGGGAGGACATAACAAAACTTGTCACTTCGTGGGGAAGTTAACACTACTCCAGCCCCGGAGCCTTCTAACTGCCTTGAACCGTTAAAGTGGATAGTCCAGTATGTATGATCCGGCTTCTCCTCTGGCGCTTGCAATTCTGTCCAATCATTGATGAAATCTACCAATGCTTGGGATTTAATAGCAGTACGGGGTACATACTTCAATCCGTGTGGTCTAAGCTCAATGTCCCACTTTGCTACTCTGCCAGTGGCCTCTCTGTTCTGGATTATATCCCCCAACGGAGCTGAGCTAACAATAGTGATTGGGTGGCCCTGGAAGTAGTGCTTCAGCTTCCGGTTTGCCATGAACACGCCATACACGAGCTTCTGCCAGTGTGGATACCTTTGCTTTGACTCAATTAGAACCTCACTGACGTAATAAACCGGGCGCTGAACCGGATATTCCTTGCCTGCTTCTTTGCGTTCCACCACAATTGCCACGCTAACTGCACGGGCATTGGCGGCCACGTATAACAGCCGCGGCTCGTTGTCAACAGGGGCAGCAAGAACCGGCGGTTCTGCTAATTGCCACTTCAAGTCCTCGAACGCAGTGTTTGCAACATTACTCCATATAAACCGATCTGTCTTTTTCAGCATCTGATAAAATGGAATTGCCTTCTCTCCCAAACGGCCGATGAATCGACTTAACGCTGTAATCCAGCCTGCTATGCACTGGACATCATTGATACAAGCCGGTTTAGTCAAGGATGTGATCGCCTTGATCTTCTCCGGATTGGCCTCTATTCCTCTGTTTAATACTAAGAATCCAAGGAGCTTTCTTGCCGGAACACCAAAAATGCACTTCTCCAGATTAAGCATCATCTTATAAACCCGGAGGTTGTCAAAGGTTTCCTTTAGGTCTTCTATCAGCGTCTCCTCCTTCTTTGATTTTACCACAATGTCATCCACATAGGCATGGACATTTTTCCCGATCTGCCCCTTAAGACAGTTCTGTACGCAACGCTGGTAAGTTGCTTGGGCACTCTTGAGCCCAAAGGGCATAGATACATAGCAGAAGGCTCCAAAGGGAGTTATGAAGGCTGTCTTCTCCTGGTATTTAACTGCCATTTTGATCTGATGATACCCTGAATAAGCATCCAAAAAACTTAGTCGCGCACATCCTGCCGTAGCATCAATAATCTGATCAATACGGGGGAGAGCGAAAGGATCAGTTGGACAAGCCTTGTTTAGGTCTGTGTAATCTACACACATCCTCCACTTTCCATTTTCTTTAACACAAGAACCGGATTAGCCAACCACTCCGGATGGAACACCTCAACTCTGAACCCTGCGGCCAAAAGCCTGGCCACTTCCTCACCTATAGCCTTGCGCCTCTCTTTATTGAAGCGGCGCAGGTACTGCTTGACCGGTATAAACTTCGGATCAATGTTAAGACTGTGCTCAGTGAGTTCCCTCGGTATACCTGGCATGTCAGAAGGTTTCCATGCGAAGATATCCCGATTCTCACGGATGAACTCGATGAGCACGCTTTCCTATTTGGGGTCTAGGTTAGCGCTGATAGTGAACTGCTTGGATGAATCGCCTGGCACAAAGTCAATTTGCTTGGTTTCTTCTGCCGATTTAAACTTCAGCGCCGGATCGAGCTCTGTGGTTGGCTTTTTTAATGGGGACATATCTGCCAGATCAACGTTGTCTTTGTAGAACTTCAACTCCTCTGTAGCACACACTTCCTCTGCATAGGCTGCATCTCCTTCCTCGCATTCCAATGCGATCTTGCGACTTCCGTGAACCGTGATGGTTCCCTTGTGACCTGGCATCTTGAGTTGTAGATAAACATAGCACGGTCTAGCCATGAATTTGGCGTAAACCGGCCTCCCAAACAGAGCATGATATGGGCTCCGGATCTTTACGACCTCAAAGGTCATTGTCTCTGACCTAGAATCCTGCTCATCCCCAAAGGTGACCTCCAAATCAATTTTCCCAACTGGGTAAGCCGATTTACCTGGCACCACTCCGTGGAACACCGTGTTGGATTGTCTCCACCTCTTGTTTGTAAACCCCATACGACGGAAAGTCTCGTAATACAAGATGTTGATACTGCTGCCGCCATCCATGAGTACCTTTGTGAATTTGTAGCCACCCACCTGTGGTGCTACCACTAGGGCCAACTGGCCCGGATTGTCAACCCGTGGCGGGTGATCCTCTCTGCTCCACACAATAGGTTGTTCCGACCAACGTAGAAAACACGGCGTTGCCGGTTCAACTGCGTGCACTGCCCGCTTCAGGATCTTTTGATCTCGTTTGCACAAACTCGTGGTAAAAACATGGTACTGTCTCTACTTAGCTCCTTCGGATTACTCTGATATCCGGATTGCTGCTGCTGTTGACGCTGCTGATTGCCTTGATTAATGTAACCACCCTGACCATGCTGCTGGTTGCCTTGGTTGTTGTAACCACCTTGACCATGCTGCTGGTTGCCTTGGTTGTAGTTATTATTACCGCCATGATATCCTGATCCGGAACCGTTTCCCTGGTAGCCCGGGCCCTGAAAACCGGAACTCGGGCCGCCGCCCGGGGGTCTGTGGTTATGTTTGGCTTGTTTCATGGCCTCTATCATGACCCGACATTCCCTCCATGAATGTTTAGACGGGATTCCCTCTTTGCTGTGTTTAGGGCAAGGCGCGTCTAACTGTTGCTCTATACTGAGGAATTGCCCTTCACCATGAGGAGGTGGTCTACCCTTGCGGCGCTGCCCGTTTCCCTGAACGTTGGCATTAGCCACAAAATCAGAACCACCCTCTGCTTTTCGCTTACCATTGTAACTCGTTCCTGCCGGATTAACTTGAGCCGGTTTACCGGCCTTATTTGCTTTCCTGGATTTGTCTCCATCTGCCTCTGGGTACTTAGTGTTATCAGAGTCCCCATATTTCACCAGAGCGCTCATGAGTGTCCCCATGTCAATACAATCCCGCTTGAGCCGTCCCAACTTCAGCTTTAGAGACTCAAACCGGCAATTGTTTTCCAATGTCACTATCTCCGTACTGGTGTTGATACTATTGGAAGAATGCAGGATTTCTGACACTCACTGCACCCAGGCGCTCGTAGGTTCCTGCTCTCCTTGAACACATGCTGCTAAATCTACCACTGACATTGGCTGCTTGCACGTGTCTTTGAAATTTTTGATAAACTGGCGACGTAGTTCTCCCCATGATCCGATGGAGTTAGGTGGTAGACCCTTTAACCATGTCCGGGCTATGCCTTACAACATCATGGTGAAGTATTTGGAACATGCCACTTCATCCACATCTAGCATCTCCATAGCCATCTCATAGCTCTCAACCCATGCCTCTGGAGCTAAGTCTGCCGTATTGTTGGGTACCTTGCGGGGACCTTTGAAGTCCTTGGGCAATTTCACGCTTCGCAAAGCGGGGATGAGACACTGTACCCCAAAGGAACTCGCCGTGACTCCTATTTCTGCTGTGGTCAGGTGAACCGGCGTCCCTTGACGTGTTTCATCACGGGCAGTATGGCTGACCCGGTTCATCGCCTCCTGGGCGTGCGCTTCTGCTCCTGCCGGATTATCCTGCCTCTGACGGTTACGTCTCCGCTCGCTGCTAGAAACTGCCAGTTCATCCCAATGCCTAGTGTAACTCCGGCTGTGGCGGGGGGTTGAATGAATCCTCTCCCTGCTGTAAGAGTACGCCTGCTGCTGTGTCAGCGCCGTGTCCAGCAACTCCTTAGCCCGGCGCGCTTCCATCGCCACGGGGGATGTCCCCTCAATGGGTAAAGCGGCCAGTCGTGAAGCAGCGGCGACAATGTTGTCCAACGGGTTTGAATAATGGCCAGGAGGGGTGGGGATGTGCGGTGTGGGCACAACTTGACGATTTCGCTCTGCGGCCGGCGGTTGAACCGGCGCGCCTGTTCCCGGGACTCCTCCCCGGTTTACTTCTAGGTTATTGCTGGCTCCCGCTCCTAGTGTGCCAAAGATATTCGTCGCCTCATAGACCGGCGGTAGACGAGTTTGCTGCCTTCTGTTCCTTACCTCCTGTGCAGAAGTCTGATCGAACCTGGGCCGGAAAGCTTGGGAGTCTAGCTCTGCTTGCCTCGTAGCTATCATGGCTTTCTCTGCGTCCAGATCCCGTTTAGCTTGCTCAATCCGGCCCTTCAGCTGAAGGATCTCCGCATCATGTTGCGCCTTGTTGGCAGGAGCTACTTCTGCTATTGCACATGCTGTCAACTCCTCGACCAAGGTGGATAGAACGTCAGAGGGTGAGGGGGCTTGGCTGCTTGCCCCCACACCGGCTATCTCTGCTGTGAACGCCCCAGTCACCGTGGGCTGCTGCATAGACTGTGATCCGGCCATGAAGACAGCCACCCGGTTTGGCAGATCAAAGGGGTCTGGAATACTGTTACCATCGGATATACCCTCGGATCGGCCATCCTGCAACAGATACAAAGATTCGGTCTCCCCGGATGAAGATTCGTCGTCAGAATAGACAAATGTCTCGCCCCCAAACTCCGATCCGTCCTCGGCTTGGACTCCATGTACTGCTCCCACGAAGACACGCTTCACGGCGGTCTGAATCCGGGCCGATCTCGCGCGCTGAGCCGGCTCGATGATGTTGGGGAAGATGTCCGGCTCAGGTCCCGGTTCACCAATCTTGCCGATGAAGACGTGGATTCCACCGAAGGGGACCCGGTACCCGTATTCGATTGAATCGGCCTCGGGGCCCCAGCCTGCGTCATCGATGTAGATCCGGCCGCGGCGACTCTTGGTCATCCGGCCAACCGCGTAACCCTTGAGTCCTTCAAAGCTGCCCTTCAAGAACTCGAAACCCTCGTGCGATAGCCCCATGGTGGGCGCCAACTGTCATGGAATTGGCACGGCAGATGTCCGGTTTAGAGGACTTAGGTGTGAGGCCATCGCGCGGGTTAGCTTGAAAAGGTTAAAAGCACACAAAGGACACACAGGGTTTATACTAGTTCGGCCCTTGGATGAAGGTAAAAGCCTACGTCTAGTTTGGTGTGGTATTGCTTGGGCGTCGATGAACAGGGAGCGGATTGCTTGCCTGTATCTCGACGGGTTGTTGCTTCTCTCTGAACCGTCGCCGGGTCGTCCCTTTATATAGGAGGCGACGCCCGGTCCGGTTTACAGAGTCCCGAGGCCGGTTCATAATCGTGTCCGCCTCGGTCTCTACTCTTCCTATCTTATACTTCAAGTTACATGATATGACGGTTCATAAACCGTAAGCTTTACACATGGGCCCTAAGCCTCTATGGGCCGTAACCTCTGATTCATATTCTACTGGGCTTATGATAATACAACTATGTTAGTGTAATCCGGATCTTCCTGGCCGGTTTATACCTGCTAGTAATATCCCTGACAAGTATCAAGTTGTAATTTTTCGTTCTTTTGAGTTATAAGTAAATAGAAGTGTGATGATCATCATTATCCATTATTAGAGCATGCCCCAGTGAGGAAAGGAGGACGGAAACTATGATTCCCCCACAAGTCGGGACGAGACTCCGGACAGTCAGAGAAAAAGAAATTATAAAAGAGGCCAAAGAGCCCATATATATATATATATATATTTTATATATATATATATATATATATATATATATATATATATATATATATATATATATATATATATATATATATATATATATATATATAGGGTGGGTCTATTCTCATAACACCCCTTAAGACCTTATTCTCCTAACAACAACCTTATTCTCCTAACACCCCTCCCCCTCCCCGCCTCCTAGCGCAGAGCGCCCCGACGGCCACCAGCGAGCGTCCTC
>LR738713.1:97074059-97123173 GCA_902687465.1 Secale cereale | reverse complement strand
AGCGCGGCAGCGCTCCAGCGGCTGGCGGCGACCCCCACCCCTCCCCGCCTCCTAGCGCGGCAGCGCTCCGGCGGCCGGCAGCGACCCCCACCCCTCCCCGCCTTCTTCCGCGCGCAGTACCGCAGAGCGCGCTGCCGAGCGGCCGGCGATGCAGTCCGTCGGCGATGATACTTCCGCGACGGCGTTTAGGAAGCGACACCGCACCTCACCTTCGCCCCAACACCACCTGGCGGATCCGCCGCTGAAGCATCCAGCATCGGTTATGCATGACAGGGGAAAGAGAACTGCAAGGATGACTACTCCATCGCATTCGTCGTGGATGCGAACTGCAATGGTGCACATCCAGCCTTCTCCCGCAACAATGGCGAAGGTTGAAAAGGCACATGAGTTCCTGCAGCGGAGGTGGACTGCACGACAACAGCAGCCAGAGCTACATTTGCAGAAGGAAGGAACTGCATATAATGTAAGAAAATCACATACCCAACCCCCACATCCAGTTTGCAGTGCCGTTTTTATCCCCATGCAGTGCCCCTCTTGCCTCGACTGCAGTCACATGTAACTCCAAGTAGAAAACAAAAAAGGATACTTCGAAAAATAAAAAATGCTATATAGGTCAAAATTGCAGTCCACCATGACTTACATATGTAGAGCGCCGTGCCTAAAACTGAAGTGCATTGTTTCTTCATGTTAACTAACAGTGCCCCTGCTGTAGAATGACAAATTGAAGTGCAATTTCTTATAGTTGCAAAAAACATAATGATATATAGTACGAAAGATGCAGTTCATTTCACTGTTGACGTGCATAAAAAAACTTTGGCTTAATACCGTGCAGGAAATTACTACGCCTCAAAAACAAAAGATGCCTCGAATCATTTACGATCCAAAGCCCCTGAACTGCATTGGAAGAGAAGAGTGGGAGATGCCTGGATGGATAACACCTGAAATACCTAGGGGTTTCTTTAACAGAACAAACAGAACTGCGTACTCCGTGGAGGAAGATGTAGAGGATAAAGATGAAAACAGTGAACCAAACATCATTCGAGATGGAGAAGGAAGTGAACCAAAAAACCCACAGGATGAGGAGGAGGAGCACGACGATCTGGTCTTCATGGGGGAGCACGCGCAGAAAGATGATGAGGATGATGATGATGAAGAGCAAATCATAACAGTTATGCAGCCAAGGTACACGCGTGTCTTTGAAACATTTGGCCAGTAGATCAGAACGGATGATATAGCACCTCCACAAGCCAATGTTGAAACCCAGCAAGTACGTCAAGTTCATGAGCAAATGATTCATCGACAAAGAGACAGTGGAATTCCACCAAGGCCGCCCACTGCCCAACAAAAGAATCGGAAGCAGAATCAAGGAGAGCCGCAAGCAACCCAAAAAGTAAAGTTCTCAACACTCTTGCCTCCTCGCGATCCTAAATTACACAGATCTGTTGTCACCCCTCCATGCCCAATAAACATCGGTGAGCTGCAAACACCGTTAGAAGAAAAACAGTACACGCATGTAAGCATCCTTGCCTAACTACTGCAGTTCACTTACGCATTCTTTCAGCTTGTGCATTCTCATTAACAGAAAAAAAACATTCCATATTGTGTGTGTGCAGGATGAGAACATGCTCCCAGACCTTGTGCCTGTGAAACGTATGCAGTTCACATAAAAAGATGCGGCGCGAGAATTCTACAACATAGATGCGAGGCATGCAGGCTTCGGCGCACGCAAAAACGGCGGATACAGAACAAACAGATACATAGTGTGCTCAAAGGAAGGGAAAAGCAAAGAATGTGTCACAGATTATGACAGAAAGCGAGAAAAAACATCAAAGAGGACTGGCTGCAAGGCGGGAATGAGATTGAAAAAAAATCAAGGATGTGTTTGTGATAGCAGAGATTGAGCTCAATCACAACTACAGGATGATTGACAGCCCGGCTATGCTTCTGCACATGCACTCGCATAAGACGGATGATCCGTTGCTCGATAAACTAGTGAAGGACATGCAGAGCGACAACCTCACGCACACGCAAATGATGTCAACCCTGTCAAGGATGTCAGGAGGGATGCACTTTATGGGGCGCACCAGCCGTGACTGGGTGAACAGGTACGTTTACTAAAACAAAAAACGATATCTCGTCTATTTCATGCAGTTCGCTTTGTGCATTTTCTGTATGTCCCTAATGCTGCAAGTATATTATTATTTCGAACTGCAGGAAGCACCAATTCGCGAGGGAGGAAACAGAGGACGATGTGAAGAAACTCCTGGCTTTCTTTGAGAAGATGCAGCAAATAAACCCGGAGTTCTTCTATGATTACGACAAAGATGTCGATAACCGTGTGCGGAACATATTCCGGGCGAACGCGAGCTGCAGGGGATCGTACGATGATTTTGGAGATTGTGTCACATTTGACACGACCTACAAGACCAACAAGTTCCACATGCCTCTGGCCGTCTTCGTTGGAGTCAACCACCACCTCCAAAGTACAATATTCGTCGTGGCTCTCATCAGAGACGAAACAATACCGACTTTCGAGTGGGTGTTCCGGACGTTCTTGCGTTGCATGAACAACAAGCGGCCAATCTGCATACTCACAGGCATGCTGAAAAAAAGAATGAATTTAAATAACAATGCAGTTCACTGCCAAGTTTTGTAGTCCATTTCTTACATCCAATGAAAAAAAAGAAAAAAAGCAGAAAAAGGATATGCAGTTCTCTCAGTAACTCACTGCTTGTTTTTTTTCAAAAACATGCAGATCAATGCCCCTTCATGGATGTCGCGATAAAAAGTACGCTAATAGGCACGCTGCACAAGTTATGTCGTTGGCATATACTAAAAAAATACTAGGATCACCTGTCCTTGCTGTACAAAGCGTATGAGAAATTCAAGGATGCGCTGACCTCCGTTCTCAACCACCCGCTGATGCCATCAGAGTTTGAACGCGCTTGGCATGAGCTCATGGAAAAGTATAACCTGCAAAATGATGAGATTATGAAGGCGCTCTGGACAGACCGAAAATAATGGATATCGGCTTACTACAAGGAGGTGTTCTGTGCACGGATGACGTCGACACAGAGAAGTAAAAGCATGAACCGGATCTTGAAGAGGAACTTTGTCAAGGAAAGACACGACCTACACATCTTTGCGTCGCAGGTGGATAGGTGCATCCAGACAAGGAAGGGCGTCGAGCACGCGGAGACCATAGCTAACGAGGTATATAACCAGAGTAAAGTTTTTAAGCTGGATGAGCAATTAATAAAAACACTACTCGCTTTCTTGATTTTTGCTGCGAAAAGACAACTACTTAACTAGTTTTCTTTGTTTCACAAACAGAAATAAAGACTACTACTCAGTTTGGTTTCGAGGTTCAGCTCTCCAAGATTTACACTAGGGCGGTCTTTGTTGACTTCAAGCAAACGCACTACCGCAGCACTGCATTCAGATCAGAGCAGTCCACTGACAACCCGACGAAATATTTGGTGCGCCACTACAACCGGTCTGATGATTTTGATTGGGCAAGACACGAGTTCTAGGTAGTTATTGATGTGACGAACGGTATCTACGAATGCGAATGCAAGCTGTGGACACACACAGGTAAGTGAGACAGGAAAACAAAAAAAATAAGCACACAGAGAACATAATGAAGTTCACTTATTGCTGGTAGCAAAAAAGAGATGAAAACAAAAAAAATACTTAGTGAAGTTCACTATAGCAGCAGACCCAGGACCTATTTATAATGCAGTTCACAAAACCAAAAAATGAAAAAATGTTGCCTATTTATGTGAAGTTTGCTGGCACGAATAACCCAAAAAATTTCTTTTGCTGTAGGCCTGTTCTGCGTGCACATCATTGGCATGTTGGATCAGCTGCGGGTGGACAAGATACCTGAAGAGTACATATTGAAGAGATACACACGGAACGCACGCCAAAATCCAACTTTTCACCGCAGAGACTATGAGCAAACTGCTCCAGATGGGAGTTCGATGTTCTGCCGTAGGAGACTACTTGCAGAAACTGCCATGGACCTGGCGAACAGGGGTGTAAAATTAGATAGAGGGTACAAAATAGCTTTAGCTGGGATGAGAGAACTCATACAAGAAGTGAACATAATAAACGAAGAAGAAGAGGCAGAGAAGATCATGGATGCGCGGGGTGAAGAACAAGGAAAGGAGCGCGAACATGCTGCTGATGGTGCAGTTCATAATATGGATGACACAATTCTTCCCCCGCCTGTTTCAAACACAAAAGGGAGAGAAAGAGAGCAAATCAGCCAATAAAAAAGCTGCAGCAAATGAAAAAAGCTCTGAAAAAATAGCAGGCCTGAGTCAGAACTGGACAGCGGAGGAAGACCACTGGGGGTAAGGATGTGTAAATCATGCAATAAGATTGCGGGACACAACTCAAGAACATGTAAGGAGAGGCTGAAACAAATCCAGGCTGAAAATGCCACCACAAATCACTGAGCTCACCAACAAGATGATACGACAAAGAGAAGACTATGTAGCGTCTGCAACAAGAGAGAGAAGCATAACACGAGAACTTGTCCAAATAGAACAGAAGAAAAAGATGAAGAAGATGACGAAGAAGATGCTGACAGAGAAGAGAACGAGGAAGCGAGCGAAGCTGATGAAACCGAAGAGGAAGATGAGGAAGAAGAAGAAGACGAGGAAGAAGAAGAAGGAGGTGAAGACATCGAAGAACCATCATCAAAAACGAAGGGGAGAGACAGAACGCAGAATCCAGCGCGTAGGCAAGCATCGCAGTCGCACGGTCGCGTTACGAGGGGTAATGCGAACAACAATAGCAAGACAGAAGCAGCAACAACCATTGAAACAAATGCAGTGCACAATCTGAGAAGAAGCAGCAGGAAAAGGACGTAGATCAACACATATGCAGTTTTACATTTTTAAAAATATATTAACTTCATCCTTTATATATATCGTATCGTATATAATATATATAGCTTCTGTTCAGTGGACTGCAAAAAAAAAAGAATTCAACATGTAATACTGAAGTTCAAAAATGAATAGATATAACATATGCCATACATACTTTGTGACCAATGTCCTGCGGGGGGGTATGCTTGATAAAATGCAGTTCTCTTCTATATGAAAGAAATAAGATGAGAATGTCATTCTCAGAATGCGGTTCTCTTCTGTATGAAAACCCTGAGATCGGAATGTCATTTTGAGAATGCAGTTCTCTTCGTCGTATAGGATCTGACATGACCGTGAATCAATATAGAATGCAGTTAGAAAGAAAAAAAAATATAGTCAGACTAGGCTTTACGTACAGAGCAGTGCGTGCGTGGTGCGTTTAAAGCTTGCAGTGCAGTACGCTTCGAGTGCACAGTGCAGTGCGCTTAGTGCAAAAAATGTAAAAAATCGAGCTCTCCCTTAGCAAACACGGTTGATTTTCTGTCTTCTAATACAATCTTTCCAAAATTTTGAAACTCGACGACAAACACGTTGAATTCGTCTTTGCAGTCCCATGTGATAAGGTGAGATGCAGTGCGGATGCGTATATTTAAAAAAAACTTGGCTGCTACTCATACGAGAGAATGTAGTGCGCTGCGAACATGTTACAACTCACAAGGAGGAGTTGGCTGAAAGCTCCATTATGTATATATTTGACATTGTCACTGTCTGCCACGAAATGAAAAACACAAAAACTAACTAGACCGGTATATACAAAAGCACACAACGTGGTGTCAACAGTTTTGCACATCGAGAACTACACACCACGACCATACATTACTGTTTACAGAAAGTTCTGGAGCACACACGAAAAAGACATCAACACACATAGAAAAAGATCTGCTATCATTTATGCCTCATCCTGCTCATGCGAATCCAGTCTTGGAGAAAAGCCAAGAGAAATGCAAAGATTTCTTAGATCCTCCGGGAACTCGGTGACTACGACCATGTTTTCTGGGTGGAACAGAATCTGGAACAAAAACTCAGCCTTCCAATCCTGAATAACAGCTTCCTGCGATGAAGAAAAGAAAAAATAAACAAATATACAACATCATCTACAAAAAAGAAACTGACAAAAAAAATATCAAGGAATGAGGGGTTATTATTGGGTTAAAAGAAGATACTTACATTATGCTTTGCGAATTTCACAACAAAGGTTTTGTCGTCGTAAAACTAAGCCATCTTCAGAACATAAAAGCCGCACTCATTGGGGCCCTGCTCAGGGGTGCCCAAATAGCTAGCTTTCTTTGAAACATCGACCCAGTCTACCGACTCATTTCTCTTATACTCCTTTTCTCCATAAACCTTCTTCAACAATGCAGTCATCCTGATCATCTGGTGGAAATAAAAAAAACAAAAATACACATCACAACAAAATATTGTTCAACACGCGCATGCATGAAAAAAAAAGAAAGATGAAAAAGGAAAATTTTTACCATTTCAGTGCGGTCGCTGTGGTATTCAGACTTATGCCACCTGGTCGTTTGATCAACCGGTCCGCTGTACCTCCTAGTGTCATGAATGTCAAGGGTCTCGTGGTGCCTATTCATCGTGTATAGCGAATAATGCTGGTCTTTCATCCGTGGTAACAGAATCTGATTTTGTTTCATCAAATTTGTTATGGGTTTGATGAGTGAAAAAGGATTACTGGAAAAAATTGGGAGAGAAAATAAATACAAATAGGCTGAAAAAAAGCAAATCTGATAACTTACTAATTTGCAATCAAGAAGGTTCTCGTCATCACGAACATAAAGTTCGAACTGCTTTGCTGCATCTTCGACGTTAAACTTGCCGTGGACAAAAGGCAACACAACATTTCCATCTTCATCTCTATCCGCGTGATCATTCATTTGAAGCACATACTGCGTGTGGGTAATTCACAAAAGAACGTTAATGCAGTTCACCTTAAGATGTTCGCTCCGACGCTTAATAAAAAAACGGATCACGCTTCTCTAAAAACAGTATGCAGTTCACAAATTCTCACCATAATTTGTTTCGTTTAAGATGCATGGGTTAAAACACAAAAAAAATGTATGCAGTTCAGTACATTCTAAAACAAATCATTATACACTATTTACTGCAGTTCACTCGAGCAGAAAAAAAGAAAAAAAATAAGAAAAAAGAGAAATACCGTGATAAACAAAGGGGACAGCAGAACGCGTTCGCCAGATCGATAAACCACGTTCATACGATCGTCATTCTTCGAGTACCTGATGATATGATCCATTAATTCCGAGTCCATAAAACCACCTTTGGTGAAAGTTAAGAACATGTAGTCCACAGTCACGGTGTAGACTTCGATAGGATTCCTGTGCATGAAAAGCGCGCACCTGCACAAAAGAAACGACAAAGGTGGGGGGGTTAGTAGCACAAAAGCAAAAACACAGAAGAACATTACACACATTAAAAATGAAAAAATAGAAAAAACTAACGGAAAAAGAACTGACTCGCTGTATTTCTGCCTGAATTGTGTGCTCGTGATGAGTTGCAAGACTTTCCTCATCTCCACAAGATAGCTGAATCTCGCAGGATTCAACTTCTATACAGGAGATCGAAACTTTGATGGCTTCTGCACAGGCCTCTTATTTGATAGAATTAGTGCCTCGCTGTCTGTCGGGCGTTCCACATCTGCGCTCCCGGTCCTCCTAGGCACTGGTGGTGGCCTCTCAAAATCATCATCACTATCTTTAGCATTAGGAGGGCTCACAGCTTTCTTCCCATGCTTGACATTGACAGGAGATTTCTCAAGAGCTTTTTCATTTGAAGTGCCGGCGCCACTCCTCAACCTCTTACACACATGTTCTTTCACAACCTTAACGGGGGGTTCATCAAGGACAACTTTCTGAATAGTTGGAGTGTGAACCTGAGTTTCAAACAAGGAAATACCACCTTGGTGTGCGCCTTCGTCAAAGCCTGCACAAAAAAATGGATAATGAGCAAAATGAAAAAGAATCATCAAGTTCCCTAAGGAAAAGTCATTTTAAACACGCGAATGGGGTTCTACTAAAAAGCTTAACAAAAGTAGTGGACCTCCCCTCTCTGTACCAATGAAGTTCACTTAATAAAAAAGGTGTGTGACTGAAAAAAATGTAATAACCTTCTTTAAAAATTAAAAGTGATGTCAGGTCAGCCAACTATAGAGCATAGCCTTCCTGATGTAGCCAATGTGCTCCTTCCCAAACTTGGCAATCGTTTCACCATCCCAGGTCTGCATGAATTGGAACATGTAAAATCCACAATCCTGCCTGTAAAGAAAACCAACACAAAACACATTACTAATGCAGTTCACTCAGTAATGAAAGTGCTACTGATGTTAGTAAAACAATGCAGCTCCATACACACAACAAACCGAGGGAGAACAACCAATAACACATTAGTAATGCAGTTCGCTCAAGGGAAAAGGTGCTTCTAATTTAGTAAAAACAATGCAGCTCACTTACACAAAAAAACTGAAGGATGAAAAAGAAAAAAAGGAGAACATGTACAAACCCGTTTCCCTGTTGCGGGACATTAGTATGAGTCAGCGCAAAGCCGTCAAGGGTGGGAGGGTTCAACAGCTCATCGCAGCTTGCGCTGCCATCTTTCCAGACTTTTTTGATGTTCCTGACCATTTTCCTGAAGACAAGATTTGCAGCAGCGCTGTCGCCTTCGTTCAATGAGTCGAGAAGCTCAAGACGCTTCTCTCGCAGGTTCAAAGTGACCAAGCAGTAGTGGCCTATCGCGTCCTTCATTGTTGCGAGAGGAGGGTCAAATGTTGCAAACATAATCTGAAAAAAAAGAATAAAACAAACCAGATGAGAAAAAATAGAAAAAACAGAAAACTTATTTTCAAGATGACGAAAAATGGTCAAGATGCGTCACCAAGTTTTTCTTGTCCACACGTTCCTCTGCACTTGAAGAAAACATCTTTTTCAAAGCCATATTTGTGGCACCGCCGTTCCAAATGGAATTCTGCAAAAAAGACAAAACCAGAGAGTTAATGGAAATGCTTATAGCACAAATAAAAATTGGACGAGGGGATAAAATATAAATTAATGAAAATGCTTACACATTGGTTGTACGGGACAATCATCGTTTGAGATCCTTTGAACCTCTCAGCTAGCATAGAGATGCCAATGTTTGCGAGGCGCGTGCTCAGCGTTCCATACGACCAAAAAGACTCGCCAACATGACCGATAGTAATATCACCAAACTCGCCCTTGAACGCAACTAGATGCCTTCAGACAAGAAGAAAAAAGCACAGCAAAAAGTGATAAGATGGGTGTCCCTGAAAAAATAACATATTAAATAACCGGGGGGTAAGACAAAAAATGTCATACTGCTTCTTCTTGTCCCTCCTAGCCCTCGTAACAGCGTCATATAACTCATTGTATCTTCTCATGAGAGCTGGATCAACACTTGAAGGAGTAACAACAGGTAATTCCTCATCTGCATACAGTGTGGGAACGATATCAGATGATAAAACACACACGGTGCATTTCGCCCCCGGGGGGAAAGAACAAAAATAATGCAGTTCGTTTACCTTCGGTTTCAGAATAAACTTCCTGCGGCTGCTCATATACATCTTCACTGAGCGTCAAGTGCTCCAGCCCGGTAATATCATCGTCAAGCGACGCTTGATTGCTCATGTCCTGAGAGAGTCTTGGCTGTTCCTCTTCAGAACCGATCGAAACTGTCTCAGCTGGGACTTTGGTTGTCTCGGCTGGGAAAGCCAGATTGCCAACAGATTGCTCGAGGGCGCGAGGGACGACACAAAATTTCTCAGGCACCTCATCGCCAAGCAACAAAACAGTAGGCCCAACAACACCATCGATGCCAGCGGATGTCCCCGCATCGTCAAATCCGACTCTAGGAGTTCCTTCTGTCTCTTCTGCAATTTCAACTGTAACACCAGGAGCTCCTTCTTTCTCTTCATGCTTATCACAATCCACGATATCCTCCCTTCCTTCTCTCTCTTGCGCCTTATCAGCCTCAACAGGACACTCCCCTCCTTCTCTACCTTCTGCCTTATCAACCTCCGCATCATGCTCCTCCCCTCCTCTCCCTTCCACATTATCATCCTCAATGATGCGCTCCGCTTGGATTTCAACATTTAATCCGCAGTTCTGATGAGTTAAAAAATAAAACACATTACACAAAAAAGATAAAATGCAGTTCACTAATAAAACGGACCATGAAGCTCCCATGAAAAATAAAAAATAAAACACAAAAATGCAAAAATTCTCTATACTCACCAGGGAAGCGTCGCCTTCCATCTCTTTACACTTGTCAGCCTCCTCGTCCTTGCCAGCGTCACCCTCTGCCTCCTTCCCATGTATTTCCACGTTTGATTCGACATCATAAAAAACATTAAAACATAAATAAAACTATTATCCAAAATCTGCAGTTCTACAACTAAAAAACCAACACCAGATTATGCAGTCCACTGCTAAAAAAGATGATGCTTCTTCTCTAAACAACAACTGCAGTGCACTACCACTACTGGTGCACAAAAAAACAAAAAAAGTTAAAAACTCCAGTTCGCTGCCACTGCTAGTGCAAAGAATATGATTGTTTGTTTTCGACACTACAAAAAATTAAACAATGAAGTTCACTGTAACAAAAAAAAGGAAGAAATCAAACCTTGTCGATGACGACTTCGTCAATAGGATTGTCTTTGGCAGCTTCGTCAACGGGGGACAATGGCCTGTCAAACAAATAATCCGAATCAACACCGTCGTGGTCCTGGTGGTCATCATCACGACAAGCGTTAGCCTTAGAAGATTCTCCTACACACTGCAAAAAGAACAAAAGGATGCACAAAACAAATAGTCAATGCCAGAAACACACAGAAAACATAGATAACAAATATGGGTGAAAAAAAACTGTTCACATATGGAAAAAAGACATACATCCACATCTGCGGGGTCGGGCAAAGAAGGCCGGACAACATCTTCATGCCTGTTCATTTCCTTCACAATTGCATTAGCTTCCTACTCATACATAGCACACTTGTCGTCCTGAGACTGCTTGAACAGAACGAATAAAGACCTGATATTCGTAATAGTCTGCTTAAGGAATTCAAGCTGCCCACGGTCAAAGTTATGAGCGGCCTCGATTTTTGATTCAGAAGGGCCTTTGCCTTCAGGAAACAACCCAGCAATATTCCTCATCCTGGAACCAGATGTTGGGAAATCACTAGTTATATTGATGACCCTGTCGAGAAGCTCATCGACCTGAACAAATTTATTACGATCAGCAGAAGCATGGCCAGAAAAACCTCCAGCAGCCGCCCTAGCAAAACCACGACCCCGTCGAATTGGAGCCGCCCTAGCAAGAGGCTCACAAAACATTTCAGGCGCTTCGGCAACTGCATTCCGCTTGTACACAATGTCCGCTTCCGCCTTCCACTGAAAAAATCAACAAAAAAAGAGATGCAGTTCACAAAAAAAGTACATAAGAGGTTCACATTTAGCATGCGCGAAAAAAAGGAATAAAACAAAAACAAAGGCTGGCTATGCACTCACCGGCAGCTTGCCAAACTTGTAAGAGTCCAGGTGTATCTTTCGCCTGACAATGATGTCGGCGTTATGAATCTTCTTCAACTGCCCATGGGACAGTATTGCGGTGCGTAGCGTGCGTTTATCCATAACCGATACTTTTCGAAGATTCAACGAATCCAGGTACATGAACAAGGGGCACGATGGTGCAACCCTCAGCGCAGTTTTGCTTGCTCCCTTTAGAATTCCACTTGTACACAACGGCCTGCAGCTCGTCGACAACAAGCTGACAAAAGTCCATGCTAGTCATAGATGCAATATCCAAGTTTTCAACCATAGCAGCTACCCTGGACAACCGAGTTGCAGGGCTGGGACAAAGCAAGCACTAGAAAACAATGAGAAAAAACCCTTCACCGTCTTATTAACCTTCGCAGGGTCCGCAGCCAGCGTGCGAAGTAAAATAAGCAGGTCCTTCGCATCTATGCTACGAGAACGGTTGAAACCGAGTTCATCCTTCAGATTAGTCGGTGAATCATCATGCCCGCTGGCAGCAGGCCTGGGAGCAGTGTGAGAACCCATAGAGAAGTCAAAAATGTGATGGACAGCCTCGCGATTGATTTCCAGAACCTTGTTTGGCCCGCAGTCCAATCTCATCGTGTCAGGGTCGATCTTTCCCATCAGCTTGCACATCAAAACACGAGAAATATTCTTCTCTAATTTCAGGTCAAAGACAATGCCAAAACCTGTTTGCCGCACCAAAGTTCTGTGCGCCTCACCCAGCAAAGCGACAACTTTGATTACGTTTGGAATTGACAGCCGAACAGTCTTGTTAAAACGCCATTCATGCGCAACATCATCTTCAGACCTCTTCCTCTTGGTACTCTTAGCAGTCTACAAAAAAAAAGAATAAAAAATGCAGTTCACATCAGCAAACTCATGCAAAAACAACTTAAAAAAACAGAAGAAAAAGTAAAAAAACAGCTTATACCTTACTAACATCGACATCCTCCTCATCAGAATCACTGTCCAGAGCTTCTTCAGCTGCATTTTCCCGCGCAAGCTTATATCGACGCTCAGAATCAACACCAGAGTGATCGTCCGCGCGTCTCCGCTTTCCTTGAATCCCACCCACATCAACCTCGGCGTAATTAGGTCTCTTGGAGTAATCAACACGCGGGCTCCGGCGTGGAGAACTTAAACCTTGCTCTGCAACAGTGTTGAGTTTCCTCTTCACAGGATTCTTTGCGGGGGCAAATTTAGCAGACTTCTTTGAATCTGCAATCCTCCTTCCTATCGCCTTACCCTCCCCTAACTTTACTTGCTTCGCCCTATGAGCCTTCACGAAAGTATTGCCGAGCGCAATAGCTTTCTGCCTTCTCCTCTCAACATCAGCTGCAATCTGATCAGGGACCATCCAATCCTGTGTAACTGGCTCTGTGCCATCAACAGATTGCGACTAGGTTTCACTCAATTCAGGTGGAATGTTGCCCTGATCAGATGTACCGCCACCGACAACATCGGCTGTGAAATAACGTGTAATCAAATAGTTAACACCACCACCCCCTGACCCACCAGGAGGTAAAACTGTGGGTGAGAAAAAATATAAGAAAAAATATGTGTGTGAGAGGCAGACCTAAACTTAATGCAGCTCATATCAACTTCGAAAAACACAAAATGTAGAAAATGCAGTGCTCTTTTCCAGCAGTTTACGTTTAACAATGAAAACATAATAGTAAACCTAAAATGTAGTTCATGTCGCTTGAATATCATATTGACGCGTGTCTGAAAATGGACATTGTAAAAGGGATATATGATACAGTGCACTAATTCGTTCGGTGACCAATTGACCACATATAAAAAAGAAGTGCGCTCAGATATACAAAACAAAACAAATTCATGCAGTTCTGTGAGAGGCGAAAACTAAAACTTAATGCAGCTCATATCAATTTGGCAACCGCATAGTGGATAGACAAAAAAAATACAAAGCAATGTCCAAAATGCAGTGCTCTTTTAGCAGTTTATCTTTAACAATTAAAACATAACAACTAACTTAATGTCATTCCAAAAAAGTAAAAACAATTAACTTGAGGCAGTTCATATCAGTTTGCCACATGTCTGAAAAAATGGGCCTTGCTAAAAAAGGAATCTAAGATGAAGTGCACTATTTCGTTCAACAAGGAAGTAAATTGACCCTGTATGAAAAATGCAGTTCACTTTGATGTAGTTACCAGATGGGGAAGCCGTTCTAACTGGTGACACATCAATTGGGGAGGAAGAAGCCATGTTGTGCCTGCAATAAGCAAGGGATAATAATTAAACCCTAGACAGCAAACCCCAAAAGCAGGCAGAGAAAAACTTTCAATCCATAGGGCGTTGCAATTTCAAGCATACAAAACAACATTAAGAAGAGAATGCTAGCTCGAAAAATAACCCTAGCACAAGATCTGGAATGGATTGGGGGCGATTTGGGGCTCACCGTGGGACGATGTGACGGTCGGACGAGGCGGGTGCGGACCCACCACGGCGGAGGAAGCGCCCTACGGACGGCGGCGGCTGCGGGCGTCGACGCTGTCCACCACGAGAGAGCCCCTACGGACGGAGGCGGTTGCGGGCGTTGTCGCTCTCCACCACGAGAGCACGAGGGCGGGGGGAGGGGGGATTTCTGTGCGGGCGCGGGGAAAGGAAGCGGAAGGGGGCAAGGGGGCTGCAAGAGAGACTTAATGAATAAAAGGCCGACCGACAGGCCCACAGGTCATAGACAAAAAATAAAAAAAACGTCTCGGTGTTGTAACATGATGCAGTTCGCTTACGGAAAAACGACTCGGCTTCTGAAGCGATGCAGTTCGCTTACGGAAAACGATTCCGCTTCTGAAGCGATGCAGTTCGCTTACGGGAAACGATTCGGTTCGCCTGCCCTAAAATAAATGCGCCCACTATCGCTCGAAGCGCCGCGCCCCCGCTCCCCTATCCGGCCTGTTGCATGCCGCGCGAAGGCCACGATCATCACAAACCCACGATCGCCAACACGGTTGGGGGACGAGATCGTGGCCTCGGCAGAAGTTGCTGCCGCTCCGATTTAAATCCCGCGCTCCATCAACCTGACCGTCCGCACAAACACATGACGCTGCCCCTTCCTCCTCCTCTTCCTCCTCTTTGTAGCCATGGGGTTCACCAGGACCTACGACGACGTGCATGCGCACGGGAAGACGAAGCTGAAGGTGATTTACACCACCGACGTCGACGCCATGGTGATGTACGTCAAAGAGTACAAGACAATTCTCCAGCGGCGCCGCCAGAAGATCATCGGCATCGACGTGGAGTACACACCCAACAAGAGCAGAGCGGCCCTGGTTCAACTATCCATCAGCAAGTACCACCCAGTGCTTCTTTTCCACGTATGTGGTACATTGGGCGAGAGATGCATCGCCTTCGACAGGTTCCTCGGCGACCCAAGGTAAGCAATTCTATCTGCCGAGTACGTGTTGCAGTTCTATATGCCTATGTATGCAGTTCCAAAAGGTGTAACTTGCGGTTCACTTTCCTTAGGTTCGAGTTCGCTGGCTTCGCCATCGAGCAGGACAAGGAGAAGCTCTCACGCTGCAACCTCCACATCCCCAACTTCGTCAACATCCAGACGAACTAGAGGGTGCCTGATGGAACGAAGCCACTGGACTCGCTTGGCGATGTAGCTGCTGCCATCATTGACGACGAGTACGCAGACATGAAGACGAAGATGTCAGACCACGACCATAGCCTGTGGACTTCGATTCTCAGCACGAGGCACATCGAGTATGCTGCCGAGGACGCCTACTCTGCGTTCGAGGTATGGAACCGAATCACCACAATGAAGAAAGGCCTCACGGGCGCTGAAACAGAGAAGACCAGGAAGCACCCGAGGTCATCCTGGAGGGTGGGGGGCAAGGGGGGATCAACTTCCACCTCCAACTCCAACGGGTGGAACTGGTGAAGCAGGCCAGATGCTGAAAGCCAAGGATTCCTGTCGCAAGTGCTCGATTAGTTTCCTTCTGCGTATGTAGATTACTTTGCTTTCGTTGTAGTTTGCTTTGGGACAATGTTTGCTTATGTTGCATTAGTTTGCTTGATGATGTACTTTGTTAATTATGAGCGCAGAACCTTGGTTTCTATCTAGCAACAATATGCAGTTCACAGTAGTCTGTTTTCAGTATGTATATTGCTTCAAACTGCTGCTGTAGCTAGGATACACATAAAAAACAAACTATCAAAGCAGTTCACATAGAGTATTCTTTCACAAAACTGCTGCTATTATAATGGTTGATGCAGTCCTCTTTTGTTAAAAAAAAACTCTAGTTCCGTATGTGGGTTAAAAAAAAGAAAGCTCGGTGGGGGTTTCCAGTATGTATGTTCTTCAACTGCTGCTGCTGATAGGATGCACATGAAAAACTATATGTCAAAAGCAGTTCACTTATACTCAGAATTCTTATAAGAAAGTACACTAGAAGCCACACACAAAATGTCAAATTATTACAACAAAAATGTCTCATGCTGCTGCTGCTCAAGCAAGACTGATCTAAAGCAAATTTAACTTGATTTCCAAACACTTTGCATGCCTATAAAACATAGCCATGACAACATCCCCAGCCTGAAGACCAGCTTCCTCCACAAATTCCTTCCAGCCATCTTTGAGAACCAAACAATCATCAGAGCTAACAGAATACATAACATCAACATCATGATATCCATTCTTGCTAACCAAGACCAAATTAACACAACTTTCTGTTACCCTCACTAGACCAGAAGGGAATTTCTGCAAGCAAAACAACAAGAACAGAAAAAATAAGAAAAAATAAGAAAAATATTACAATCTTCAGAAACTAAATTGCTGCTGCAATCTTCATAAAAAAATATTGATGTCAACACATAATAATATTGACTAGACAAAATTGCTGCTGCTCCTACAATGTTCATAATAAAACTACTATGTGAAAAGCAGTTCACTTATACTTAGTGAAAAATGTTTCTTCAAAAACTAATACTGCTACAAAAATTCAGATAGTGTTAACTACAAACAACACATGAAAAAGAATATGCGAGAAATACATACCCATGAATCACTGACATCATCGTCAGTCATCTGATGGACGAATGGAGCCCGAAATCCAATACCTGAAGAATAGAGAAGGGAACAGAGCGCGCTGTGCCGCTGCCTCTGGTTCAGAACCAAACCTTCAGAAAAAACGCATGTCTCCAGCATGGGCTCCAACCTTGCCAGGCAGCCGCACGCGCAATCCATTGCGAGGTGAAAAACAGATCTGGTTGGGAGAAAAACAGATCGAGGAAGAGTGGCGCCGCCAGGGATAAGGTGAGATGGGAGACGCCAGGGATAAGGTGGGAGGGGAGCCAATTGACCCACCAATATATATATGTAAAGACACAACACAAAAAAAACGACAAATAAAGCAGTGCGGTTACATAACAATGTGCATTTCGCATTGCATATTACTGCAGTCCACCGCGCTTGACCAAGCAAAAAAACTTATCAAACTAGTCCCCCACACCCCCGTGGCTGTAATGCAGTTCATACAGGCTCGCATTGCATATTAATGCAGTTCGCCGCACTACCAAAATTCACCGCGCATTGCATATTACTGCAGTTCACCGCGCATTGCATATTACTGCAGTCCACCGCTCGTGACCACGATTCACAGAAGAAAAACACATCCTGCAATGCAGTTCTAACAACTATATAATGCAAAAAAATCTCAAAAAACATCTTTGAGTAATGACCAGAGCCAGTGGCGCCCGCAAAAAACATGGACAAAAAGTTAAATTCTTCAAAATTAACAACTTAATCCGCTCCAATTCATACGGATAGGATCAAAGGCAGCACATAATTGCCGAAAACAACAGAAAATTACATACAAAACGCAACAATTTCGATCCGGAAGGGGAAGGACACAGAACTGACGTTTTTGCGCTAGAACAGAGAGATACTCGACCAATTATACTAAAATTTCAATCCTATTAGCAAATTAATATGTTGCGGAATAACACAAACATCAACGCGAAATTGGTAACACACTAGGACCACACTATAAAATCGAATACGAACAGCCAGCAGCAGGATGCGAAACTCCTCCACGAGCAGAAGAACGGACGCAGATCCGCCAAATCAAACGATTTTCGTCGTTTTCTCGCTGAATTCAGTGTTTAACCACATATTAAATCAGCGCACACACAAATAAACCAATAGAAATCGATCAAACTAGCCAGAAACGCTGCTCCATGAAGGTTTCCTGCTGCCCCTCTATGTGGTTCGCAACAGAAGAAGGAAGCAGTGCGCATAGCTTTCCAATGCAGTTTTCATTGCAGTTCAGAAGTGTTATGAGAATATTATTCTCATAATGTTATGAGAATAGACCGGCTGTATATATATATATATATATATATATATATATATATATATATATATATATATAAGGAAAAAAAGAGAAATAAATAGAGAAGGGACACGCTAGTTCCACACTTGTGCTTCAAAGTAGTACCATGTTTTTCATATAGAGTCTCCTATGTTGTCAGTTTCATATACTAGTGGGAATTTTCCGTAGTAGATTTTGATGCATGCCCACTTAGTTTCATGTTGAGCTCTCATACACTTATAGCTCTTAGTGCATCAGTTGCATGGCAATCCCTACTCCTCACATTTGTATCAATTGATGGACATCTCTATAGTCCATTAGTTTTCCTAGTTGATGTGAGACTTTCTTCCCTTCTTTTGTCTACTACCACCACATTCTATCCCACCTACGTTGATATATCCATGGCTTGCGCTCATGTATTAGGTGAGAGTTGAAAATGCTAAAGCGCATTAAAAAGTATGAACCAATTGCTTGGCTGACATCGGTGTAGTACATGATTTATACTTTGAGCTGGGAAGACAGAGCGTGACAAGACTATATGATTTCGTAGGGATAACGTTCTTTAGCATTTGATACTCTTAAATACATGGTTGTTTGTTGGGATGCCTGAGTATTGATGTCTTTATGTCAAATTATAGACTATTGCTTTGAACCACTCATGTCTTAATATTCATGCCATGACTAGATATATGATCAAGTTTATGCTAGGTAGCATTCCACATCAAAAATTATCTTTTTTATCATTTACCTACTCAAGGACGAGCCGGAATTAAGCTTGGGGATGCTGATACGTCTTCGTCGTATCTATAATTTTTGATTGTTTCATGCCAATATTATTCAACTTTTACATACTTTTGGCAACAATTTATATGATTTATTTGGACTAACTTATAATCCATTGCCCAGTGCCAGCTCCTGTTTTTTTGCATGCTTTTGTATCGCAGAATATCCATTTCAAACGAAGTGCAAATGCGATAACAATTTACAAAGAAATATTTTGGAATATATGTGATTTTTAGGAGGTGGAATCAACGCAAACGGGGCCCGTAGTGCCCACAAACCACCAGGGCGCGCCACAGGGCCCATGCGCGCCCTGGTGTCTTGTGCCCTCCTCGAACATTGGTTGGGGACCTTCTTGTGGCGTAAGAAAGTTAATTTATGGATAAAACTCGTGTTAAAATCTCAGCGCAATCGAAGTTACAGATATCCGGGAATTTAAGAAACGGTGAAGGGCCAGATCTGGGGAACGCGAAACGGAGAGAGACAGGGAGACATATCCAATCTCGGAGGGGCTCTCGCCCCTCCCATGCCATGGAGACCATGGACCAGAGGGGGAACCCTTCTCCCACATAGGGTGGGTTCCAAGGAAGAAGAAGTAGCAGGGGGTTCTCTCCCTGCCGCTTTTGGTGGCGCCGGAGTGCCTCCGGGGCAACGATCGGGACGGCGATCTACATCAACAATCTTGCTATCGTCCACAACAACTCTCCCCCCTATATGCAGCGGTGTAACACCTCTTCTCCCCGCTGTAATCTCTAGTTAAACATGGTGCTCAACACTATATATTAATTTCCAATGATATATGGTTATCCTATGATGTTTGAGTAGATCCGCTTTGTCCCGTGGGTTAATCGTGATCTTGGTTGGTATGATTGTATATTTTATGTTTGGTGTTGTCCTATGGTGCCCTCCGTTCTCGCGCAAACGTGAGGGGGCCCCGCTATAGGGTGTTGCAATATGTTCATGGTTTGCTTATTTTCAGTGTTGCTGGGGATTACATCAGCCCAAACACGGATAAGTGGGTTATGACATATGGAGTAAAGAGGACTTGATACTTAATGCTATGGTTGGGCTTCACGACCTTAATGATCTTTAGTAGTTGTGGATGCTTGCTAGGGGTCCAATCATAAGTGCATATGATCCAAGTAGAGAAAGTATGTTAGCTCATGCCTTTCCCTCATATAAAATTGCAAGAATGATTACCGGTACTTGTTATCGATTGCCTAGGGACAAATAACTTTCTTGTTGACAAAAGCTATCTACTTTTATTACCTTGCAATTTATTCTAAGTTTTATTCCCACAAAGTACTCCTAGTTTCATACTTGTTTTAGGTAAAGCAAACATTAAGTGTGCGTAGAGTTGTATCGGTGGTCGATAGAACTTGAGGGAATATTTGTTCTACCTTTAGCTCCTCGTTGGGTTTGACACTCTTACTTATCAAAAAGGCTACAAATGATCCCCTATACTTGTTGGTTATCAATCCGCACTGTGTAGCCAAATGTGAAAATAGCTTTTGGCATCGATGGGAACCATTGTAGAGGGTGCTGCCAAAGGCAAAAAGAGGGAACCGAAGCTCCCTAATTGATTGATTGAAGGAATAGAAAAATGCAACCTCTCTCCTCTTTCTGCCGTGCTGGGACGCATGTACAGTACGTATAGAGCATAGAGTCTACTCCCCTGTCCCTTCTATCACAAATCACAAAGCAGTGAGGCGTCAAATCACAAAGCATGGACGAAACAATCATCATTTCACTCTTCGCTGACTCCGCTTCTCCATCGTCTTCTTCGAGAAACCACATTACCGCACTAAGCTGGACGGACGATGCTATTGTGTACTAGTACTAGTACATTTACACCTCCTTTGGTTCAACGGACTTCCTGGATGCAAAGAAGGCAGTTGTCTCGGCTTGCAGGCGGCACTTGCGAACGACTTACTGTGGTCTCCCTCAATAATGTGCCCCATCGAACGCACTTCGCCAAAGCCACAACATTCGAGACATCATCGGCGTCACCGCAATGGGGAAGGAAGTCAAATAGTCACCCCTATTTTTTTTGTATACAAGGCCAATATCAAAATTATAATTTGAAGAAGGCCACTAACACTAATCGAGGCAAAATTGATGGTTTTGCCATGTAGTACTAGCAACCAAGGACATTAGTATACCCTTGCATGAATGCGGAAGTGAGAACGTTGGTTTGCATGGCGCTACATTAATCAAGCAATAAGGAGTGAGATGGTTAGCTCTTTGGGCGTTGGAGAAAAAAATATGCATTAATTGACACGTCAAACGAGGATTTGTATCGATTAATCCCGGGAAGGAAAACTCCGCCTTTCTTTTTTAACACAGGTAGTACGTACTTGTATCATGTTTGGGTCTAGGCCTTGCATGGCCATACTTTGCCACACATTTTTGCCAAGCTTGCCTAAAGTTTTTCAAAATGAAAAGGAGGTACAATTTCCCACGACTGTCGCGGTCGCACCGCACCCTCACACAGTCGCTCCTGCACGCCGCAAACCCAACCAAGGGAACACACCCTCATTGACACGTGCTACCACATGTGATCAAACCAAACTCAGCCGTCCAAACATAATTTCGTTCATACAGTATGTTCATCCAACCACATGTTGAGGAAGATCCATGCGGCCCATGAGATGGTATATTGGGGAAGAAGAAGGGTTAGGAGACGTGGGGGCCAGCAACGTGGCACAGCTCTCGCACCACCTCTGGACATGGCGACCGCGGTGAGCGACACGCTTATCGTCGCTGGACACACTCGGCTTAAGGGTGCCGAGGGTGGCGCTACTGCTGTGGCACGACCAACAGATCAACACCCGGCTCATCGAGGATGCATGGGGCTTCCAAGTGCGCGTGGAGTGTTCTAGCGCGGCCAACAACTGCATCCCCAGGACCTTTTTTGCCGGGTCGTCTTTGCTTTCACAATGACATGTGGGGATCGCATGTGAGCAAAGGGCATCTCCAACGTTGCCACGACCGCAGCTGACTACCCTAGCACACCAAAAACCCTTGTCCCTCGCGCCGTCATGCGGTGTGTTCCCAGCTACCCGCATTCATCCCGTCCGTCGTATGCCGTCTTTAAGAGGCTCGATGCCCGAGGAACCGACTCCGTCGACTTAATGACGCATCCGGATGCTTGGCCTCACCGGAATGCGCTACTTAAAGCGACAATGCACAGCTAAACTCCACACCATAGCGCATTGTCCTCCTACCTGATGCTACTTCTCGTGCTTGCGTTGTATTCCATCGAAGAGGAAAGGGTGATGCAGCATAGTAGCGTAAGTATTTCCCTCAGCTTTTGAGAACCAAGGTATCAATCCAGTAGGAGACCATGCGCGAGTCCCTCGCACCTGCACAAACAAATAAGAACTTTGCGGCCAACGCGATAAGGGGTTGTCAATCCCTTTACGATCACTTACGAAAGTGAGATCTGATAGATGTGATAGTTTGATTTTTTTGGTATTTTTGGATATAAGAACAGAAAGTTAAAGCGAAAAAGTAAAGTAGATTGTATATTGATATGTTGAGAATAGACCCGGGGGCCATAGTTTTCTCTAGTGGCTTCTCTCATGATAGCGGAATTCTACGGCAGGCAAACAAATTACTGTCGAGCAATTGATAGAAAAGCGAAACTTATGAGACTATCTAGGCATGATCATTATATATAGGCATCACGTCCGAAACAAGTAGATCGAAACGATTCTGCATCTACTACTATTACTCCGCACATCGACCGCTATCGAGCATGCATCTAGAGTATTAAGTTCATAAGAACAGAGTTACCACTTAAGCAAGATGACATGATGTAGAGGGATAAACTCAAACAATATGATATAAACCCCATCTTGTTATTCTCGATGGCAACAATACAATACAAGCCTTGCTTCCCCTACTATCACTGGGAAAGGACACCGCAAGATTGAACCCAAAGCCAAGCACTTCTCCCATTGCAAGAACTATAGATCTAGTAGGCCAAACCAAACCGATAATTCGAAGAGACTTACAAGGATATTATAATCATACATAAAGAGTTCAGAAAATAACCAAATACTTCTCATAGATAATCTTGATCATAAACCCACAATTCATTGGATCTCGACAAACACACCGCAAAAAGAGATTACATTGAATAGATCTCCTCGAAGACCGAGGAGAACTTGGTGTTGAGATCCAAAGAGAGAGAATAAGCCATCTAGATACTAGCTATGGACCCGAAGGTCTATGGTAAACTACTCACAACTCATGGTGAGGCGATGATGATGAAGTAGAAGCACTCCGTGGTAGATCCCCCCCTCCAGAGGAGCTCCGAAACATGCCCAAGATGGGATCTCACGGGAACAGAAGGTTGTGGCGGTGGAACTAGGGTTTTCTATGTTGTTCTGATGGTTTCGGGGTACGTAAGTATATATAGGAGGAAGGAGGGCACCGGGGGCCAAACGTGGGGCCCACGAGGCAGGGGGCGCGCCCTATAGGGGGGGCGGGACCCCACCCTCGTGGATACCACGTGTGCCCTACTCCGTGGTTCTCAAGTCTCCCGTGTGTATTTTGCTCCAAAAATATCTCTCCCAAAGTTTCATTCCGTTTGGAATCCATTTGATATTCCTTTTCTTTAAAACCCTGAAATAGGCAAAAAAAAACAGCAATCTGGACTGGGCCTTTTGGTTAATAGGTTAGTCCCAAAAATAATATAGAAGTGTATAACAAAGCCCATTAAACATCCAAAACATCATAAATAATAGCATGGAACAATAAAAAATTATAGATACGTTGGAGACGTATCACCTGACACCACATCAGCCATGACCGCGAGCGCGAACGTTCTGCGGGAGAACTTGTTTTCGGGGATGAAGCTCGAGGCCGTCGCCCTCGCTCAAGTCGCTGCTCGCAACGCAATAGCGGCGTAGCTGGACGCGAACACGACCGCATAAGCGGTGGCCACGCTGGCGGCCGACGATGGGAGCACCATCAGCCACGCGTTTTACTTGCCGCCGTCCAATGTTCGGTGGCGCATGTGGTAGGTGAAGTGACGGACCATCCATGTCCATCATCATCGACCTCACATCCACCGGCACCGCCGAGGTCGGGGACTCCTCCGGGGATGAGCAGGGCATGGGAGGTGGCAGTGCATGGTGTGCCAACTGGCCGGTCCGTCTCTCCTGTTCTACTGTTCCTCGCCGGAGACCGCACCTTCACTTCACGGGTCTTTAACCCCGCCCTCATACATGGAGATCGCAAATGGAGGATGTCGTCTGCTGCCGTAGAATAGGTTTAGGGTCGGGTTTCTTCTATTTTTCTGTCCTGTAAAAGTTAGAAATGTAATGATTATCTGCCGTGTTTGCATGAATGTCGTCTCGTGTATACGAACATTCACAATAATAGTAAGATATATTGGCCGTGTTTGGATACTCTAACTCGGTTAGAGGTTAGAGTTAGATTCTAACCCTGTACTAACCCTAAACTAACTCTAACCAAAGAGGTGTTTGGATGGCAGGTGTCGTGGTTTTGTCACGGCAGATGTCCTAGCATAAGGACTTAGTCGTGGAGCCATCACTACGGGTTGGCATAAAGGGGTTAAAGCGGACAAGGACGCAAGGGATTTTATACTAGTTCGGCCCCTTCGATGAAGGTAAAAGCCCATGTCTGGTATTGCTAGGGTTTCGATGACCAGGGAGCGAATCCGCTTTGCCTCTGTCTCGAGTTGTTGTCCTCTCTCCCTGAACCGCCGCCGGGTCATCCCTTTATATACACATGATGACGCCCGGTCCAGTTTACAGAATCCCAAGGCCGGCTCATAAACGTGCCCGGTTCGGTCTCTATCTTTCCTATCTTACAGTACAAGTTACACGCCACATGACAGTTTACATTTACGGGCGCTAACACCTTTTGGGCCCTGGATCTTTAGTCTTATGTAATAGAGCGCCATACTCTATGTCTTAATGGGCTTCAGTAGAAGTAATTCTTTATAGGCATAAACCGGCCCCTCCCGGGCAGTTTATACCTAATAGTTATATCCCTGACATTAGGCCCTAGATTGAGTTGAACCTGGTCATGTCAATCTTCCATACTTCGGAAAAGTTTGGTCCTTCGTGGCTTCAAATGATCTTGTAAACCGCCATGACGTCATCTTCTTGGATTACGTCGAACCACCATGATTTCACCTGCTCATTTAATACTTGTACCTGTTTTAATCTTTATTTATTAAAATATCCGAAGATCGAGGCGATAGTGCCGTCCCATATCCACTTTTCGGGTTCCTTGATTCCCGCGCCTGCCGTTTAACCTTTTGGCTTATAAATAGGGCGAGGGGTCATTTCTCCCCCCCCCCTCGTCTCTTCGCTCCTTCTTCTTCCTCGCTCCTGTCCATGCCTAAGCACCACCGCCGCCGTCGACCTTCACCTCTTCTTCAACCCAGGCCGCTGCATCTACCTGTTTGGACCAGAGCTTCACCGACGCGCCTCCGCATCCGACAACTCTGGTAAGTCTTTTCCTTACTTTCCATATAGATCTCATTAGGGTTTCTCCCGCTAGTTCGTCAAGCCTGGGGCGCTGTTCTTCGCTGTTCTCCCCTGTTCTTTGTCGTAGCTCTGATGGCTAGTGTAGATCTAATGCTTTTGCCTGCGATTGTAGTAATAAATCCACTCATTTAACGTGCTTATCCTTCTTTAAAGTACTCCCCAATGTATGTTCATTTGAACTGCTGCAGTATCTGTTCAGTGTTGATCCTGAATATTTCTGAACTTTTTGACATGCTGTAGATCTGTAATTTTGTTGCTGTTTTGCGAAACCTATTTTTCAATAACTTTAGATATGCACCTTTCATACTCTCACTGGTAGTTTAACTTTAGAAAAAGCATAACCCGGGAGGTATCATTAGGCCCCACTTAAACCGCCATTGCAGTTGCCCTCATAACACTTCCGATAGCTAATTCCGGTTTATTGTTGCATATTTCTCAATACCTGCCAGTTATAGATCATAAACCAGCCCTTCGTTGCGATTTCAGCTTTTTCCCTCGAAATGGCAAAGCAAGCCAAACAATTTACTTCCTGCAACTGGGTCCCGTGTCGGGTTACTGAAAAGGAACTGAACGGTTAGGTTGAGGCTGGCGCTTTAGGCAAGAAGGACGTCATCCATTGGAGAGTCCCAAGACCGGAATGTCCTCTGGAGCCCAAAGATGGAGAAGTGATTGTATTTGTTGATCATTTATCCCGTGGGTTTAGCCCTCCCGGATCAAAATTCTTTCAAGATATTGGACCAAACTCTATGTCCAATATTTGCAATTTTCAAGTATTCTGCGAAGCTTATTTGCAAGAAGAACCTTCAGTTGAAATGTTTAGGGATTTCTTCCACTTAAACCGCCGCACAGAGTTTACGGACGGGCCCAACACTGAACTTGGTGGAATGTCCATCCAAAAAAGGAATGATGTCAGCTTTCCTCACGCCAAACACCACAGTCATCCTATAGATTTGAACCATACTTGGTTTTTACTGTCTAAACACATCTCCAGCCGATGAAAATCCTTTGCTGGGTTATCGTCCTCATTGGCTTCCCGATAATCATCCTTCCCCCCAACGTCTAAGTGCCCAGGAGCGATCCCAATATGCACCGCAGCTTTCAAAGCTCCGGGACTTCACCGCAAATGGCTTAACATGCATTGATTTTGTTCGCTGTTGGATTTCTTGGAATATTCTACAGCTAAGCCGGCATTCCGGTTTGATGTGTGAATACACCAGAGATCCCAAAGATCCTCTACGCCATACTGAAGTTGTGCTGTCAGAGAGTGAAATCAATGAGTCTGTTAAGAAAATATTGAATGAACAGGTGGACGCCTGCAGCAAAACTTGGCTGGCCCCTTTCTGTGAATCCAATAAACCGCCATCGATAAATCTTCTTATATTGTTTGCTTTATTTCAATCTATTGAAGTATCCTTTCTGAGTGACCCCTCAACCTTTATCAGGGTAATGATCCATTTTGGAAGAGGAAACCTCAAGATAAACCTGTGAAGGCAGCTCGTCTTAAAACCAAGACTGTTAAGAAAACTGCAAAAAGGAAAACCAATGAGACATCTGATTTAAACCTTGATGATGATGATGAACCGGCTTCAGAGGTATCACTTGACTCCCTTGGCTCCCTTTTCTTGCATCTTATTGATAGTGATTATACTCAGGAAAGCATTGAAGGCAGCCAGGCTGATGATGTTGAGGTAATTACCATTTCCTCCGGTTCAGATCCTCTGCCAACACCGAAAATTCGTCAAGCAAGCCGGAAAGTATGATTTTCTCACCCTTTAGCTTACTTGGACCCAAACTTTATTTTGAAGAAACAGCAACATGAAGCTCGCCGCACCACACGGCACAACGGTCAAGTAATCACATCCACCGGTTTACCACATACTCCGGCCCGGAAACGTCGATCAGAGGTCTTGTATATTCCAGATGCTCTTTATCCCAAAGCGGGTCATTTCCGCCAGCCTCTTAATCCGTCTGACTCAAATTATCAGGACACTCCTCGTTCGTCATCTGGCAAGTAAACAGCCACATAACTTCCTCCTCTCAAAACTATTCATGGGTGAGTTTTTATTTCCCTATTAATCCTTCTCTTTTACTCCACTGACTATCTTTACTTTTATCTTTTGCAGTAGGCCAAAGCCTAGCAAGAAGGCTAAATTAAGTAAACCGGCAGGTGATGATATAAACCCTGAACCGGAAAAAACTCCAGAGCCAGCAGAAGAAAATGCTGATGCCTTGCATGATGATCCTCCTCCACCGAATCATGAAACTTTTACTGAACAAGAAGCTGCGCCAATGGACCTTGGTGATAGTCAAACTAGCCCAGTCAGGGCCAGTAATAATCCGGCCAGCCCTGCCAAAGCCGCTGTTGTTGCAACAGATGATGTTATAATTACCGGTTTTGGTCACACCACTCCTGGTGAACCCGTTGCTTTATCAAAACATACCGCTAAAAAGAAGTCTCTAGTAAGGACAAAGGCAAATGGAATGCCGATTTGTCAAGCTATGCTCAACTCAGCGCCCATGATCTTCATTCCGGCTATCTGAACCGGCTGTATACAAGCCGTGATTATGAAGCCGGTTTAGTGAATCTTATGAAGGAACGATATGAGGTAAACTTCTGCTTAATTTCTGCAATATTATTCCTGCCTAAGCCCAATAGCTTGTCTCGACTCCACCGTAGCCCCAAGTGCTGGTTTATCTCTTCAGGATGAATTGGGACTTCAGAATACCAAATATGTAGCTTTTTGCCTGTGTAGCTCCCAAGGGCCGGTTTATCTATTTAAGATGAATCAGGACTTTTATTTTGTAACCCTATTTTGAACAATAATGCATTAGCCCCCAAGTGCCAAGTGTATAACTCGTTATGTGCTTGGGACTTTGATAAAGATGCTTGATAACTGCAAATACACATTAGCTCCCAAGTGCCAAGTGTATAACTTGTTATGTGCTTGGGACTTCCAATATGCTTTACCAATATATGATGTGTGCATATCTTTGCAGGCTGATCTAAACCAAAAAGAATCTCAAGTGGCTGACCTTCAAGAAAACCTGAAATTCGAGCAGACAACCGCTTCCAAAGCCAAAGATGAACTGATCAGCGCTTTAGCACGCATGGAAAAATTGAAGAATGACTTCCAGAAGGAACGGGCGGATCGGGAGGCAGAAAGAGCCGCTTTGGAGAAAATGGCAGTTGACGCAGAGGTCGCCCTTAATCCGGTGTCTGAAGAGCTATCTGGCCTAAAGCGCCAAATAAACGCTATGACCACCGCTGTATTTGGTAAGCACCCTTATCAGAATTCTGAATATGATCTCTACAATCTTCCGGTTTAACACTGGTTCCCTTGATGCAGCAAAACGTACTGCTCATCTTGGCGCTGATATGCAGAAGAGGCTGAGGCTGCCTGTACTCTAATAGAGCAGCTCTATACCGGCGCACAGAGAATCATCTGTACCGCCTCTCATAACAAACCGGCCCCAACATTGATCAAAGAGACCTTGGAGAAACTGTCAGTGCTACCCACCCGGTTTGAAGAGCTAAAGAAATTGGCTGCGAGGGCGGGCGCTTTAACTGCATTAACTTGGACAAAGGCATGGGTCCCTGATCTTGATCCGGCGGACGTAATAAATGGCTATCCAAGCATGAAAGAAGACGGATCAGAATTCACCAACGAAGACCTGCGAGCTTTGACGAGAGAAATGCGGCCCTTGGCCAGCAAACTAGCCGATGAAGCTGATCTATCCCGTTATCAGGCGGGTTATGATGCTGACATTCATCGGATTAACGCGCCTATCCATGATGCGGAGGATCTCATCCTGCCCATCTGTAAGCACACTTACACCCCTGATGTTGACCCCTCTGAGCTTATAAGCGATGAAGCTGTTTTCCAGGCTCTGACTAGGATCAATTGGGCAACCACTGACTTCCAGCTGCTGGATGGAAACGAGGAAGAGACTGTGCAGGGTGATCCACAACCGTCTAGCCGGGCTGACGAAGAGTCATGAACCGATGCCAGTTTAACTTTTAATATGTCGCAATATTTGGTGAGGAACGGATATTCTTTTGGGCTGCAAAACACCCTGTAATAGGCTAGTTGAAACATTTGGTCTATCATGTCATCATGCATATTTCTTCTGCATAATATTGCTTAATCCGGAAATTTCATAGTATTTCTGCTTATTACGCTGAACAACTTTACTCAACCTGTTTCTGCATAAGACAAAATTTAAAGGGTCCTGGCGGTTTATCGCCGGACGGGTCATAATGCCTAAATACATGATCTAGGTTTATAACCTAAGCTGTATTAAAATACGAAACATATATCATACCTGTGATATCAAATCATGACGTTGGCTTGACCAACTTTTGTAGTAAGGGTGATGATCCCGAATTGTGAGTATTAATGACTCCTGCAATATTTCACCGGTTTACAATGAAACCATACCGGGTTGTGATAATCACCGGATTTGCTGCAGATAATACTAACGATTTGTAATCAAACCAGACCAGGTTGTGATAAACACCGGTTTATTAACGGTGGTGACTTGTAGCCAACCACTAGGCCGAATCGATAGATATCGGTTAAATACCGATGATCTCAAAAGATAAGAAACTTGGCAAACAAAAACAAAGAAACACTTGTAGTCGAGGCTTTTTACGAGTTGCCAGGCTCCAAATTCAAGGCTTTTCATGGGCTGCCAGGCCGCTGAGTTAAACCATTTCACAAAGCCTGTTAAGATGGACCTCACATTAACCAATCGTCGTTTTAACATTGACAAGTTCAGGGTCTGTATAAGATTGACTTGTTCAATCGTTTGACGGGTCATGCCAGGTTTACCTGGACGGAGTGACTTACTTGATGCAGGCAGGTTAACCCAGGGTTTTAGGTGTATACACTAGGCTTCCAAGCCGTGGCTTGATAGCCTATTACAAGGTCCTTAAAAGCTCTTTATCGCTGTGCGACAAGAGCCCCCAAGTAACATTGTGAGCTGTGCTCAATGGGTGCCTATGTTTGAGTTGTGCTATGCATCAAACTCTCTTTTGCCCCATACCATCATGTTGGCTTGATAGCCAAATTACTGAAGTAACCAGAGCTGTGCTCTTATGATGATATTGGCTTGATAGCTGGTCTAAGAGGGCCATAGGAACTCCGTTTTATACACAGAAGCCCCCATGTGATAAACTCTTATGAAAAAGTAGCAGATACCCTGCTTTAACAGGGATGCCGGTTTATTATATTGATCATAATATATACATTGTGAATATATGTACATAAAGCGGAGCCTATGGCTCAGGTGTAGTAAGGCCGAAGATGAGCGATGTTCCACGACCGTCGGGTCTCCTCCTCCGCGGTGCGTGAGTCCTTGTGTTCTCGAACATCGATGAGGTAGTATGGCCCATTGTGTAGATTCTTGCTGACCACAAAGGGTCCTTCCCAAGGCGGGGATAGCTTGTGCATATCTGTCTGGTCTTGGATGAGCCGGATCACTAGATCGCCTTCTTGAAACGTTCTGGTTTGGACTCGGCGACTATGGTATCGACGTAGATCCTGCTGGTAAATTGCCGATCGAGCCGCTGCAATGCCATACTCCTCATCCAGCCGGTCCAATGCTTCTTGCCGCGCCTTCTAGTTATCAGCTTCAACGTAAGCCGCCACCCAAGGTGAATCATGACGAATGTCACTAGGGAGAACCGCTTCAGCTCCATATACCATGAAAAAAGGCGTGTAACCCGTGGACCTATTGGGCGTGGTGTTGATGCTCCATAACAAAGAGGGTAATTCCTCCACCCAACAACCCGGCATCCTCTGCAAAGGAACCATGAGCCGGGGCTTGATGCCTCTCAAGATCTCTTGAGTGGCTCTCTCAGCTTGACCATTGGACTAGGGGTGAGCCACTGAAGACACGTCAAGCCGGATGTGCTCTCGTTGACAAAATTCTTCCATAGCCCCCTTGGACAAATTGGTGCCATTATGAGTTATAATACTGTGTGGAAAGCCAAACCGGAAAATCACCTTCTTGATGAATTGAACTGCCGTTGCTGCATCACACTTGCTGACTGGCTCTGCCTCAACCCACTTGGTAAACTTATCAACTGCCACCAGAAGGTGGGTCTTCTTATCTGCAGATCTCATAAAGGGCCCAACCATGTCTAGCCCCCAAGTCGCGAATGGCCAAGTAATTGGAATCATCCTCAATTCTTGAGCTGGTATATGAGCACGCCGTGAGAATTTCTGGCAAGCATCACACTTTTTGACTAGGTCCTCTGCATCAGTATGAGCCGTCAGCCAATAGAACCCATGACGAAAAGCTTTAGCTACCAAAGACTTTGAACCGGCATGGTGACCGCAATCTCCTTCGTGTTTCTCTCGAAGAACCTCGCAGCCTTCTTCTGGCGAGACGCAACGTTGAAACGCCCCGGATACGCCGCAATGGTGCAGTTCCCCATTGACAATAGTCATCGACTTGGACTGCCGAATTATCTTCCTTGCCAAGACTTCATCTTCTGGTAATTCGCCTCGGTTCATATACGCCAGGTATGGGACTGTCGAATCGGGAATAGCGTGAAGTGCTACTACCAGCTGAGCCTCTGGATGAGGAACAACCAAATCTTCTTTTGAAGGTAATTTCACCGAGGGATTATGCAATACGTCCAGGAAGACATTAGGTGGAACCGGTTTACGCTGGGAACCCAGACGGCTTAATGCATCGGCCGCTTCATTCTTTCGCCGTTCCACATGGTCCACCTGATAACCCTTGAAGTGCCCAGCGACAGCGTCCACCTCTCGACGATATGCCGCCATAAGCGTGTCCTTGGAATCCCAAGTACCAGATACTTGTTGGAACAACCAAGTCTGAGTCACCGAAGCATTTAACCCGGCTTAAATTCATCTCCTTAGCCATTCGAAGACCATGGAGGAGAGCCTCATATTCAGCTGCATTGTTAGTGCAAGGGAACATTAAACGGAGGACATAACAAAACTTATCACCTGGTGGGGAAGTTAATACGACTCCAGCCCCTGAGCCCTCCAAGTGCCTGGATCCATCGAAGAGAATAGTCCAGTACGTGTGATCCGGTTTCTCCTCCGGCGCTTGCAACTCCGTCCAATCGTTGATGAAATCCACCAGTGCTTGAGATTTGATTGCAGTTCGAGGCACATATTTTAGCCCGTGAGGACTAAGTTCAATGGCCCACTTGGCAACCTGGCCAGTTGCTTCTCGGTTCTGGATTATATCACCCAGAGGGGCAGAACTGACCACAATGACGGGATGACCTTGAAAATACCACTTAAGCTTCCGGTTTGCCATGAAAACTTTGTATACTAGTTTCTGCCAATGCGGGTATCTCTGCTTCGACTCAATGAGCACCTCGCTGATATAGTAAACCGGTCTTTGAACCGGATATTCCTTCCCCGCCTCCTTGCGTTCCACTACAATGGCAACACTTACGGCTCGGGCATTAGCGGCCACGTATAATAACATCGGATCATTAGCAACCGGAGCAACAAGGATAGGCGGTTCTGCCAGCTATTTCTTCAAGTCCTCGAACGCAGCATCAGCAGCATCGCTCCCGACAAAGCGGTCTATCTTTTTCATCATCTAGTAAAGCGGGATGGCCTTCTCTCCCAAGCGGCTGATAAATCGGCTTAGTGTCGCGATGGGGCCTGTCAGGCATTGAACATCGTTGATGCACGCCGGTTTAGCCAAGGACATAGTTGCCTTGATCTTCTCCGGATTAGCTTCAATTCCCCTGTTTGACACCAGGAACCCCAGGAGCTTGTCTGCCGGTACAGCAAAAACGCACTTGGCCGGATTAAGCATCATCTTATAAACCCGAAGGTTATCAAAAGTTTCCTTTAAATCAGCTATCAACATTTCTTCCTTCCTGGATTTTACCGCAATATCATCCACATAAGCATGAACGTTTCGCCCAATCGGCTTATGAAGACAATTCCGTACGCAACGCTGATAGGTTGCCTGGGAACTCTTGAGCCCGAAGGGCATGGATACATAGCAGAAGGCTCTAAAGGGAGTTATGAAAGCTGTTTTCTCCTGGTCCTTAACTGCCATCTTGATCTGATGATAACCGGAATATGCATCCAAAAAACTTAAGCGCTCACAACCCAACGTAGCATCAATGATTTGATCAATACGGGGAGAGCAAAAGGATCAGCCGGGCAAGCCTTGTTCAGATCTGTGTAATCAACACACATTCGCCAAGTGCCATTCTTTTTGAGCACTAGCACCGGATTAGCCAACCATTCAGGATGAAACACTTCAATGATAAAACCTGCCGCCAAGAGCCTGGCTACATGTTCACCAATAGCCTTGCGCCTTTCTTCATTGAAGCGGCGGAGAAATTGCTTAACCGGTTTAAACTTGGGATCAATATTAAGAGTGTGCTCAGTGAGTCCTCTCGGTACACCTAGCATGTCAGAAGGTTTCCATGCAAAGATGTCCTGATTCTCATGGATGAACTCGATGAGCGCGCTTTCCTATTTCGTATCCAAGTTAACGCTGATGGTAAACTACTTGGATGAATCGCCAGGAACGAAGTCGACCAACTTAGTCTCATCAGCTGATTTAAACTTCACAGCCGGATCATTCTCTGTAGTCGGCTTCTTCAACGGAGACATATCCGTCGGATCAACATTGTCCTTGTAAAATTTTAACTCCTCGGTTGCACAAACTACCTCGACATAGGCTGCATCACCTTCCTCGCATTCCAAAGCAATTTTACGGCTCCCATGTACCGTGATAGTTCCTTTATGACCCGACATCTTGAGCTGCAGATAAATGTAACACGGCCTTGCCATGAACTTAGCATAAACCGGCCGTCCGAACAAGGCATGATATGGGCTCTTGATTTTTACCACCTCAAAGGTCAAAGTCTTCGACCTCGAGTCATGCTCATCTCCAAAGGTAACCTCCAGGTCTATCTTATCGACCGGATACACCAATTTACCAGGTACCACGCCATGGAAAACAATGTTGGATGGCTTGAGCTTCTTGTCTGTCAGCCCCATGCGACGGAAGGTCTCATAATACAGGATGTTGATGCTGCTGCCCCCGTCCATGAGCACTTTAGTGAACTTATACCCCCAACCTGAGGCACCACCACTAATGCCAGCTGACCCGGATTATCAACCAGGGGCGGATGATCCTCACGACTCCACACTATGGGCTGCTCCGACCAGCGTAAGTAACGAGGTACTGCCGGTTCAACAGAGTGCACCGCCCTCTTATAGACCTTCTGATCCCGTTTGCACAAGCTAGTGGTGAAGACATGGTATTGCCCGCTACTCAGTTGTTTCGGGTTACTCTGATAGCCTGATTCTTGTTGCTGGTGATTGCCCTGATGATTATAACCACCCTAGCTGTTTTGCTGGTTGTGCCCGTTCTGACTGCCGTGGCCACCCTGATTGCTTTGGAAACCTGGACCGGAACCACCACCTTGATAACCCGGCCCGTGGAAACCAGGGCCTAAACCGTCGGACGATCCATGATCGTATTGAAACCGAATTTTGAACTCCCTCATAATAAAGCAGTCCTTCCAGAGGTGTCTGGCTGGCTTTTCCTTCGTGCCGTGCCTAGGGCAAGGCAGATTCATCTGGCGCTCTAGATTAATGTTTGATCCTCCACCCCGTGGGGGCGGTCTACCTTTGCAACGTTGTCCATCATCCTGTGTACTAGTGTTAGCCACAAAATCTGAATTGCTATCTGCTTTACGCTTACCGCTGTATCCTTGATTTGCCGGATTAGATTGCGGCGCTTTACCATTCTTCTTTCCTTTTCTGGACTTCTCATCATCAGACTCTGGGTATTTGGCACTATCCGAATCGGCATACTTCACCAGGCCCCCCATAAGTGTTCCCATGTCATTACAGTGACGCTTGAGCCGTCCCAACTTCAGCTTCAGAGGTTCGAACCGGCAATTGCCTTCCAATGTCACCACTGTTGTGTCCGGATTGATGCGGTCTGAGGAATTCAAGATCTCTGACACCCGGTGCACCCAATGACTCGTTGATTCATTCTCCCCTTGAACATAGGCCGCCAAGTCTACAATGGACATGGGCTGCTTGCATGTATCCTTTAATTTATTGAGAAACCGGCGTCGTAACTCGGCCCATGATCCGATGGAATTTTGCGGTAAACTTTTTAACCAAGTACGAGCCGCGCCCTTCAACATCATGGTGAAGTATTTAGCACACACCGCATCGTCCACGTCCAGTATCTCCATTACCATCTCGTAGCTTCCAGCCCACGCTTCGGGGGATAGATCGGCAGTATAACTGGCCACCTTGCGCGGTCCTTTGAAGTCCTTAGGCAGCCGCACATTGCGTAAAGCGGGGGTGAGACACGGTACTCCCAAGGAGCTAGAAGAAACTCCTGGATCGACCGTGGTAGACGAATGAACTGTCGTAGGCTGACGGGCTTCATATTGTCCTGCTAACTCGTTCTCTCGGTGCTGTCTGCCCTGATCCACTACCTCTTGAGCATTTGCACCTCCACCAGCCGGGTTATCCCTATGCGGCGGGTTATGGTTCCGCGCACTAGTTGATACGGCCGGTTCATCCATATGCCTACTGTAACTCTGGCTTGGGCGGGGGGTGAATGAATCCTCTCGCGGCTGTGAGAATAAGCCTGCTACTGAGTTAAAGTCGTCTCCAGGAACTCCCTAGCTCGTCGCGCCTCCACTGCTATAGGGGATCCTCCTTCAATGGGAAGGGCCACCAATCGTGAAGCGGCTGCAACTATGTTATCCAAGGGGTTGGAGTAGTGACCTAGAGGCGTTGGTGTATGCTGTGATGGAACGATCTGGTGGGTTGGATCCGCGGCTCGCTGCTGGACCGACGCCCCCGTTCTAGGCACCTCTCCCCGGTTTATCGCCGGCTGATTGGTGGTCCCTGCTCCTGGCGTACTGAAGAGGTTCCTTGCTTCATAAACCAGCGGTAGGCGAGACTGGCGCCTTCTCCTTATTACGTCGTCTGATGCAGTCTGATCCAATAGGAGCCGATAAGCCTGAGCATCTAACTCGGCTTGCCTTGCAGCCATCCTAGTGTTTTTAGCGGCCAGGTCCAACTTTGCTTGATCTATCTGACCCCTTACTTTCGCAACTTCTCCGTCGTGTTGTGCCTTATCAGCCTGGATGACCTCCGTGGTTAGCAGTGTCGTCAGAGTGTCGAATAAAGCGGATAGAACTTGAGTCGGCGGCTACACAGGGCCTCCTGCCCCGGCTGCTGTTGCCGCCGCCAGATCGGACGTTAACGCTGCCGCGGTCGAAGATTGTTGCCCAGATTGTGATCCGGGCATGAAGACCACAACCCGGCTTGGCGGATCAAGGGTGTCTGAAATACTGTCACAATCGGAACAGCCCCCAGACCGGCCATCCTGCAGCAGATATAAAGATTCGGTTTCTCCGGTAGATGACTCGTCGCCGGAATATACGACGGTCTCACCACCGGATTCTGATCCATCCTCAACTTCCGCTCCATGAACGGCTCCCTCAAAGACACGCTTCATGGCAGGCCGAATCCGGGCAGGTCTCGCACGCTGAGCTAACTCGACGAGGTTGGAGCAGATGTCCGGCTCAGGGCCCGGTTCGCCGATCTTGCCGATGAAAACATGGATGCCACCAAAGGGGACCCGGTACCTGTACTCGATTGAATCGGCCTCGGGGCCCCAGCCTGCATCGTCGATGTAGATCTTGCCACGACGACTCTTAGTCATCCGGCCCACTGCATAGCCCTTAAGTCCTTCAAATCTGCCCTCTAAGAACTCGAAATCATCGTGCGATAGCCCCATGGTGGGCGCCAACTGTTGTGGTTTTGTCACGGCAGATGTCCTAGCATAAGGACTTAGTCGTGGAGCTATCGCTACGGGTTATCTTAAAGGGGTTAAAGCAGACAAGGACACAAGGGATTTTATACTAGTTCGGCCCCTTCGATGAAGGTAAAAGCCTATGTCTAGTTTGGTGTGGTATTGCTAGGGTTTCAATGACTAGGGAGCGAATCCGCTTTGCCTATGTCTCTAGTTGTTGTCCTCTCTCCCTGAACTGCCGACGGGTCGTCCCTTTATATACACAGGATGACGCTCGGTTCGGTTTATAGAATCCCAAGGCCGGCTCATAAACATGCCCGGCTCGGTCTCTTTCCTTCCTATATTACAGTACAAGTTACACGCCATATGACAGTTTACATTTACGGGCCCTAACACCTTTTGGGCCCTGGATCTTTAGTCTTCTGTAATAGAGCGCCATACTCTATGTCTTAATGGGCTTCAGTAGAAGTAATTCTTTATAGGCATAAACCGGCCCCTCCTGGGCGGTTTATACCTAATAGTTATTGTCACACCCTGCATTTTGTAACATGTCATTTGCATTAATAAAACATGAAAATTTGGACCAACAATTTTTTTGGCATCATTTGGCTTTTATTTGGAATTAAGTTTTTCTCTCTGTAATTTTCAAGTGCTCTTTAAAGTCAACTACTTCATCTTATATACTTCATCTCCTTACCCCAAACTTCTGCCCAATGATCATACCAAGTGTATATAACAGTATAGTATTTCCTTACAAAAATAATTGGGCCAAAAAGTATTTTCAAAAATTAGTTTTTCCAAAAACCCCTGAATTGAGGTTTGCACTTAAAGTGCTTGATTTAGGGTGAGAAAAATATTTCAAAGAGTATATTTGAAACCTAGTAGGTATAGGACTCCCATAAACCACAAAAATATAATTTAAAAAGTTATTTTCCTATTTTATTTAAAAGCTTTTTCTTAAGGCCAGAAATGGTCTTTAATAGGGAAAAATTATTTAACTATTTCAAAAATATTTGCCAAAATTCAGGGAGACTCTTCAGACATATATTGTCCATATATAAGAGTTTCAACACTTGGTCATGTTCAAAATATTCGACAAATCCCTCATAAACCCTTTCTGGATATTTCAAGCTTTTGAAATATTTACAAAGGAAATATTCTCTAAAAATTCCAGGGAAAATTCTATCATGTCATATATGACATATTTGATGATCTTGCCAAGCCCCATGCCTTGGGAAGCAAGAAAACCTCATCAAACCCCTCAAAACCATTCTGCCCATTTTTGAAGTTTGAGCAACTTTACATTGCCAAACTTGTCCAAATGCTCTCAAACTTGGTACACGTGCTAGAATGGTCTAATAATGCATCTAGACCAAATGGCACAAGCTTTGGAAAAGGGTAACTTGATCAGAGTACCCCAAAACCATTTCTATTCAGATTCAAATTTGAACAACTTTACACTACAAACTTTTTACTTGTGACCTAAAACTTTGTGGGCATGATCACAACCCCAAATGATGACACTACACCAAGTGGTGCATCAAGGAGGGATTATTTGCTTAACTTAAACTTGGAAAATCCAGTTCTATTGATTTCTAGGGTTTACCAAAGTTACATTGGCAAGTTTCTTCAAATGAGCCCAAACTTGGTGGAACACCCTATTTCTATATACCATTTGATCCTGTTAAGTCTCATGTCTATTGGAAATCATTTGATTGCCCAAAACCACATCAAACACCTTCTGGTGATTTTCCAAAATTATCACTTTCACCTCTTTCCTTGTTCTCCTTGAGCTAGGATTTTTACCATAGTTTCCCCAAGTCCCCTTCCACCTCGAGTAACTCTCCCCTGGTCTCAGCTCAATGATTGATGGGGGGTAAAACCCCATTTTACATTCTGGACAACAACTTTCACCTTTCTCTCTCAGCCCTCTCTCCTTCTAGAAGCTCCCCCCTGGCATCCAACGTCCCTCTCACATTGTTTACTCCCCCTAGAGCCAATGGACATGGTGGCCGCGTCCAGAGCGCGTGGGACACGGCCATGCCGGCCATATGGGCGCTCTGGAGCGTGTTACAGTGCACTCCCGCACTGTAGCCGCGACCTGCCCGAGGCGCCCGACCACCTAGGGCGTCGGGATGGTGTCTCCCGAGGCCGCCTCGACGTCCACGACAAGGCAGCCCGTCGGCCCCCTCCTCCTTCTCCCTCCTCTCGCTCCAGTTTGCACGCGCGACGGCCACCCGAGAGCTCCAATGAGCTTCCTCACACGCGCGATGCCCTGGCCTTCCTCTGCTCTCTCTCTCTCTTCTCTTCCCTAGCTCTGACCGCATCGAGGAACGCCCCAGACACGACTCCAGCCCCACCCGAGCCCTGTGGCAACGAGCAGAAGCTCGCCGGCGCACGGGTCCACGGCACCCCGTCGTTCGCCTATAAAAGGACACCCCCGCGCCTCCCTCTCCTCACCACTCGCTCTCTCACACACCCAATCCTCCCCCAACACCACCCACTCCTCTCTAGACGGTCCCGAGCTCGAGATCGAGCTCGAGCACCGCCGCCTCGGGTCGCCGTCGATCAGGAGGTATAAGCCCTCTCCGCCGCTCCTCTCACTCGATCTAGGACTGCAAGATCTCACTGATCATTCCCCCCTTGTTTCCCCTCTCTTTAGCTGCCGGAAACGGCCGAAACCTCCACCACCCGAAGCAACTCCGCCGTGCCTCCTTGTCGCCGGAGAACCAGGCCACCCCGGCGGCCAACTCCACCTCCATCCGAACGGTGGCTCCTCCCTGAGCACGACGGTACCACCCACGCCTCCTCCTGTGCCCTATATCGCCAATGGCGAGCTCGCCGTCGCCTCTGGACGGAGGTAGACGACGACGGCCATGGGCCCTGTCCGTCAGCCTCACGCCCTGACGGGTGGGACCCCCCCGTCAGGTTTAAAAACACACGCGCGCGCGCACTGGTTCGTCCTCAGATCGAAGGCGTAATTTGCCTTTACGCCTTCGACGTGGCAGCCTCGCGCGGGCTGTTTTCCTTCTGGGCCTACTGCACTATGGCCTTTCTGGCCCATTGGCACAGTGCCATTTATTCTTTTTCATTTTGTGTCTATTTTATAAAAATTCCATAGGATAGAATATTTATCCAGATGAAATAATTCCAGTTCCTAAAATATTGTAATATTCCAACCTATTTTATGATATAACTTTCACCTATATTCATGAACCTTTTCTATACTGTTCAATTTTAAATTTAAATTTGAACACTAAAACCTCTGTTCAAAAATCCATGTACCCCATTCTGTCACTGCAAATCCCAAACTAAGAATTTTTGCCATCTTAGTTTTCCCTCCAGTATTTTATAAAAATAAGTTGACATTTTTCTGAGCACTTTGATTTTTCTCTTTTTATTATTGTCTAATTTTTCCGTTATTTATTGCGACGATTAGATATCGTGTTGGACGAAGTTGCTGAAGAAGAAGAAGGAGAAGGACTTGAAGGCTTTGAAGACCAAGCCAACCAAGGCAAGCAGCCCTTTGACCATGAAACCCCCTTTTTGTTCCTCGGTACCCTTTTATTTCCGATTGCATGATGATAAAGATTGACGGTGGTGAATTTGTTGGGTGCCACCACATGATGCATACCCCTACTCATCATCCTTACCATGTGCATAGATGCAATGACAAAGGATTAGTAGTTGATACATGATGTTGCATATGTACCATGAACCCTTCGTGGTTACATTCTTTCGAAAACCCCATTGGGTGCCCCTAATGCCCGAGGGTGATGTTGAGTTAGGTCACCACTTGAGGAAGAAGTGGTGTACCAAAGAAAGTTCTCGTGTGTGGGTAAAATAATGGATTAGATTTATGTGTGATTACCGTCCCAACCAAACATGTGCAACCACTCTACCCCTTATGGGACGGGGCATTATTGATTACTTAGGCTGATACTAGCATGGTGCCCACATCACTAGTGACGGGGGAGACTTGAGGTCACTCCCGGGACGTGGTCGTGCTTGGATAGGCGACCATGACTGTTTTTACAGGGCACCGGACACACTGTTGGTCCCTTCATGTATGCTTGACATTGTAAAAGGGACAAGTCCCACGATCTATCATTTGTACACGAGGGCCGTGCACCAACGAGTGGACCCTATGTTAGTGTCGTCTAGGGAAAGGTAATGACCGGGTGCTTCCCCCGAGTACTTGAGGTACTGCGGGATCGTGGGTGTCACGAAAGCTTCCCGGATCTTGTGGGTAAAGTGCGCAACCTCTGCAGAGTGTAAAACTATTCGAATAGCCGTGTCCACGGTCATGGACAGTTGGGGAGGTGCTACTTAAACTATGTCCAGAATTTTACAACCTCGGTGAAAGTGTGTGTGTGTGTGTGTGTGTGTGTGTGTTGAGTCAAGGTGGTGACTTGACTCATTGAAAGAACCAGATATGATTTGAACTTTATTTATGTTGATATCTGTAACCTGTCCTTGAGGTTACCCAAGTACATTGATGCATGTCTCACAAATGGTAGAATATCTTAGCTAGCTTGTAGCTAGGTTGCTTATTGTTATACAACTTGCATTGTTACCTTGAACCAAATCATGGGTTGCTTGCGAGTACATTCAAAGTACTCATTGTCTTGCCACTGGTTATTTAATTGGCCAGGCATGGAGGAGCAAGAATTTGAAGAAGAATTCTATGGAGACGAACATGCGAACTAGGACGCTTTCCCAGTCAGAATGCCTATAGGGTTAAGGCAGATGGCATGGGTTCTACTTATCTACGAAGACTTCCGCTACTCGAGTTCATTTGCTATTCAGCCCATCAGGCTTTATCTATGTAAGACTTGGCCATAATGGTCATAATTTGTGTAAGACGGTATGTATGGATGTAAGACTCTTGTTATTCAGCTTCTGTGTGTTCAGTGAGCATTGATCTCTGGGATCACTGTACACGTGCATTCGGTGAACTCGACTCTTAAGTTGGGGTCCCCACAGAGATGGTATCAGAGCCATCCTGACTGTAGGAAGCCTTAGTTAGCCTGGTCGTTAGTTAGGATGAGACCCTTTTCATAAACCTTCTGAACCTCTCTTCTTTTCTAAACCTTACCAAACCTGAGATATCATCAGCTTATTAACCTCTCCTATTCAACCTTTGTAGATGGCCGCTGTACCTGAAGAGCACCTGACCACTGGGTTCCCCTTGCATCTCGAGGATAGCCTCCAGGAGTGCCAGTTCCACCGAGCACCCATCCTCACCTACCATGAGCATTGGATTAGCGACACTGAGGTGGAGTACCATGTGGAAGTAATCGTGAAGGCAAACGATCCTCCCACAAGTTGGTTCTTCGAGGGACCCCAGATGGCAACACTACCCCTCGCTGTCGAGGCTGCTGCACTCAAGGCGCTAACCCGCCTCCGTGAACTTCTTTCGAAGATGGCAACCAAGATGACAACCCGCTTCTTGCCTTACCGGAAGGAAGGTGAAGATGAAAGCAGCGCGCAAGCCCCTTCACTAAAGGAAAGACTTCCACTTCGATTCCAGACCTATTTCAGCCTTTGTGCCGATAGCTTGGCACAAGATTTGGCCTCGGAATCGATGAAGCTCAGAAGAACTCCACAAGACCAAGGCACTTCTTCGTCGAGCACAAGAGAAGACGGATAGGATCAAGAAGGAAGGTGCGCCTCCTGGGCGACCCGCTATCGCGTATCGAGGTGGAAGGCCCTCAGGAGATGTATCTTCCAAGGATGAAGAGCCACCCCATCGACGCCGTATGACGGCAAGGGAATATCGCAAGTTTTTCCCTGCACCACCCACAAAACACCGCCGTATCCAACTCCTCCAGTCCCCCACACCCTCAAGTGATAGGGGGGCCCAGACAGATGAAGACAAGGAGGAAGACCCAGAAGAGCCAGAATACGCGACCGAGCATTCCGCCGCTTAGGCATTATTCGCAACTCGGATATGCCAGCTCGTGACCTCTACGGTAGGATAGGTCGTGTAACCCCTATGCGAAGTCGAGTCCTTGTATGGTTCATATGAAGCCATCTAGTGTTTGCTTTTGTTGTGTTTGGATGTACGTTGTATCTTCCCTTCGGGAATGTGTAAACGACTGCATCACCCATTTAGTATTTTAATGAATGTGTTTGGCCCTTTTGGCCCTTGCATGAAAATAATTAGTGTCACACCCACCCCCTTACTAGGAACCCATCTTTATTTCTTTCCCTCTTCATTCCAAATCATGAGACCTTTTCCGCTCCAACAGGATGCCTGTTGTAACTCGTACTGGTACCTCTACCCAGCGGCTCGAAGCCGGAGCATCCGCCCAAGCAGAGGCCGGCCAAGACCAAACCCACGACCAAGCTCCACCACCACCTCCCCCGAACATGGACATGGCTCAGCTTCTCCAAGCCTTCCGAGTGGAATGCCAAGCCAACATCGCAGCCCTCGAGATGATTGCTCAAGCTGTCACCAACAACCGCCAACCGGCGGGGAATGGCAATGGACGTTCCACGTTGGCAGAGTTCAAGAAGCATGCACCGCCAACCTTCATCGAGACTGTTGAACCCCTGGATGCAGACGACTGGGTCCGAACCATTAAGGACTTGCTGGAACTAGTCGGTTGCACCGAAGACCGCGAGAAGGTGGCTTATGCTGCCCACTGCCTCGGGGGACTGCTAGAGCTTGGTGGGATGGATTCAAGGTCATGCATGCTGGGCAAGACATCACTTGGAACAACTTCAAGGCAGAATTTCGCAAGGCCCATATTCCTTCCGGAATCATGGCTATCAAAAAGCGTGAGTTTTAAGCCCTGAAGCAAGGAAGTGGCACTGTCAAGGAGTACATGCAAAAGTTCAGTGTTCTGTCAAGGTATGCCCCTGAAGATGTCAGCATAGATGCTGCAAAAAGGGAGCGCTTCATGGAAGGCCTCAATCAGACTCTGCAGTACTCGCTTGTCGTGTGTGACTGCCCAACCTTTCCTGACCAGGTGAACAAAGCACTCATGCTTGAAGACAAGCGGCGTGCTCTGGAAGAAACTCGCAAGCGCAAGATGATCAGCAAGGGAAGTTCCAGCAACCAGAAGCCTCGCCCATGGCAGCAAGCCCCGGTCAAGCCAACCTATCAGCAGCCAAGAGCTCCTGCACCTCGCACCAACTATTAGCCTCAGCAGTATGCCAACCCAAGGCCAGCATTCAACCCCAACAACAGTGGTGGCAACAAGATCAATAACCCAAACCAAGTAACTTGCTTTGGATGTGGTCAGCCAGGACACATCTCAAGGGTGTGCCCCAACAAGAAGCTCGATGCCCCGCGCCCCAATGCGCAGAACCCAGGACAGTGCCGCGAGATGCCACCAAGGAACCAAGCCCCTCGCAACCCGCCCAACCATGGGAAGGGGCGTGTGAATCACGTCACTACTGAAGAAGCTCAGGAAGACCCGGACGTCGTGCTGGGTACGTTCCTTGTCAACTAAGCACCTGCAACTGTCTTGTTTGATTCTGGAGCCACGCAATCATTTGTCACTCAAAGATTTGCATTAAAAAGAGGCATGACCCCTACACCCCTGAATAACCCCATGGTGGTACAAACCCCCGGAGCGGAGATGAGAGCCAAGATAGGCTGTAAGGGAGTCAGTATCATCATTAACGGGGTAGATTTCCTAGCAGACCTTATCATCCTAAGATCACAAGGCTTGGATGTGATCCTAGGCATGAATTGGCTCAGCAAGCACCAAGGCTTGTTAGACTGTGCCAATCGGACTGTCACTATGACCAATGACCAAGGAGTAGATGTTAAGTTTGCTTCCAACTCCTCTTCTGCTCAAACCACTCAAGTCAACTATCTATCTAAAGTTGGACTGGAGCAAGTGTCGGTAGTATGCGAGTACCTCGATGTCTTTCCAGATGAGCTACCGGGAATGCCCCCTGACCACGACATTGAGTTCATCATCGAGCTCATGCCCGGGGCAGGACCCATCTATAAGAAGCCTTATAGAATGGGGACGGAAAAATTAGCCGAGTTGAAGAAGCAACTGGAAGAGCAGCTGAGGAAGGGATTTATCCGCCCAAGCGCCTCCCCTTGGGGATCACCTGTTCTATTTGTGGCAAAAAGGGAAGGTACCATCCTCTTATGCATTGACTACCGTTCCCTCAATAAGGTTACAATCAAGAACAAGTATCCACTTCCCAAGATTGAAGATCTGTTTGATCAACTCAGCGGAGCCAAGGTGTTCTCCAAGATCGACCTCAGATCTGGGTACTACCAGCTGAAGATCAGACCCCAAGATATTCCGAAGACGGCATTTGTAACAAGATATGGCCTGTATGAGTGCACGGTCATGTCCTTTGGATTAACCAATGCCCCAGATGAATAAAGTCTTCATGGAATATTTGGACAAGTTTGTTGTCGTCTTCATTGATGACATTCTTGTCTTCTCAAAGACGGAGGAAGAGCACGAGCAACATTTTAGGATGGTCCTAGACAAGCTTCGAGAGCACAAACTATATGCCAAATTCAGCAAATGTGAGTTTTGGCTGCATAAAGTTGGGTTCTTAGGTCATGTCTTGACCGAAGAAGGATTCTCAGTTGATCCCGCGAAGATCGAAGCTGTGACCCAATGGCAATCCCCAACGACCGTCAAGGAAGTTAGAAGCTTCCTCGGGCTTGCGGGCTATTACCGCACATTCGTGGAAGGATTCTCTAGCATTGTCCGGCCAATGACTCAGCTGCTGAACAAGGACAAGAAGTTCGAATGGATGCCAAAATGCGAAGAAAGCTTCCAAGAGCTCAAGAAGAGATTGACCACCGCTCCAGTTCTGGCAACACCTGATATTCACAAAGAATTCGTGATATATTATGATGCCTCTCGAACCGGATTGGGAAGCGTTCTGATGCAAGAAGGACGAGTCATATCTTACCTCTCAAGGCAGCTACGACCTCATGAAGAGAACTACGCTACTCACGATCTTGAGTTAGTAGCAGCGGTTCATTCCTTGAAGACTTGGCGACATTATCTCCTAGGGAAACAGTGTGAGATATACACAGACCACAAAAGTCTGAAGTATATTTTCACCCAGAAGGAATTGAACATGAGGCAACGGAGATGGTTGGAACTAATCAAGGATTATGACCTCAGTGTTCAATATCACCCCGGGAAGGCTAACGTGGTAGCCGATGCCTTAAGCAGAAAGGCTTGCTCCCTGAATGCCATAATTCAAAGAAGGCAGCCAAGCCTGTTTGAAGAGCTGGAACAATTTAGTTTGGAATTGGTTCCCCGTGGATTTCTAGACCATCTAGAAGTCAAACCAACCCTGATGGACGAAGTCAAGAAAGCACAAGGTGGGCACGCAAGCATTAAAGGCATCAAGAAGAAGAGGAAGCTAGGCAAGGCCCCAGTATTCTCCGAGGACGAGCATGAGATTGTTTGGTACAAAGGCCGCATCTGCGTACCAAACAAGATGGAGCTGAAGAATTTGATCTTGCAAGAAGTCCACGACACTCCGTATTCCATCCACCCCGGAGGAACCAAGATGTATCAAGACTTGAAGTAAAGATTCTGGTGGCATGGGATGAAAAGAGAGATTGCAACCTATATTGCAAAGTGTGATGTGTGCCAAAGGGTCAAGGCTGAATATCAGCGACCCGCTGGATTGCTCCAACCACTCCAGGTTCCTGAATGGAAGTGGGATAAAGTCGGAATGGACTTCATCACTGGATTACCAAGGTCGAATAAAGGACATGACTCCATCTGGGTCATAGTCGACCATTTGACCAAGGTAGCCCATTTCATTCCTGTCAAGACTACCTATGATGGCAATCAACTGGCAACTCTCTACATCGACAGAATCGTAAGCCTTCATGGTGTTCCTAAAGAGATTGTGTCAGATCGAGGAACCCAATTTACCTCAAGGTTCTGGAAGAAGTTCCAAGAAGCCTTGGGAACCAAGTTGTCTTTCAGCACAGCTTTCCACCCGCAGACCGTAGGTCAGACAGAGCGAGTAAATCAAATTCTCGAAGACATGCTCCGAGCCTGTGTCTTGGCATATGGAGCCAAGTGGGAAGATTGCCTCCCTTTTGCCGAGTTCTCCTCTAACAACAGTTATCAGTCGAGCCTTCAGATGGCACCATTTGAGATGTTGTACGGATGCAAGTGTCGCACACCCCTCAATTGGTCAGGGACTGGAGAAGGGCTAGTCTTTGGACCAGACATTCTCCGCGAAGCAGAAGAGCAAGTCCAACTAGTTAGACAACGTTTGAAGGTCGCCAAATCAAGATAGAAGAGCTATGCTGACACTCGTCACCGAGATATGTGTTTCCGTGTCGGAGACCATGTGTACCTGAGAGTAACTCCTCTGAAGGGAACCAAGCGTTTCCACGTTAAAGGGAAGCTCGCACCAAGGTTCATTGGTCCCTTTGAGATCACTGCACGACGAGGAGAAGTGGCTTACCAGTTGGAACTACCACCTGAGCTATCCAATGTGCACAACGTATTCCACATGTCACAACTGCGGAAGTGTCTCCAAGTTCTCGACAAGCCTGATCTCTACAAGGATGTTGATCACCAAGCCATTGATCTTCAACCTGATTTGACCTACCGTGAGAGGCCCATTTGCATTCTGGATGAAGCAGAGCGACGGACGCAAAGCCGCACCATCAAGTACTTCAAGGTCCAGTGGAGCAACCACACGGAAGCAGAAGCAACCTGGGAACATGAAGACTATCTTAGATCCGAGTATCCCGATATCTTCTAAAGCCTAGTTTAGGAATCTCGGGGATGAGATTCTTGTAAGGGGGGTAGGTCTGTCACACCCTGCATTTTGTAACATGTCATTTGCGTTAATAAAACATGAAAATTTGGACCAACAAATTTTTTGGCATCATTTGGCTTTTATTTGGAATTAAGTTTTTTCTCTGTAATTTTCAAGTGCTCTTTAAAGTCAACTACTTCATCTTATATACTTCATCTCCTTACTCCAAACTTCTGCCCAATGATCATACCAAGTGTATATGACAGTATAGTATTTCCTTACGAAAATAATTTGGCCAAAAAGTATTTTCAAAAATTAGTTTTTCCAAAAACCCCTGAATTGAGGTTTGCACTTCAAGTGCTTGATTTAGGGTGAGAAAAATATTTCAAAGAGTATATTTGAAACCTAGTAGGTATAGGACTCCCATAAAACACAAGAATATAATTTTAAAAGTTATTTTCCTATTTTATTTAAAAGCTTTTTCTTAAGGCCAGAAATGGTCTTTAATAGGGAAAAATTATTTAACTATTTCAAAAATATTTGCCAAAATTCAGGGATACTCTTAGGACATATATTGTCCATATATAAGAGTTTCAACACTTGGTCATGTTCAAAATATTGGACAAATCCCTGAGAAACCCTTTCTGGATATTTCAAGGTTTTGAAATATTTACAAACGAAATATTCTCTAAAAATTCTAGGGAAAATTCTATCATGTCATATATGACATATTTGATGATCTTGCCAAGCCCCATGCCTTGGGAAGCAATAAAACCTCATCAAACCCCTCAAAACCATTCTGCCCATTTTTGAAGTTTGAGCAACTTTACATTGCCAAACTTGTCCAAATGCTCTCAAACTTGGTACACATGCTAGAATGGTCTAATAATGCATCTAGACCAAATGGCACAAGCTTTGGAAAAGGGTAACTTGATCAGAGTACCCCAAAACCATTTCTGTTCAGATTCAAATTTGAACAACTTTACACTACCAACTTTTTACTTGTGACCTCAAACTTTGTGGGCATGATCACAACCCCAAATGATGACACTACACCAAGTGGTGCATCAAGGATGGATGATTTGCTTAACTTAAACTTGGAAAATCCATTCCTGTTGATTTCCAGGGTTTACCAAAGTTACATTGGCAAGTTTCTTCAAATGAGCCCAAACTTGGTGGAACACCCTATTTCTATATACCATTTGATCCTGTTAAGTCTCATGTCTATTGGAAATCATTTGATTGCCCAAAACCACATCAAACACCTTCTGGTGGTTTTCCAAAATTATCACTTTCACCTCTTTCCTTGTTCTCCTTGAGCTAGGATTTTTACCACAGTTTCCCCAAGTCCCCTTGCACCTCCAGTAACTCTCCCCTAGCCTCAGCTCAATGATTGAGGG
>LR738713.1:97062865-97073993 GCA_902687465.1 Secale cereale | reverse complement strand
GGGGGGGGGGTAAAACCCCATTTTACATTCTCGACAGCAACTTTCACCTTTCTCTCTCAGCCCTCTCTCCTTCTAGAAGCTCTCCCTGGCATCCAACGTCCCTCCCACATTGTTTACTACCCCTAGAGCCAATGGATATGGTGGCCGCGTCCAGAGCGCGTGGGACACGGCCATGCCGGCCATATGGGCGCTCTGGAGCGCGCTACAGTGTGCTCCCGCACTGTAGCCGCGACCTGCCTGAGGCGCCCAACCACCTAGGGCATCGGGATGGTGTCTCCCGAGGCCGCCTCGACGTCCACGACACGGCAGCCGGCGGCCCCCTCCTCCTTCTCCCTCCTATCGCTCTAGTTCGCACGCGCGACGGCCACCCGAGAGCTCCAATGAGCTTCCTCACACGCGCGATGCCCTGGCCTTCCTCTGCTCTCTCTCTTCTCTTCCCTAGCTCTGGACCGCAACGAGGAACGCCCCAGACACGGCTCCAGCCCCACCCGAGCCCTGTGGCAACGAGCAGAAGCTCGTCGGTGCACGGGTCCACGGCACCCCGTCGTTCGCCTATAAAAGGACACCCCCGCGCCTCCCTCTCCTCACCACTCGCTCTCTCCCACACCCAATCCCCCCCTACACCACCCACTCCTCTCCAGACGGTCCCGAGCTCGAGATCGAGCTCGAGCTCCGCCGCCTCGGGTCGCCGTCGATCAGGAGGTATAAGCCCTCTCCGCCGCTCCTCTCACTCGATCTAGGACTGCAAGATCTCACTGATCATTTCCCCCTTGTTTCCCCTCTCTTTAGCTGCCGGAAACGGCCGGAACCACCACCACCCGAAGCAACTCCGCCATGCCTCCTTGTCGCCGGCGAACCAGGCCACCCCGGCGGCCAACTCCACCTCCATCCAAACGGCGGCTCCTCCCTGAGCACGATGGTACCACCCACGCCTCCTCCCGTGCCCTATATCGCCAGCGGCGAGCTCGCCGTCGCCTCTGGATGAAGGTAGACGACGACGGCCGTGGGCCCTGTTCGTCAGCCTCACGCCCTGACGGGTGGGACCCCCCGTCTGGTTTAAAAACGCACGCGCGCGCGCACTGGTTCGTCGTCAGATCGAAGGCGTACTTCGCCTTTACGCCTTCGACGTGGCAGCCTCGCGCGGGCTGTTTTCCTTCTGGGCCTACTGCACTGTGGCCTTTCTGGCCCATTGGCATAGTGCCATTTTTTCTTTTTTCTTTTTTGTTTGTTTTATAAAAATTCCACAGGATAAAATATTTATCCAAATGAAATAATTCCAGTTCCTAAAATCTTGTCATATTTCAACCTATTTTAAGATATAACTTTCACCTATATGCATGAACCTTTCTGTACTGTTCAAATTTAAATTTAAATTTGAACACTAAAACCTCTGTTCAAAAATCCATGTACCCCATTCTGTCATTCCAAATCCCAAACTAAGAATTTTTGCCATCTTAGTTTTCCCTCTAGTATTTTATAAAAATAAGTTGACATTTTTCTGAGCACTTTGATTTTTCTGTTTTTATTATTGTCTTATTTTTCCGTTATTTATTGCGACGATTAGATACCGTGTTTGATGAAGTTGCTAAAGAAGAAGAAGGAGAAGGACTTGAAGGCTTTGAAGACCAAGCCAAGCAACCCTTTGACCATGAAACCCCCTTTTTGTTCCTCGGTACCCTTTTATTTCCGTTTGCATGATGATAAAGAGTGACGGTGGTGAATTTGTTGGGTGCCACCACATGATGCATACCCCTACTCATGATCCTTACCATGTGCATAGATGCAATGACAAAGGATTAGTAGTCGATACATGATGTTGCATATGTACCATGAACCCTTCGTGGTTACATTCATTCGAAAACCCCATCGGGTGTCCCTAATGCCCGAGGGTGATGTTGAGTTAGGTCACCACTTGAGGAAGAAGTGGTGTACCAAAGAAAGTTCTCGTGTGTGGGTAAAATAATGGATTAGATTAATGTGTGATTACCGTCCCAACCAAACATGTGCAACCATTCTACCCCTTATGGGACGGGGCATTATTGATTACTTAGGCTGATACTAGCATGCTGCCCACATCACTAGTGACGGGGGAGACTTGAGGTCACTCCCGGGACGTGGTCGTGCTTGGATAGGCGACCATGACTGTTTTTACAGGGCATCGGACACACCGTTAGTCCCTTCGTGTATGCGTGACATTGAAAAGGGGAAAGTCCCACGATCTATCGTTTGTACACGAGGGACGTGCACCAACGAGTGGACCCTATGTTAGTGTCGTCTAGGGAAAGGTAATGATTGGGTGCTTCCCCCGAGGTACTGCGGGATCGTGGGTGACACGAAAGCTTCCCGGATCTTGTGGGTAAAGTGCGCAACATCTGCAGAGTGTAAAACTATTCGAATAGCCGTGTCCACGGTCATGGACAGTTGGGGAGGTGCTACTTAAACTATGTCCAGAATTTTACAACCTCGGTGAAAGTGTGTGTGTGTGTTGAGTCAAGGTGGTGACTTGACTCGTTCAAAGAACCAGATATGATTTGAACTTTATTTATGTTGATATCTGTAACCTATCCTCGAGGTTACCCGTAAATTGATGCATGTCTCACAAATGGTAGAATATCTTAGCTAGCTTGTAGCTAGGTTGCTTATTGTTATACAACTTGCATTGTTACCTTGAACCAAATCATGGGTTGCTTGCAAGTACATTCAAAGTACTCATTGGCTTTCCACTGGTTATTTAATTGGCCAGGTATGGAGGAGCCGGAATTTGAAGCAGAATTCTATGGAGACGAACATGCGAACTAGGACGCTTTCCCAGTCAGATTGCCTGTAGGGTTAAGGCAGATGGCATGGGTTCTACTTATATACGAAGACTTCCGCTACTCGAGTTTATTTGCTATTCAGCCCATGAGGCTTTATCTATGTAAGACTTGGCCATAATGGTCATAATATGTGTAAGACGGTATGTATGGATGTAAGACTCTTGTTATTCAGCTTCTGTGTGTTCAGTGAGCATTGATCTCCGGGATCACTGTACAGGTGCAGTCGGTGAACTCGACTCTTAAGTCGGGGTCCCCACAGTTATATCCCTGACAACAGGATTAGATTGGCAATAAATGCTCTTTCTCAATCATTTGGCAGGGTAAGATATATTGTAGGAATTTGAAAATATATGGAATGATGATTCATTTTTGTGTGTATAAACTTAGAAGGTTTGACGCGAGACTGATACGTCCAAAACGTATCTATAATTGCTGCTTGCTCCATGCCACTTTTGGGTGATATTGCTATAATATTTATACACTTCCATACACTTTTGATCATATTTTGACTAACCTACTAATCCAGTGCACCCCAGTGCCAGTTTCTGTTTTCGGCTGTTTTTGTATTTCAGGTATTCACATTACGAGAACTGTCAGGAAAATCCAGAAAAATTATATAAAAAATAAGCATTCCAGAACCTACCTTGCGCCCGAAGTACAGCCGAGGGGGGGGGGGCACCAGGGCCCCTGGCGCCCTGGCGGTGCGCCCCCCTGGGCCGCGCCGGGGGGGCGCCTGGGCCCCTCGAGCCCCGTCTGGTGCCCCCTTCGGCATATATTTAGAGCGTCCTTCGAAACCCTCGGGACGGGAACTCTTTTTCGCGATCTCATCTCTGTTCCGCCGCCGCCGCCGCTTCCAAGATCGGGAGCACCAGGAGAACTCTTCCCGGCACCCTGCCGGAGGGGAGGATCACCATCGGGAGCCTCTCCACCACCATGGACGCCTCCCGGATGAGTTGTGAGTAGTCTCCCTTGGACCATGAGTCCATGACCAGTAGCTATGTGATGTTCTCCTCCCGTTCTTGTGCTTCACTAATTAGTCCTCGTGAGCTGCCCTACATGATCGAGGCACATATGTAATCCTTATGCTGTTGCTATGATGAGTTTGCTGGGATCCGATGGATTATGAGATTATATTCAGATTGATCTTGAGTAATATATTTGATCTACCTCTTTTATATTTATGTTCATAAGTAATTCTTGCATGTTCTCCGTTGTTATTTATTGCTTTGGCCAAGTAATACGTAGTGACTCCAAGAGGGAACGTTATGCTCGATTGTGGGTTCATGCCCCTCGATGACTAGCTTGAGTGACAGAAACATGAGTCTAGGGGATGTGCTGTTGCCACAAGGGGGAAAACAACGGTGCTTGTGCCCTTAGTATTCATGCTTATCTTTTCAAAGAGCTTTTGTTTAGTTGGTTGCTTGAACTCTCTTTAATTATCATGATCACCTTATTAAGAGAGTTTGCTTCCGTTGCATTGGTTAATATGCCTATGATAAAGATGCTACGTGCATAATGGTGCTTAGTAGTTCAGGTTTTCTTATGGTTAGTCTCAAATAGCTGGGGGATTCCCAATGTGTTATTGGAATACCAACTTGATTTGTTTGCCTATGATGTGGTATGGTTTAGTAATATCTTCCTTCGAGAATTTATTTTGATTGACTTGGCGTATGCTCACGCATATTTAAGACTGTAAAGAAAGTCTGTCAAGCCTTGATGATCTTTTATTTCTGAGTAGCGATATAACTGCCATGCCTGATTCAATATTGCTTTGTCGCTCTGCATGATTATGACCGGCATTGCTCTCTTAGTTGGTCGCTCCCAGTCTTTTGCTAACCTCCACCTATACTAAGCAGACTAACCTTGCAATACATAGCTCATGGGAAAGTAGCTTAAAAACTATTGTGGTAAAGAATATGTTGCCTATGTATCTTATTTCTTATAAGTTGCTTGCTGAGCGGTAACCATGTTTCTGGGGACGCCATCAACTGTCACACTTTTGTTGAATATCATGTGAGTTGCTATGCATGTTCGTCTTGTCTGAAGTAAGGGTGATTTACCATGGGTTGAATGAATATGCATATTGTTAGAGAAGAACATTGGGCCGCCAACCAAAGCCATGCATCATGGTGGAAGTTTTAGCTTGGACTTAATCCTCAATCTCTTATGAGAATATGCTTATGCATTTAAGAGGAGTCCATCATCTATTTTCTATGTTGTCCCGGTATGGATGTCCTCAAGTTGAGATCTATCAAAAACGAGAAATCAAATGCGATTTATCTCCTTGGACCTTTGTACAGGTGGCATAGAGGTACCCCTTTGTGACACTTGGTTGAAACATATGTAATGCAATGATAACCCATGGAAATCCGAGCTAATTAGGACAAGGTGCGAGCACTATTGGTATTCGATGCATGAGGCTTGCAACTTATAGGATGTCTTATACATGACACATATGAAGTACTACCACCGTTGACAAAATTGCTTCCATGTTTTCAAAATAAAAAAAGCTCTAGCACATAACCATTCTTTTACTTTTATGTTGAGTCTCCACCTTCTTTTAAAAGCACCAACTAATGAGAGCATGATTGTCATTCTGAGTGTAATGTGCATTGTCCCAAAGTAGCATTGTCTTTTGCATGATTGTGATATCGTTTATTTTGAAATCATTGTATCTAGTCATCACTTAAACCTTGAAGGTGCCCCTGCATTTATGTTTTGCTTCACTAAAGGGGGCAAGCTAGATATCACTTTATCATATTTGCACATCATGTTCATTGCAAATCTATTTGATGTTTCAATGTCATGTTGTAAAACTTTCAGTCATTTGTGATTTTCTCATGAGGCAACTTAATTACTATAGAATCATTGTCTCAGTAAGCTTTTGTCATATGACTATGAAAAAGTCCTATATGGTTAATAGCATGTCACCACAGAAATTATTCTTGTTATCATTTACCTACTCGAGGACGAGCAGGAATTAAGCTTGGGGATGTTGATACGTCCAAAACGTATCTATAATTTTTGCTTGCTCCATGCCACTTTTGGGTGATATTGCTATGATATTTATACACTTCCATACACTTTTGATCATATTTGGACTAACCTACTAATCCAGTGCACCCCAGTGCCAGTTTCTGTTTTCGGCTGTTTTTGTATTTCAGGTTTTCACATTACGAGAACTGTCAGGAAAAATCCAGAAAAATTATATAAAAAATCAGCGTTCCAGAACCTACCTTGCGCCCGAAGTACAACCCGGGGGGGGGGGGGGCACCAGGGCCCCAGGCGCCCTGGCGGCGCGCCCCCCTGGGCCGCGTCGGGGGGGCGCCTGGGCCCCCCGAGCCCCGTCTGGTGCCCCCCTTTGACATATATTTAGAGCGTCCTTCGAAACCCTTGGGACGAGAACTCTTTTTCGCGATCTCATCTCTGTTCCGCCGCCGCCGCCGCTTCCAAGATCGGGAGCACCAGGAGAACTCTTCCCGGCACCCTGCCGGAGGGGAGGATCACCATCGGGAGCCTCTCCACCACCATGGACGCCTCCCGGATGAGTTGTGAGTAGTCTCCCTTGGACCATGAGTCCATGACCAGTAGCTATGTGATGTTCTCCTCCCGTTCTTGTGCTTCACTAATTAGTCCTCGTGAGCTGCCCTACATGATCGAGGCACATATGTAATCCTTATGCTGTTGCTATGATGAGTTTGCTGGGATCCGATGGATTATGAGATTATGTTCAGATTGTGATTGAGTAATATATTTGATCTACCTCTTTTATATTTATGTTCATAAGTAATTCTTGCATGTTCTCCGTTGTTATTTATTGCTTTGGCCAAGTAGTAGGTAGTGACTCCAAGAGGGAACGTTATGCTCGATTGTGGGTTCATGCCCCTCGATGACTAGTTTGAGTGACAGAAACATGAGTCTAGGGGATGTGCTGTTGCCACAAGGGGGAAAACAACGGTGCTTGTGCCCGCGGGTGCAAGGATTGTTTACTTTAGCAAAGTTCTTTTAATGCAGTTGTCTGTTGCTTTGAGTTTACACTATGGGTGGGGCTCGCAACTTAATACGAGCGAGATGTTCTGGATAGATATCTCATGGTGGATGATTAGTAGTAGATATTGATGGATTTCGGTCTACTTACTTTGGCGTACCGCCCATGCTTTGAACCTCAACCTTTCTTGCAATGTAGTCAGCATTGGTTTGCGTTCGTCGTCCTGTCAATTGCCCAGCTGTAATTCGTTTACCTCACATAGCTGTTTTATCGTCTTTTGGGAGAGAGACATCACTAGTGAACATCATGAGACTCCGGTCCATATTACCATCATTGATCACATCCGCTATTTACTTTTCGCTTTTACTTACTATTGCAAACATTATCTATCACTACTATCATTTGCGTTTAATCCTTTGTGAACTACAAGGCCGGAGGGATTGGCAACCTCTCTGTACTCGTTGGGAGCAAAGTTATTTGTATCTGTGTGCAGGTCCACGTTGATTGCTAATATCTGGCGCCGTTAGTAGTTGACACCTACTTGTTGAACCTAGGAGTCTCTGGGGATTCGATCCTTGGCATCTTTGCTAAGGGAAAAACTTCCACAACACTGCATCTCACGCCTTCCACTTGGGGTAACCAACGAGGGGTTAGAGGCCCATCAAGGAGTTTTTCTGGCGCCGTTGCCGGGGACTCCACTCTTCAGGATAGGGGAGTTGCACGCTATCTTTTACCTTTGCTTTTAGTCTTGTTAGTTTACCTTTAGGTTTTCTTTATGTCTTTTCACCAGTTATGCTTATGGACAACCTTGCTATTGGATCGTTGCTTGCGGGAAGACGCCCCACACCTGTGGTGGTTGCTCCTCCCCCTACTGAAATTGTGCCCTATAAAATACCAGCTGGTATTACCAATTATATCTTGGCTAATCGTTATGGAGGAGACAAACATCCCGGTGAACACTTGCTATATCTGTCACAATTATGTTCATTATTTAAGCTTGCAGGTGTATCAAGGGAGCTTGTCATGAGGAAATTGTTCGCCGTATCACTTATAGATAAGGCTTCAGATTGGTATAAGCTTCTCGATAACTCGCACTTGCTTGATTGGCAAGAGCTTATGTCTCTCTTTTATGCTAAGTTTTATCCTTTTCATGATACTTATGTGGAGAGTAAGAGTACCTTTTTGCATGTGGATCATGGTAACAATGCTTTATGTGATGCTTATATTGTTGAGTTTATTCGTGATCCCACTGAAAATTATTATGAGAAGGGAACATATGCTTATAGATATTTCAATAGTATGAAGTTCCCTTTCTTTATGTTGAAGATTTTGAAGCTGCACTTGTTTTGTCTTCCTATGCTTATTGCTTTGTGCTTCAATGAATTATTCTATTGCAATATTCCTATGCATAGGAAGCGTGTTAGGCTTAAAATGTGTTTGGTGCTTGCTTCTTGATGCTCTCTTTTGTTCTTCAACTCTTATTCCTACGAGAGCATCATTAAAGTATTATGCCTAGCTTAAAGGCATAAAAGAAAGCGCTTTTGGGAGGCAGCCCACATGAATAAAAAATTTATTTTGCTTTTGTTGTGTCTTGATGTTGTTTACTACAGTAGCATCATCATTGTATCTTTGCTTTTCATATTTGTGCCAAGTATAGCCTCTGATTGCTAGAAAGTTCAAAAGTTGTGAGGTGCTGTCCAGGAAACAGATTCTGTCCTTGGATAGAAAAATTCGTATAAAATCACCAGATCATCTTTTTGGTCTGAATTTTTTCGACAGCGTTCTCTATATAATTGTCTTTCGTGCGTCTGTTCTGAGTTTTTTTATTTGAGTTTCAGAAGTACCCCAAACAGGTCAATTACTACCTGCTGTTCTGTTTTTCACAGATTCTGTCCTGTTTTGCCTTTCCTTCATTTTGCAAACCAAGAGCTTGCTTTTTCTTTGCAAAAACCTTTTGGCAATCTTGATAAACAGTAGACCTTCAAGAATATATTTATTTCCAGCAATGTATAATTATTTTATTAAGGGTACTAACCTCGCTAATCAGATTATGATGAGTTATGTATGAAGGGAGTTTTCAAGTGTGCGAGGGAAGATGATAAAAAGATTCAGGAGTGTCAAGCGCTCAAGCTTGGGGAAGCCCCCATGCACCCCCAAGAAATATTCAAGGATACTCAAGCGTCTAAGCTTGGGGATGCCCCCGTGCATCCCCTTGTCCATCAACATTATCAGTTCGTCTTTCGTTCCGCTGTATTTTTATCACTTCATGTGTTAAGTGCTATGCTTGGAGCGTCTTGCTTTTAGTTTCTTTTTAATTTTTCATAACGAGTCGGAACTCAGCTTTCTTTATGTGGGAGAGAAACACGCTCCACTTCTACCTAGAACATAACAAAGAATTTTCATGTCTATCTTTGCTGTGTGTGTTCTTTGTCTTTTAATGGCTACTATCATGCTCTCCTCTTAGTATTCATGCTTATCTTTTCAAAGAGCTTTTGTTTAGTTGGTTGCTTCAACTCTCTTTAATTATCATGCTTATCTTATTAAGAGAGTTTGCTTCCGTTGCATTGGTTAATATGTCTATGATAAAGATGCTACGTGCATAATGGTGCTTAGTAGTTCAGGTTTCTTATGGTTAGTCTCAAATAGCTGGGGGATTCCCAATGAGTAATTGGAGTACCAACTTGATTTGTTTGCCGATGATGTGGTATGGTTTAGTAATATCTTCCTTCGAGAATTTATTTTGATTGACTTGGCGTATGCTCACGCATATTTAAGACTGTAAAGAAAGTCTGTCAAGCCTTGATGATCTTTTATTTCTGAGTAGCGATATAACTACCATGCCTGATTCAATGTTGCTTTGTCGCTCTGCATGATTATGACCGTCATTGCTCTCTTAGTTGGTCGCTCCCAGTCTTTTGCTAACCTCCACCTGTACAAAGCGGACTAACTTTGCAATACATAGCTCATGGGAAAGTAGCTTAAAAACTATTGTGGTAAAGAATATGTTGCCTATGTATCTTATTTCTTATAAGTTGCTTGCTGAGCGGTAACCATGTTTCTGGGGACGCCATCAACTGTCACACATTTGTTGAATATCATGTGAGTTGCTATGCATGTTCGTCTTGTCTGAAGTAAGGGTGATTTGCCATGGGTTGAATGAGTATGCATATTGTTAGAGAAGAACATTGGGCCGCCAACCAAAGCCATGTATCATGGTGGAAGTTTTAGCTTGGACATTAATTCTCAATCTCTTATGGGAATATGCTTATGCATTAAAGAGGAGTCCATCATCTATTTTCTATGTTGTCCCGGTATGGATGTCCTCAAGTTGAGATCTATCAAAAACGAGAAATCAAATGCGATTTATCTCCTTGGACCTTTGTACAGGTGGCATAGAGGTACCCCTTTGTGAGACTTGGTTGAAACATATGTAATGCAATGATAACCCATGGAAATCCGAGCTAATTAGGACAAGGTGCGAGCACTATTGGTATTCGATGCATGAGGCTTGCAACTTATAGGATGTCTTATGCATGACACATATGAAGTACTACTACCGTTGACAAAATTGCTTCTATGTTTTCAAAATAAAAAGCTCTAGCACATAACCATTCTTTTATTTTTTGAGTCTCCACCTTCTTTCTTCAAGCACCAACTACTGAGAGCATGATTGTCATTCTGAGTGTAATGTGCATTGTTCCAAAGTAGCATTGTCTTTTGCATGATTGTGATATCGTTTATTCTGAAATCATTGTATCTAGTCATCACTTAAACCTTGAAGGTGCCCCTGCATTTATGTTTTGCTTCACTAAAGGGGGCAAGCTAGATATCACTTTATCATATTTGCACATCATGTTCATTGCAAATCTTTTTGATGCTTCAATGTCATGTTGTAAAACTTTCAGTCATTTATGATTTTCTCATGAGGCAACTTAATTACTACAGAATCATTGTCTCAGTAAGCTTTTGTCATATGACTATGAAAAAGTCCTATATGGTTAATAGCATGTCACCACAGAAATTATTCTTGTTATCATTTACCTACTCGAGGACGAGCAGGAATTAAGCTTGGGGATGTTGATACGTCCAAAACGTATCTATAATTTCTGCTTGCTCCATGCCACTTTTGGATGATATTGCTATGATATTCATATACTTTTGGTCATATTTGGACTAACCTACTAATCCAGTGCACCCCGGTGCCATTTTCTGTTTTCGGCAGTTTTTGTATTTCAGGTTTTCACGTTACGAGAACTGCCAGGAAAAATCCAGAAAAATTATATAAAAAATCAGCGTTCCAGAACCTACCTTGCGCCCGAAGTAC
>LR738713.1:97051758-97062774 GCA_902687465.1 Secale cereale | reverse complement strand
GGGGGGGGGGGCGCCTGGGCTCCCCGAGCCCCGTCTCGTGCCCCCCTTCGGCATATATTTAGAGCGTCCTTCGAAACCCTCGGGACGGGAACTCTTTTTCGCGATCTCATCTCTGTTCCGCCGCCGCCGCCGCTTCCAAGATCGGGAGCACCAGGAGAACTCTTCCCGGCACCCTGCCGGAGGGGAGGATCACCATCGGGAGCCTCTCCACCACCATGGACGCCTCACGGATGAGTTGTGAGTAGTCTCCCTTGGACCATGAGTCCATGACCAGTAGCTATGTGATGTTCTCCTCCCGTTCTTGTGCTTCACTAATAAGTCCTCGTGAGCTGCCCTACATGATCGAGGCACATATGTAATCCTTATGCTGTTGCTATGATGAGTTTGCTGGGATCCGATGGATTATGAGATTATGTTCAGATTGTGATTGAGTAATATATTTGATCTACCTACTTTATATTTATGTTCATAAGTAATTCTTGCATGTTCTCCGTTGTTATTTATTGCTTTGGCCAAGTAATACGTAGTGACTCCAAGAGGGAACGTTATGCTCGATTGTGGGTTCATGCCCCTCGATGACTAGCTTGAGTGACAGAAACATGAGTCTAGGGGATATGCTGTTGCCACAAGGGGGAAAACAACGGTGCTTGTGCCCGCGGGTGCAAGGATTGTTTACTTTAAGCAAAGTTCTTTTAATGCAGTTGTCTGTTGCATTGAGTTTACACTATGGGTGGGACTCGCAACTTAATACCAGCGAGATGTTCTGGATAGATATCTCAAGGTGGATGATTAGTAGTAGATACTGATGGATTTCGGTCTACTTACTTTGGCGTACCGCCCATGATTTGAACCTCAACCTTTCTTGCAATGTAGTCAGCATTGGTTTGCGTTCGTGGTCCTGTCAATTGCCCAGCTGTAATTCGTTTACCTCACATAGCTGTTTTATCGTCTTTTGGGAGAGAGACATCACTAGTGAACATCATGAGACTCCGGTCCATATTACCATCATTGATCACATCCGCTATTTACTTTTCGCTTTTAGTTACTATTGCAAACATTATCTATCACTACTATCATTTGCGTTTAATCCTTTGTGAACTACAAGGCCGGAGGGACTGACAACCTCTCTGTACTCGTTGGGAGCAAAGTTATTTGTATCTGTGTGCAGGTCCACGTTGATTGCTAATCTGGCGCCGTTAGCAGTTGACACCTACTTCTTTAACCTAGGAGTCTCTGGGGATTCGATCCTTGGCATCTTTGCTAATGGAAAAACTTCCACAACACTGCATCTCACACCTTCCACTTGGGGTAACCAACGAGGGGTTAGAGGCCCATCAGGTGCCCCTGCATTTGTGTTTTGCTTCACTAAAGGGGGCAAGCTAGATATCACTTTATCATATTTGCACATCATGTTCATTGCAAATCTTTTTGATGTTTCAGTTTCATATTCTAAAACTATCAGTCATCTGTGATTTTCTCATGAGGCAACTTAATTACTATAGAATCATTATCTCAGTAAGCTTTTGTCATATGACTATAAAAAGTCCTATATGGTTAATAGCATGTCACCACAGAAATTATTCTTGTTATCATTTACCTACTCGAGGACGAGCAGGAATTAATCTTGGGGATGTTGATACGTCCAAAACGTATCTATAATTTCTGCTTGCTCCATGCCACTTTTGGGTGATATTGCTATGATATTTATACACTTCCATACACTTTTGATCATATTTGGACTAACCTACTAATCCAGTGCACCCCAGTGCCAGTTTCTGTTTTCGGCTGTTTTTGTATTTCAGGTTTTCACATTACGAGAACTGTCAGGAAAAATCCAGAAAAATTATATAAAAAATCAGCGTTCCAGAACCTACCTTGCGCCCGAAGTACAGCCGGGGGGGGGGGGGCACCAGGGCCCCAGGCGCCCTGGCGGCGCACCCCCCCTGGGCCGCGCCGGGGCGGCGCCTGGGCCCCCCGAGCCCCGTCTGGTGCCCCCCTTTGGCATATATTTAGAGCGTCCTTCGAAACCCTCGGGACGGGAACTCTTTTTCGCGATCTCATCTCTATTCCACCGCCGCCGCCGCTTCCAAGATCGGGAGCACCAGGAGAACTCTTCCCAGCACCCTGCCGGAGGGGAAGATCACATTGGGGAGCCTCTCCACCACCATGGACGCCTCCTGGATGAGTTGTGAGTAGTCTCCCTTGGACCATGTGTCCATGACCAGTATCTATGTGATGTTCTCCTCCCGTTCTTGTGCTTCACTAATTAGTCCTCGTGAGTTGCCCTACATGATCGAGGCACATATGTAATCCTTATGCTGTTGCTATGATGAGTTTGCTGGGATCCGATGGATTATGAGATTATGTTCAGATTGTGATTGAGTAATATATTTGATCTACCTCTTTTATATTTATGTTCATAAGTAATTCTTGCATGTTCTCCGTTGTTATTTATTGCTTTGGCCAAGTAGTAGGTAGTGACTCCAAGAGGGAACGTTATGCTCGATTGTGGGTTCATGCCCCTCGATGACTAGTTTGAGTGACAGAAACATGAGTCTAGGGGATGTGCTGTTGCCACAAGGGCGAAAACAACGATGCTTGTGCCCGCGGGTGCAAGGATTGTTTTCTTTACGCAAAGTTCTTTTAATGCAGTTGTCTGTTGCTTTGAGTTTACACTATGGGTGGGGCTCGCAACTTAATACGAGCGAGATGTTCTGGATAGATATCTCAAGGTGGATGATTAGTAGTAGATATTGATGGATTTCGGTCTACTTACTTTGGCGTACCGCCCATGCTTTGAACCTCAACCTTTCTTGCAATGTAGTCAGCATTGGTTTGCGTTCGTGGTCCTGTCAATTGCCCAGCTGTAATTCGTTTACCTCACATAGCTGTTTTATCGTCTTTTGGGAGAGAGACATCACTAGTGAACATCATGAGACTCCGGTCCATATTACCATCATTGATCACATCTGCTATTTACTTTTCGCTTTTACTTACTATTGCAAACATTATCTATCACTACTATCATTTGCGTTTAATCCTTTGTGAACTACAAGGCCGGAGGGATTGACAACCTCTCTGTACTCGTTGGGAGCAAAGTTATTTGTATCTGTGTGCAGGTCCACGTTGATTGCTAATCTGGCGCCGTTTTCAGTTGACACCTACTTGTTGAACCTAGGAGTCTCTGGGGATTCGATCCTTGGCATCTTTGCTAAGGGAAAAACTTCCACAACACTGCATCTCACACCTTCCACTTGGGGTAACCAACGAGGGGTTAGAGGCCCATCAAGGAGATTTTCTGGCGCCGTTGCCGGGGACTCCACTCTTCAGGATAGGGGAGTTGCACGCTATCTTTTACCTTTGCTTTTTGTCTTGTTAGTTTACCTTTCAGTTTTCTTTATGTCTTTTCACCAGTTATGCTTATGGACAACCTTGCTATTGGATCGTTGCTTGCGGGAAGACGCCCCACACCTGTGGTGGTTGCTCCTCCCCCTACTGAAATTGTGCCCTATAAAATACCAGCTGGTATTACCAATTATATCTTGGCTAATCGTTATGCAGGAGACAAACATCCCGGTGAACACTTGCTATATCTGTCACAATTATGTTCATTATTTAAGCTTGCAGGTGTATAAAGGGAGCTTGTCATGAGGAAATTGTTCGCCGTATCACTTATAGATAAGGCTTCAGATTGGTATAAGCTTCTCGATAACTCGCACTTGCTTGATTGGCAAGAGCTTATGTCTCTCTTTTATGCTAAGTTTTATCCTCTTCATGATACTTATGTGGAGAGTAAGAGTACCTTTTTGCATGTGGATCATGGTAACAATGCTTTATGTGATGCTTATATTGTTGAGTTTATTCGTGATCCCACTGAAAATTATTATGAGAAGGGAACATATGCTTATAGATATTTCAATAGTATCAAGTTCCCTTTCTTTATGTTGAAGGTTTTGAAGCTGCACTTGTTTTGTCTTCCTATGCTTATTACTTTGTGCTTCAATGAATTATTCTATTGCAATATTCCTATGCATAGGAAGCGTGTTAGGCTTAAAATGTGTTTGGTGCTTGCTTCTTGATGCTCTCTTTTGTTCTTCAACTCTTATTCCTACGAGAGCATCATTAAAGTATTATGCCTAGCTTAAAGGCATAAAAGAAAGCGCTTTTGGGAGGCAGACCACATGAATAAAATTTTTATTTTGCTTTTGTTGTGTCTTGATGTTGTTTACTACAGTAGCATCATCATTGTATCTTTGCTTTTCATATTTGTGCCAAGTATAGCCTCTGATTGCTAGAAAGTTCAAAAGTTGTGAGGTGCTGTCCAGGAAACAGATTCTGTCCTTGGATAGAAAAATTCGTATAAAATCACCAGATCATCTTTTTGGTCTGAATTTTTTCGACAGCGTTCTCTATATAATTGTCTTTCGTGCGTCTGTTCTGAGTTTTTTGATTTGAGTTTCAGAAGTATCCCGAACAAATCAATTACTACCTGCTGTTCTGTTTTTTCACAGATTCTGTCCTGTTTTGCCTTTCCTTCATTTTGCAAACCAAGAGCTTGCTTTTTCTTTGCAAAAACCTTTTGGCAATCTTGAGAAACAGTAGACCTTCAAGAATATATTTATTTCCAGCAATGTATAATTATTTTATTAAGGGTACTAACCTCGCTAATCAGATTATGATGAGTTATGTATGAAGGGAGTTTTCAAGTGTGCGAGGGAAGATGATAAAAAGATTCATGAGTGTCAAGCGCTCAAGCTTGGGGATGCCCCCATGCACCCCCAAGAAATATTCAAGGAGACTCAAGCGTCTAAGCTTGGGGATGCCCCCGTGCATCCCCTTCTCCATCAACATTATCAGTTCGTCTTTCGTTCCGCTGTATTTTTATCACTTCATGTGTTAAGTGCTATGCTTGGAGCGTCTTGCTTTTAGTTTTTTTTTTAGTTTTTCATAACGAGTCGGAACTCAGCTTTCTTTATGTGGGAGAGAAACACGCTCCACTTCTACCTAGAACATAACATAGAATTTTCATGTCTATCTATGCTGTGTGTGTTCTTTGTCTTTTAATGGCTACTATCATGCTCTGCTCTTAGTATTCATGCTTATCTTTTCAAAGAGCTTTTGTTTAGTTGGTTGCTTCAACTCTCTTTAATTATCATGCTTATCTTATTAAGAGAGTTTGCTTCTGTTGCATTGGTTAATATGTCTATGATAAAGATGCTACGTGCATAATGGTGCTTAGTAGTTCAGGTTTCTTATGGTTAGTCTCAAATAGCTGGGGGATTCCCAATGAGTAATTGGAGTACCAACTTGATTTGTTTGCCGATGATGTGGTATGGTTTAGTAATATCTTCCTTCGAGAATTTATTTTGATTGACTTGGCGTATGCTCACGCATATTTAAGACTGTAAAGAAAGTCTGTCAAGCCATGATGATCTTTTATTTCTGAGTAGCGATATAACTACCATGCCTGATTCAATGTTGCTTTGTCGCTCTGCATGATTACGACCATCATTGCTCTCTTAGTTGGTCGCTCCCAGTCTTTTGCTAACCTCCACGTGTACTAAGCAGACTAACTTTGCAATACATAGCTCATAGGAAAGTAGCTTAAAAACTATTGTGGTAAAGAATATGTTGCCTATGTATCTTATTTCTTATAAGTTGCTTGCTGAGCGGTAACCATGTTTCTGGGGATGCCATCAACTGTCACACTTTTGTTGAATATCATGTGAGTTGCTATGCATGTTCGTCTTGTCTGAAGTAAGGGTGGTTTGCCATGGGTTGAATGAGTATGCATATTGTTAGAGAAGAACATTGGGCCGCCAACCAAAGCCATGTATCATGGTGGAAGTTTTAGCTTGGACATTAATTCTCAATCTCTTATGAGAATATGCTTATGCATTAAAGAGGAGTCCATCATCTATTTTCTATGTTGTCCCGGTATTGATGTCCTCAAGTTGAGATCTATCAAAAACGAGAAATCAAATGCGATTTATCTCCTTGGACCTTTGTACAGGTGGCATAGAGGTACCCCTTTGTGAGACTTGGTTGAAACATATGTAATGCAATGATAACCCATGGAAATCCGAGCTAATTAGGACAAGGTGCGAGCACTATTGGTATTCGATGCATGAGGCTTGCAACTTATAGGATATCTTATGCATGACACATATGAAGTACTACTACCGTTGACAAAATTGCTTCTATGTTTTCAAAATAAAAAGCTCTAGCACATAACCATTCTTTTATTTTTTGAGTCTCCACCTTCTTTCTTCAAGCACCAACTACTGAGACCATGATTGTCATTCTGAGTGTAATGTGCATTGTTCCAAAGTAGCATTGTCTTTTGCATGATTGTGATATCGTTTATTCTGAAATCATTGTATCTAGTCATCACTTAAACCTTGAAGGTGCCCCTGCATTTATGTTTTGCTTCACTAAAGGGGGCAAGCTAGATATCACTTTATCATATTTGCACATCATGTTCATTGCAAATCTTTTTGATGCTTCAATGTCATGTTGTAAAACTTTCAGTCATTTTTGATTTTCTCATGAGGCAACTTAATTACTACAGAATCATTGTCTCAGTAAGCTTTTGTCATATGACTATGAAAAAGTCCTATATGGTTAATAGCATGTCACCACAGAAATTATTCTTGTTATCATTTACCTACTCGAGGACGAGCAGGAATTAAGCTTGGGGATGTTGATACGTCCAAAACGTATCTATAATTTCTGCTTGCTCCATGCCACTTTTGGATGATATTGCTATGATATTCATACACTTTTGATCATATTTGGACTAACCTACTAATCCAGTGCACCCCGGTGCCAGTTTCTGTTTTCGGCAGTTTTTGTATTTCAGGTTTTCACGTTACGAGAACTGCCAGGAAAAATCCAGAAAAAATATATAAAAAATCAGCGTTCCAGAACCTACCTTGCGCCCGAAGTACAGCCGGGGGGGGGGCGCCTGGGCTCCCCGAGCCCCGTCTCGTGCCCCCCTTCGGCATATATTTAGAGCCTCCTTCGAAACCCTCGGGACGGGAACTCTTTTTCGCGATCTCATCTCTGTTCCGCCGCCGCCGCCGCTTCCAAGATCGGGAGCACCAGGAGAACTCTTCCCGGCACCCTGCCGGAGGGGAGGATCACCATCGGGAGCCTCTCCACCACCATGGACGCCTCCCGGATGAGTTGTGAGTAGTCTCCCTTGGACCATGAGTCCATGACCAGTAGCTATGTGATGTTCTCCTCCCGTTCTTGTGCTTCACTAATTAGTCCTCGTGAGCTGCCCTACATGATCGAGGCACATATGTAATCCTTATGCTGTTGCTATGATGAGTTTGCTGGGATCCGATGGATTATGAGATTATGTTCAGATTGTGATTGAGTAATATATTTGATCTACCTCCTTTATATTTATGTTCATAAGAAATTCTTGCATGTTCTCCGTTGTTATTTATTGCTTTGGCCAAGTAATACGTAGTGACTCCAAGAGGGAACGTTATGCTCGATTGTGGGTTCATGCCCCTCGATGACTAGCTTGAGTGACAGAAACATGAGTCTAGGGGATGTGCTGTTGCCACAAGGGGGAAAACAACGGTGCTTGTGCCCGCGGGTGCAAGGATTGTTTACTTTAAGCAAAGTTCTTTTAATGCAGTTGTCTGTTGCATTGAGTTTACACTATGGGTGGGACTCGCAACTTAATACCAGCGAGATGTTCTGGATAGATATCTCAAGGTGGATGATTAGTAGTAGATATTGATGGATTTCGGTCTACTTACTTTGGCGTACCGCCCATGATTTGAACCTCAACCTTTCTTGCAATGTAGTCAGCATTGGTTTGCGTTCGTGGTCCTGTCAATTGCCCAGCTGTAATTCGTTTACCTCACATAGCTATTTTATCGTCTTTTGGGAGAGAGACATCACTAGTGAACATCATGAGACTCCGGTCCATATTACCATCATTGATCACATCCGCTATTTACTTTTCGCTTTTAGTTACTATTGCAAACATTATCTATCACTACTATCATTTGCGTTTAATCCTTTGTGAACTACAAGGCCGGAGGGACTGACAACCTCTCTGTACTCGTTGGGAGCAAAGTTATTTGTATCTGTGTGTAGGTCCACGTTGATTGCTAATCTGGCGCCGTTAGCAGTTGACACCTACTTCTTTAACCTAGGAGTCTCTGGGGATTCGATCCTTGGCATCTTTGCTAAGGGAAAAAATTCCACAACACTGCATCTCACACCTTCCACTTGGGGTAACCAACGAGGGGTTAGAGGCCCATCAGGTGCCCCTGCATTTGTGTTTTGCTTCACTAAAGGGGGCAAGCTAGATATCACTTTATCATATTTGCACATCATGTTCATTGCAAATCTTTTTGATGTTTCAGTTTCATATTCTAAAACTTTCAGTCATCTGTGATTTTCTCATGAGGCAACTTAATTACTATAGAATCATTATCTCAGTAAGCTTTTGTCATATGACTATAAAAAGTCCTATATGGTTAATAGCATGTCACCACAGAAATTATTCTTGTTATCATTTACCTACTCGAGGACGAGCAGGAATTAAGCTTGGGGATGTTGATACGTCCAAAACGTATCTATAATTTCTGCTTGCTCCATGCCACTTTTGGGTGATATTGCTATGATATTTATACACTTCCATACACTTTTGATCATATTTGGACTAACCTACTAATCCAGTGCACCCCAGTGCCAGTTTCTGTTTTCGGCTATTTTTGTATTTCAGGTTTTCACATTACGAGAACTGTCAGGAAAAATCCAGAAAAATTATATAAAAAATCAGCGTTCCAGAACCTACCTTGCGCCCGAAGTACAGCCGGGGGGGGGGGGCACCAGGGCCCCAGGCGCCCTGGCGGCGCGCCCCCCTGGGCCGCGCCGGGGGGGCGCCTGGGCCCCCCGAGCCCCGTCTGGTGCCCCCCTTTGGCATATATTTAGAGCGTCCTTCGAAACCCTCGGGACGGGAACTCTTTTTCGCGATCTCATCTCTGTTCCGCCGCCGCCCCCGCTTCCAAGATCGGGAGCACCAGGAGAACTCTTCCCGGCACCCTGCCGGAGGGGAGGATCACCATCGGGAGCCTCTCCACCACCATGGACGCCTCCCGGATGAGTTGTGAGTAGTCTCCCTTGGACCATGAGTCCATGACCAGTAGCTATGTGATGTTCTCTTCCCGTTCTTGTGCTTCACTAATTAGTCCTCGTGAGCTGCCCTACATGATCGAGGCACATATGTAATCCTTATGCTGTTGCTATGATGAGTTTGCTGGGATCCGATGGATTATGAGATTATGTTCAGATTGTGATTGAGTAATATATTTGATCTACCTCTTTTATATTTATGTTCATAAGTAATTCTTACATGTTCTCCGTTGTTATTTATTGCTTTGGCCAAGTAGTAGGTAGTGACTCCAAGAGGGAACGTTATGCTCGATTGTGGGTTCATGCCCCTCGATGACTAGTTTGAGTGACAGAAACATGAGTCTAGGGGATGTGCTGTTGCCACAAGGGGGAAAACAACGGTGCTTGTGCCCGCGGGTGCAAGGATTGTTTACTTTACGCAAAGTTCTTTTAATGCAGTTGTCTGTTGCTTTGAGTTTACACTATGGGTGGGGCTCGCAACTTAATACCAGCGATATTTTCTGGATAGATATCTCAAGGTGGATGATTAGTAGTAGATATTGATGGATTTCGGTCTACTTACTTTGGCGTACCGCCCATGCTTTCAACCTCAACCTTTCTTGCAATGTAGTCAGCATTGGTTTGCGTTCGTGGTCCTGTCAATAGCCCAGCTGTAATTCGTTTACCTCACATAGCTGTTTTATCGTCTTTTGGGAGAGAGACATCACTAGTGAACATCATGAGACTCCGGTCCATATTACCATCATTGATCACATCCGCTATTTACTTTTCGCTTTTACTTACTATTGCAAACATTATCTATCACTACTATCATTTGCGTTTAATTCTTTGTGAACTACAAGGCCGGACGGATTGACAACCTCTCTGTACTCGTTGGGAGCAAAGTTATTTGTATCTGTGTGTAGGTCCACGTTGATTGCTAATATCTGGCGCCGTTAGCAGTTGACACCTACTTGTTGAACCTAGGAGTCTCTGGGGATTCGATCCTTGGCATCTTTGCTAAGGGAAAAACTTCCACAACACTGCATCTCACACCTTCCACTTGGGGTAACCAACGAGGGGTTAGAGGCCCATCGGAGACAAAGCTAACAAACGAAGTAAATAAACACATACGGTCTACATACACCATTTATCTTAGGCATTCCAATAGTACGTCCACTACACATTCACGCATTTCACATCTTTCTACATCTACGGGAACCTACAAAAGGGTTAACGTGTATTGCCTCTCTCCCCCTGATATTCATGGTGGTGGGCCCCTCCCTTCCCTAATATCCAATCAACAGCTCACATGTTTCACACTACATTAATTACGTAACTGGGATTACGTATGTGTAGCATTACTCGTCCTAAAAATCCAACTAAGCCAACCTCCCAACATATCGCACGGGTAAAGACTCGGCCGCCCCATTTTAGTCGGGATTACCGGATTACTAGTAGTAGTATCGATGGATCGTGCGAAGCACCAAGTTTTTTTTTGAGGGGGCGAAGCATCAAGTTTCTTTACTTCTCTTATAAAAAATAGAGTTGGTGATGATGGTGTGCCTGACATCCTGCAATATAGGCCGTCCAATCTATATCTGACGGATAGGAAGGAAACTATAACAATTTTGTAAAAAGATACCCGCACTCCTCTCCACATTTGCAGATAAGGCCTTCCCTCATTCATCCTTATGTCCCACAAGATATATAAACTACTCATTATGAATGTATCTTGATGTTCCGTGGAATGCACATGCATCTTGCCAGTAAAATGAAAAAAGCGGTACACTCACAGCACGCCTGTCGCGGTCGCATTGCACCCCTCACACGGTCGGTCCTGCACATGGCTCACGCAAACGAAACGCGCCT
>LR738713.1:96968653-97051658 GCA_902687465.1 Secale cereale | reverse complement strand
AACCGCCCTTCGGCCAACTAGCCAATAATATTCCTGAAACCCCCGGCCCCCTCCACTCCATTCGCTCCGCTAAAGCCGCCCTCCCCACCGCATCGATACGTCGGTGCCGCGGTTCCTCGTGGGGACGCACGACGATCCTCTCGCTCCCATAGTACGCTCTCATAGACTATCGTCCTCTAGCCGCTCTGCCACCGCTGGCGATGTTCTTGTGGAGACGCACGGCGGTCAGCTTCTCCCATGGTACGCGCATTCTACACTAAGGCCCCATGCATGTCGGAGTAGCGTTGAATGTTAGCTGATAGACGCTGTTAATCTCACTGTTTGCCGAAGTAGTTTACAGTCAATGTGCTCTGCTTAAGAAGCTTCCTTGCCCTGTTCTGCACTCAATCTGCTTAGCTAAGATGGCATGCCACGCTCGATTAGTTGCTAAAATATCCTGCCATATACTTATTGTGACGTAGATTGCCATGGTCTAGTAGCCAATATGTTAGGTGAAATGGCTCTACACCATTTTATACTCGATCTTTGTTGCTGAGATGGCCTTCGATGGCTGTGTGCTCGGCCTTATTGACTGCTGAAACAGCCTGCCATAATTTAGCACTCAAATATGTTTGCTGAATTAGCTATACATATATTTCGTTACTTAGACCTGCTTGTCCAAATATCTTGCCATAGCTTTAGACACCGACCAAGGTATTTTTTTTCCGGGCTTCATAAAAAAACATATATGTTTTCCTTGTAATATCTAGTAGAAGAACTAATTTGTATGTCTAACAGATGGACATGACTTGGATAACTTCTGCTCGAAGATTCTCCGCTGCATATGTCGAGGGGGTTGACAACTTCATGAACTTTATCAGATCTGAGTACGGTGGTCCGAAATCAGATGTGCTCTGCCCATGTAGCAGTTGTATGAATTCAGTTACAAGACCCCAGTAAACTATGGAAAATCATCTACACTTGTATGGGATGTCGGTCACATATACTAGATGGGTTCATCATGGTGAAGCTGTGAACGTCAATGTTACTGACTATGTGGAAGCAGCAGATCACCATCTTATTTTGCCTGATGCTCAGGTGGAAGTGGAGGAGGAGGTGGTGGTGGCGGAGCCAGTGAGTTTGACCAACATTCAAACAATGCTACAAAATGCTCGTGCATTTCGTGAACTTTCACCTACACAAGAAAAACTGTGGGCCTGCATGTTGGAACAATGCAACGTGGCTATCACCCCATGAAATAAGCTGCCAGTATTCTCATCTATGGTCACCTTTCTTCAGGTGAAGACATCTGAGCGGATGGCCAACAAATCATTCGATAAAATGTTGGCTGCTTTTCATGAATCTTTCCCAACTGTGTCTGAGCTGCCACACACCTATAGTAAAATGAAGAATTTCCTTCGCGCAATTGGAGTTGGATATGATACGATCCATGTTTGTAAGAATAATTGTGTTCTGTTCTGGAAGGATTATGCCAACTTAAGTGAATGCCCAAAATGCAAATCATCAAGATGGAAAGATGGCGATGCTATGAAGAGGATTCCTCATAGTGTTCTGAGACATTTTCCAATTATACCAAGATTGAAGAGGTTGTTTGATGCTGAAACAAGAGAGGATGTACTGTTGCATTCTAGGAACCAGGAATACAGAGATCAAAATGTAATGAGCCATCCATCTCATGGTAGTGAGTGGAAAAGCTTCAACTAGAACCACAAACAGTTTGCTGCTGACCCGAGAAACATGAGACTTGGCTTAGCTACAGATGGATTTAACCCATTTGGCCACTAGAGCGCCACATATAGCATGTGGCCAGTGCTTGTTATCCCTTACAACATGCCACCAAATGTCTGCACCAAAGAATCAAACTACATGATGGCCTTGCTCATCCCAAGTCCAAAAAGTCCTGGAAAGGATTTTGATTTATTCATGGAGCCTCTTGTGGAGGAACTTCAACAGCTATGGAGAGGTGTTCTCACTCGAGACCTATATAGCAGCCCACCAGCTGATTACTTTCCGTGTGTTGTTATAATTTGGTGCATCCATGATTATCCGGCTTTGGGCACTATGTCAGGGCGAACGACACATGGTTACAATGCATGTGTGCGATGTGACAGGAATCCGATGTCATATGCAATACTTAGCAAGATCTATTACATTGGACACCACCGTTTCCTTGCCAAGCCGTGTCCTACAAAATACTGAAGATATGTGTTCAATGCAAAGCATGAAAACCGTGATGCGCCAAAGAAGCTCACCGCCGATGAGTTGCAAGTGGAATTAGAGAAGGTCAGGCAGATTATACCAGGAAACCATCCTGATAATGGTAGCGGGAAAAGGAAGCATGGCAGGGCAAAAGAGAAATTATTGTTTACCCACAGGTCCACTTTGTGGGGCTTGGTGTATTGGAAAAATTTGGATCTGCGGCATAATCTTGATGTGATGCACATCGAGAAAAATATATTCGACAACATTATCGACACACTTCTTAATATTGAAGGCAAGACGCAAGATACCTTACAATATAGGATTGATTTGACACACCTGGGTATTAGAAGGGATTTGCAAGTGGAAGATGAAGGTAAACCATGGGATTTCTCACCAGCTGTGTACGTCTTGGACAAGGTAAAAAGAAAAGAATTATGCGAGGTCCTGTCACGTGTGAGATTCCCACATGGATTTGCTTCCAACCCTGAAAGGAGAGTCAGTGCAGATGAAAACAAGGTATAAGGGTTGAAAACTCATGACTGCCACGTCCTACTTCAAATGGTTTTACTTGTTATCCTTAGAGGATTGGGCCGCCCTGACTAATACAGAGCAGTTGCAGAGTTGGGACAATTATTTAGGGAACTCTACAGTAGAAATATCAGGATAGATGCTTTGGAGCGTCTTAGAGACAAGATACCAACTATCCTATGCGACCTTGAGATGATATATCCTCCAGGCTTCTTTGGTGAGATGGTGCATTTGGCTGTTCATCTACCTGTTGAGGCAGTTCTTAGAGGTCCAGTACAGTATGGCTGGATGTACCCTGTTGAAAGGCGCTAGGCACTGTCAATCGCTATGTTAGGAATAGAGCTAGACCAGAGGGTTCCATTGTAGAGGCCTACATTGCTACAGAAGTGTTGACATTCTGCTCAAAATACATTGAAACAGCTAATCGGCTTAGCAAAAAGGTGGGTGAAGACATTCCCGAGCTCAATGTTTTCGATTGTTCTATTCGAGTTACAGGGAAGAGTCGACAAGGCGACAAACCTAAAGATTTGGAAAAAATGGTTTGGTATGTGTTGAATAACTGTCCTGAGATGCTACCTTATATCGAGTAAGTGCTAAGTACTACAGCTTATACATCGTAATCTACTAAATTTGCAGCACATTCTTATATATTTAGATGTTTGATGCAATCACTATGTTGTGCAGCATCTACAAAAAGGATTTACTGCCGCAAAATCCAAGAAACATTGACAAACTGGTTATGGCAGGATTTGAGAAATGGTTCAAGAGCCATGTAAGCTTTTGAATTGCACTATCAGTTTTTTTAATATATTGAGTACATAAGATGACCAGTTTGTCTATTTCTAACCACAGATTAAAAAGATGCGGGAGGATGGGCATGCAGTTAATGATTCACTTTACGCACTAGCAATGGGTCCTGATACTCGGGTAAGACATTATGAATCTTGCATTGTTGGAGATGTGCGCTACAACACCCTTGCACGCGGCGAAGGCAGGAAGACACAAAACAGTGCCATCATCCATATGGATACGTACGGCGAAGAGACAACTGAAATGTATGTGAACATAACATACATTGTTCAGTTGCAGTATATCTCCAGTTTCGAGGTTCATCAGTGTGTGGTTCAGTTGTGTTGTTGTTGGTATAACCTCTTTTCCAGGATCGCAAAACCCAGAGCTGATGATTATTTCAATTCCAGCAATGTCAAGGCGGCGTACAAGACCGACGAGCCTTTTATTTTGGCAAATCAAGTAACACATATATTTTTCTTGGAAGACACATTTGCACGTAGCGATGACTGGAGAGTAGTGCAAAGGTTTGAGCAGAGGAATTCATTTAATGAAGTTGCACAACAAGATGATGCTTACACCGCTCCTAATGTAGACGATTCCATAGATGTTCCTAATATCTTTGAGAACCATCATGTCAATGACACTGGCGAAGAGATTGCCTATCGGGCTATGGACATACGAGAGTTGATCAATAAGAAGCTAACATTCGAGGACATTGAGGATGAAGAAGAAGATGACACTGGGGGGAATTACGATTCAGACTGATACACATGGCGAAGATGTCGACGCTGCTACTGAGGATGATGATTAGATTGCTTTTCTCGTATTTGCCTGTCAGAAGACATTCTTTTATCTACTATGTGAAATTGTGTTTGCTATGACAACTGAAACCTGATGAAGTTGTTGTTTAGTATTTTTGATGTGAGAACATCACTTGTTATGTATGTTGATTTGTGTGGTGATTGTATGACGACTAAAACATGATGACATTGTTGTTTAGTTGTACTCATATTTGGCTATGAAACCTGTATTTGATGGCATAGTTTGCTATTGGACTGCAATTTGCTCGACGTCTTCGAATGGGAACAACGCTGAACCGACAGGGCCTCTGCTAATTTATTTATTTATTAGCAAAAGGGCCTCTGCTATTTATTTATTTATGAGCAAAAGGGGATACCCCCAATTTCCGTTCATAGAAATCATTATATGTTCACAACACTACACCAGCCTGCTAAAAAGGTTTCATTCATTACTAGTTTCAGCAAAGTGCTCATGTCATAGCCACATAATACATCATGAGTTTTAATATACTACAAATAAAGAGACAATCATCGTACAGAGCACATCGATTTTGCCCATTATCTTCACAAGATCTTTCATCTCCTCATTGCTGTCAAGGCCGTTCAGCAGCTGTTGCTTGGCCATGATCAGAGGAACTGCATCTTTAACCTTCTGCTCTGCATCTTTCTCTTCTGTCGTTCCTTTAGTTACTTGTCCAACACCCCAACCTGTTGGTATTGGGATTCCTCGGCTAACCCAATAATCAGCGTAGTTGCATTCCCCCACATGAGCAACTACCCAGAAATACAAATCACATGAATCTTCCGTTTTTTGCACGAATCAAATTGGAAGATCATCAACCAAACTATTAAAAAGATCAGCAACTGAAAGCAGCGGAACAACACTTAAACATATTATTACCCCATGATATGGGCATTTGTAGAAGACTCGGCCAGGATTGAGGATTGTGGTTGAGACGCGACGAATGAATCTGCGTGATTTGCAGCAGCGGCAGCACATCAACTGCAGCGGGTTGTGACGAGCAACCAGCTGCGGTGCGTGTGCCGGCGGGGGTGTGATGAGACCCACAGGCGATGGTACAGGTGGCGACTCGGCGCATATCTGGTTGTTGCCTGCTGAAGAGCAGGTGGACGAACTGCCAGCAGACACGGTTGCTACGGCCAGAGCTTCTAATGCGAGGCAGAGTAAGTAGAGAAGAGGAGAAACGAGCGTTGGATACGCCAGTTTCATTACTTACAGAGTAGCATAACACCATATATAGTCATAGTCTAGGTTTTATTCAAACCAACTACACGAGCACGTCTCTTTTTTTTCTTCTAAAACTCAGCAACGTCTCTTTACTGGTACACTAACTTGTTCTGTACGCCTTCTCAAGTCTTCGATTTTCTTTCTCTCTTTTTTTTGCGAGGAAGGAAGGAGGACAAAATTGAGGGTTCCCGGGACTCGAACCCAAGACCTCTCGGTTGAAGGGTATCAGCTGGGTTGTGCGGGAGCTGTGGCCCGTCTAGCCCATGCTTTTATTTCATATGTTTACCACATGACCAGCCTAGTTGTTTTTTTCCTTTCTGAAAATGGCTAGCCCAACTTTTTTTTTTGTAGAATAACCAACATAGGCCTACTTGCTTTACTACGCCATGCTGGACCGGAAATCTTTCAAGAAGAGGAGGGATGCATTCGGGCTTGCCCAGAAAATGGGCTATAAGTAATAAGAAATGGGCTATAAGTAATAATAAATGGGCTGTAAAATGAAAAAATACAGCAAACATGCAATTTGTTCCAAAATACTTTTTCTTTCGGATTTTGATATTTTAAATTCCATTGGTTTTGTGCGGGTAAATTTTCATTGGATTTAAATTAAGGTATGTTTAGTTTTTAAATTAATTTGAATCTGGCTAGAAATTTTGAGCTGTATGCTGTTTGGGACAGATTTGGAGGCTAACTTGTGGGTCTACTAGGTTGACGCGTACGCAAAGCTTTGTCAACTTATAGTCAACACACGATTCTATTAGCAGTGACCTTACGATGTCCATACAACGGTTTTGGTGCTTCTTCAACCTCAGGTTGTCTTGCTCCAGCCGCCCAAACCAGCGCCGGTCGTGCCACATGCTCCTACCTCCCGTGGCCGGCTCTGCTGCCGCGCAGGTCTGACCACCCCAACCTCTAGCCAGGCCATCCCTCTACTCACTCGCAACCACTGTTATTCTACGGCGACGACAGCCTCACACCAAAGCCGAGTCAGTCAACCCTCGTACTCCTCTCCGTGTGGGCATCCACTGCCGCGTTTTCCACGGCCCCGCATCATCCCCTTCCTAGGCCTCATTGTCGTCCACTGCCTTGATGCTCTTGCGCGGCGTGGTCAAGGAATGACTTCCATCGGAAAAGTATTGTATGTGAAGAGGCTGACGGCTGGGTCCACGGCCGCAGCAAGGAAGTGCCTCCTTATTACGTGCAAAATAATGATTCCTCCACCTAACAGCAGGGACCCACCGGACGGGCCACCGTATTTCGCCAAAAAAAACGTTCCTCCCCAGACTGCTGGGACCCACCAGCTAGATCTTCGCATGCAAGGAAGTGCGTCCATATTACGAAAAAAATGATTCTCCCGCTGACCGCTGGGACCCACCATCTATATCTTCGCATGCAAGGAAGTGCCTCCTTACCTCCCTGATAGCTGGGACCCACCCGATGGAACCGTACGTAGGGTTGTCTGTCTGGTCGCGAACGTGTACATACATACTGGTCGATCGGTCTGTCTGCAGGCAGCAGCGATGAACCGTGGCCGAGTAAGGAAGGGCACGTGTCGTAGTAGAGGCGCGAACATAGCATCTCACGCAGTCCCGTCAATATCGTGTACACATGCGTACAACCAGGGTGCAAGATTGTAAATACGGCCACGTACGTTCATACGGGTGGGGTCTTGAACGCCTACTCGCGCATACGTACGGCCAGGGCTCGTGTCCATGGAGAGGCAGTAGAGAGCAGCGACGGTGTCCTGTTCATCGGTAGCCAACCGACTGGGTCGGAATGGAGAAACTGCGTCGTGTTCATCGGGAGGCAACGGAATGCGTCATGTTCATCGGGAGGCAACCGGCTTGGACAGAACAACCAAAACGAGTCCTCGCGTACCGCATAACGGAGGAAACAATCTTCTGTTCGATTGCCTACGGTCAAAACGGGATCCTGTTCACCGGGAGGGGTCTGGCATACCGCACAACGGAGGAAACAGACTTGTGTTCTACCTCCTACGGTCAAAATGGGGTCATGTTGATCGGAAGGGGTGTGACGTACCGCAAAACGGAGGAAACAGACTTCTCTTCGACCTCGTACGGTCGAAACGGACGTCCTATTCATCGGAAGGGTGTGGCATACCGCAAAACAGGACTCCACGGGCTACTGTTCATCCATCATTTACTGCCTCGCTCCAGCCTTCACGGGCTATTGTTCATCCACCGTCGACCTCCTCCAGCCTCCACCTACGACTGTTCATCCACGTCGTCTCCCTCCTGCCTTCACGGGCTCCTGTTCATCCAGCCTCCACCACCCCTCCACTGGCTACTGTTCACCCAGCCCTCCACCGACTACTGTTCACCCAGCCCTCCACAAGCTCCTGTTCATCCAGGCTCCACCACCCCTCCACCGGCTACTGTTCACCCAACCCTCCATTGACTACTGTTCAACCAGCCCTCCACGGGGTCCTGTTCATCCAGTGGCAACGGGCCTCTGGCTACTACCACGAGGTCCTGTTCATCCAACCCCCACCGAGAACTATTCATCCAACCCACAACAACGCTCACTGTTCATCAAGAGGCAGCAGGTTCGATCGGCTTTAGTAAGCAGTAGCAGCGATCGATCGGGTTTAGTTAGTAGGGAAGGAGTCGGTCGGGTTCAGTTAGCAGCGAAGGGATCGATCGCTCGGGTTCGGTAACGTAGCTAGTGTAATAGCTCGGGTTTAGTAAGTGAACGCCTCGCCCAATGCCTCGCACCTACACGCGACGTGTACGAGAGAAACGCGCATACCTCCGTGCATCGCTCCGCCCCGACCACCCACCGTAACCGGGAACTCCCCAAAATTTTCCTCGCCCCTGCTTCTACCTAGATTTTTTCCATCATGGACGGCCCAAAGAATGTCATGCAGCTGTGTCTTCGGCCCGCCCAGGACGAAAAGCCCATTTTCTGTCATGATTTTTGTCATAGAAGTAGGAGCCCACCACACCTATGATGATACGTGTTATTGTCACAATTATCCTCATAGAAGTGTCATAAGCAAGACAGAAAAAGTTTCGTTCGGCCCAAAATGTCATGGATGTGTCTTTTTTTTGTAGTGCACATAACCATCCCTCAAAGTGTGATGAAGAATCACTCCAAAGTTCCTATCTAGCGGAGAACATAAGAAGAAATTGTTTGGAGGGTATGAAACCACCTCAAAGTTATTCTTTCCGATCGATCTATCAAGAGTTCATACTAAAGTAACATCAAGTTATCCTTTCAGATCGATCTATCAAGAGTTCGTACTAAAATAACACCATATGATACACATCAACCAACTCTAATGTCACCTAGATACTCCAATGTCACCGCGAGTATTCTTGAGTTAATTATAGGATATGCATCAAAAATTTCAGATTCATAATACTCAATCCAACACAAAGAACCTCAAAGAGTGCCCAAAGATTTCTACCGGAGAAACAAAGACGAGAACGCGCATCAACCCCTATGCATAGATTACCCCAATGTGACCTCGGGAATCCGCGAGTTGAGCGCCAAAACACATATCAAGTGAATCAATATGATACCCCATTGTAACCACGGGAATTCATAGCAAGACATGCTCAAGTGTTCTCAAATCCATAAAAGTATTCAATCCAAAGAAATCTCAAAGGGAAAACTCAATTCATCACAACAAGATAGAGAAACTGCAATCATGACCTTACATCATGTTTTGATGTTGATGACAATATACATGTAGGGGACTAACTATGTTTGTCAAGTGAATCTCAGGTGTTAGTCCCCAGTTCATATAAAAGTGTGCAGATCATGAACAAACGGAGTTAATTCTACTCAAGGAAGAAGTATAAAAAAGGTTGCATGTTAGTATTCTGGAGTATAGGATTCCGCACTATTAAGAGGGGATCGATAGGGTCAGTAAAAGACTTGCTCGTGCCACTTAATTCCTTGCTCGAAACATTTGGATCTATCAAATACACTTCATCTTTGTTTCTGCCCCTGGGAATGTCGGATGTCCGGGCTGCTCCCCGGATGCCCGGGCTTGGCCCCAGATATCCGGTTTCGCTCTCCATACGTCCAGTAGTTTTTAGGTTCCACGCCGGATGTCCGGGTATTCGCCGGATATCTGGGCCCTCCTATCTCACCGGATGTCCGGGCCCTATCCCGAATATCTGGCCCTTGCTACCCGTGGAACTGATATGGTTATGTAAGCAAATTGTGAGCTCTCCGGATGTCCGGCCAACTGCCGGATGTCCGGGCCTTCCTGATGTGCCGGATGTCTAGGCTTGACTCTGGGTGTCCGGCCCCTCTTTTCTATCCCCTGTTTCTGCCCTGTTCTTTGAGTGACTTGCCAGGATGGATGTCCGGCCCCTAGCCCGGATGTCCGGCCAGCACGGTCACTTGCACTAAAACGGCCATATTTGCTCCCACACTATATATAGCCATATTCCCCCTTCGGAGAGGGTTGCCATTCACCTTGAACAAACCCTAGAACACATTTCACTCTCTCTCACTCTTCCACACCAAATCTTAGATCCCCAAGGAATTTGAGAGCATTTAAGAGAAGTTGTTTGGTCAAGTGATAGATCCCCTCCTTCCCCTTCTTTCCACCAATAGAATTTGTGATTTGAGAAAGTCTTGATATTTTCCCCATCGTTCTTGTTACTCTTGGAGGTTGAATACCCCTAGGCGGTAGGGGTCACTCGGAGAGGAATCGATCATTGTGATTACCCCAGGAAGTTTGTGAGGGTTTGGGGACCACCCCAAGGTCTAGCACTAGTGGTTGAGAAACACCTTCGTGGTGTTGTCTCAAAGAGAGAATAGGGTGAGCCTTCGTGGCGTTGTCTCAAGGAGAGAATAGGGTGAGCCTTCATGGCGTTGGTGTGCCTTCGTGGTAACATCCACCTCTCTAAACGGTGACGTAGCTTCCCTCCAACGAAGTGAACATAGACATACATCCTCGTCTCTCAGAGTTGCGGTTATTCCTAACCCCAACTCTCTACTTGTGGTTACTTGTCTCTTAGCAGTTAATTTTATCATATTGTGCTTGCTTACTCACATAATTGTGTCACTTTTTTATCCTGCTTAGCTCTTGGCATCATACTAGCAATTGTTTGGTTCTCTTTCATATTCCACATTACTGCCTAAAATTGCTAAGTAATAATTGAAATTTGAAATTGTACCTATTCAACCCCCTCTAGGTCCATCTCGATCCTTTCAATTGGTATCAGTGCCTCGTGATCTATTCTTGTGGCTTAACCTCCCTACAGCGAGATGAACCCTGATGGGACTCCCCTTGTTGCAGAACTGAGGGAGAAGGGAAATGCTTCTTCGGAAGTCAAGGCCTTTACTTCTGACGATCTGGAACAGGCTCTTGCTAAGGAAAAGGAGGTGCATGATGCCTCTCTTGAGGCCTTGGTCCAAATTACGCTAGCCACATTGACCATGATGCTCGCGCCATTTTCGGGTGGAGGGGCCTTGAGGCCAACTGTGCCTACTCCCTCACTTGGTCAACAACCTCCTAGCAATGATAAAACTAGTGTTCCATGGTTTTATGCAAGACCTCAAATAGAGAAACCAAAGTATAACCCTCAAGGAAAACCTCCTTTACTTGATGACACTACTGATTTTTCTTTGTGGATAGTTGTTATGCAGGATCATCTTCGATATGGAAATGATGAGATGTTGGAGATCTTGGAGTATGGCTACCAAGCTATTGATCCGAAGAATCTTACTCCAAGAGAGGTATATGACAAGAATCTCAACGACACAACAATCATGTGCATAAGGAGAGGTATGACTGACAAGCAAAGGAGACCATACATAGATATCACAAGTGCTAAGGAATTATGGGAAAGCATTGTGCGGACCAAGACCGGTACCACCACTCTCCGGCTTGCTCAATATGAAATTGCCAAGGGTCAAATGCAAAACTTTTGTATGGAGAAAGGTGAATCTCCTAAGCAACTTCTTGATCGTCTCATGACTCTCACCGCTGACATTGAGTCTTGTGAGTGTGACAAGATACAAGATGGATTCAACTGGACTAAGCGATTTCTCATGGACAAGTTGCTTCATGCTCTTGCTCCATATCATCACCAAATGGTGTGGGACATAAGACAACACCATGGATTCAAGGAAATGACCCCAGATGACATCATATCCACTTTCCAACTATATGAAGATTCAAAGGCAAATGCCACAAAACATCTTGCCATGCATGGTACCTCAACATCAAAGATCAATCTTGCATTGAAGGCCAAGCATGTATGTGAAGAAGAGCAAAGTGAAGAAGAAGAAGAAGATGATGATGATGAATATGGTGATGAGATTGACTCTGATGAGAGCCCGTCATATGAAGACATTGCTCTCTTTGTCAAGAAGTTTAGTGCGGGGAAATTCAAGGGAAGATTCTAGAAGAAGAAAGTGAGAAAATGCTGCAACTGTGAAGATACCAACCACTTCTCCAATGAGTAACCTTATGATAAGATAGAAGATAAACCAGGGTTTCCCAAGACCTTTCCCAAGAAGAAGTTACCAAATCCTTTGAACTCCAAGATCAAGAAGAGAGATGGGAAAGCAATGGTTGCTCATGAAGAATACGATCTGGATGATGTTAGTGGTGTTGCCGGAGTTTCTCAAGATTCTCAAAACACTTTGAGGCTAGTCAACAAGAGTGGTGATGTTGTCACCTACAACTATATGAAAGACTACAGGGGCAACGCTCACAAGTGCCTAATGGCAAAGGCCGTGGTACAAGATGGAGAGGACCAAAGCTCTCCTAATAAGGTCAAGGTAACCCCACGATCAAACCACCTCTTTTCACTCCTTCTACTCCTAGTGATGAGTATCTTGATGCGCAAGATAGTTATGAGGATGATGATATATATGATCCTATGCTTACTGAACTAAATAAATTCATGTGCTCCCTCAAAGGAAAGAAGCTCACTATGTTTCGTATGCTTATGGAGATGGTGATTAAGCACACCATCACCATTAAGGAACTCGAAACCCTCATCACCGAGGAAAAGGAAAAATATGAAATCCTTGAGCGGAAAGTCTAATATGAGGAAGCACGAAATGATGAACTATGCTCGAAAATTGGTGCAGACATTGATGTTCATGCTAAAGATCTCGCCTCCTTGAAAAAGGCTAAGGACTCTTGCGCACAGTTGATGTATGATAAAAGTAAGCTTGTGAAGTCTCATGCTTCTCTCTCTAAGGCTTTTGAGTTCCTATTCGTGCCCCTCAAGACTAAGGAAGAAGAGCTCACCCTTCTTACAAAGATTTCTGAGACGCTCAAGCTTACTTATATTGAAACTCTAGCTAAGGCTTACTCTTCTCCTATTATCAATGTTGATGCTTGTACTACTAACTCTAGTAGTGATCTAGCATCTATTCTCGAGGAGAATCATTTTCTCAAGGCTCAAATCGAGAAAGGTCTCATGACATGTGCTCAAGGACAAAAGAACCTTGATAAGGTATTGAGCCAACACAATGAGCTGTTTGCCAAAGAGGGGCTAGGGTTTGACCCAAGCACCAAGCAAGAAGAAGACGTCTTCTCAAAAGTGCACCACCTCTCTAAAAGAAACATTTGTATGGCAAGGGCACAAGGATACATGTTGTTAGTGGAAAGTCCACAAGGGGCATGCCCACTCTCAACAACAAAAAGAGTTCATGCCTCCATCCTATGTACTTCGTAAGACTAAGGATGGAGAAGTTTATGCAAAATTTGTTGGTCCTCAAAATGCATTCCGATTCTATGCTATTTGGGTCTCTAAGACCCTCGTGACTAACTTGAGAGCTCCCATTGCAAAATGGGTGCCTCTAACCAAGTCATAATTGTGTGTAGGTTGCTTTCTCTGGTGGAGTAAAATGGATGATTGATAGTGGATGTACCAATCATATGACCGGAGATAGCAAATAGCTCTACGATTTCAAGGAAGCTATTCAACCATTTATCAGCATTATGTTTGGTGGAGGATCAAAAGGACAGGTACTCGGGTTGGTCAAGGTGGCTATCACAAATGACATGTCTCTTGCAAATGTCATGCTTGTTCAATCCCTTAAATATCATTTGCTTTCTGTTCGCCAATTGGCTTCTGTTTGTTATGATACACTCTTTGGACTAACGGATGTGAAAGTCTTTAAGAGGGATACTCTCAAAGTGGCCTTTGTTGGAGAGTTGGGTGACAGCCTTTACACGGTTAACTTCTCAAAAGAGAGCACATTCCATGCAACTTGTCTAATGGGCAAGGCCGACAAGGGGTGGCTATGGCATCGCCGGCTAGCCCATGTCGGCATGAGAAATCTTCAAGATCTCTTAAAGGGTAATCACATCCTTGGACTAACCAATGTCTCTTTTTAGAAAGTTGTTGTGTGTAGTGCATGCATAGCTAGGAAGCAACATCAATCAAAGCACTCACCCAAGAATATCGTGTCTACTTCAAGGCCTTTGGGACTCCTTCATGTGGATTTTTTGGGCCTCCTTCATGGGATAGTCTTGGTGGGACAAAGTATGGGCTTTTTATTGTTGATGATTACTCAAGATATACATGGGTGTTTTTCCTCAAGTCCAACGACGAAACAAAGATCACCTTCATTGATTTTTCCAAGCAAGCCCAATGCAAGTTTGACAAAGAAATCTTGGCAATAAGAAGTGATAATGGCTCTGAGTTCAAGAACTACACCTTAGAAGAATTTCTTAGTGATGAAGGGATTGAACATCAATATTCAGCTCCATACACTTCTCAGCAAAATGGTGTAGTCGAAAGGAAGAACCGTACACTTGTGGAGATGGCAAGGTCCATGTGGGACGAATACAAGTCCCCACATAGTTTTTGGGCCAAGGCTGTCAACACTGCATGCCATGCATCAAACCAGCTCTTTCTCTGCACTATATTGGAAAAGACTCCATATGAGCTCCTAACTGGGAACAAGCCGAATGTCAAGTACTTTCGTGTATTTGGGTGCAAATGTTTCATCCTAAAAAAAGAGAACGGTTAGGAAAATTTAGATCCAAAACCACTGAGGGCATATTTGTTGGCTATGGATCAAACTCTCACGCGTATAGAGTCTACAACAAATCCAATGGATGTGTTGCTGGAACTTGTGACGTGGTGTTTGATGAATTTAATGGCTCCCATGGGGAGCAAGTTGATCTAAGTGATGTAGGTGAAGAAGATTCTTCTCAAGATATTTCGACCATGGGTGTTGGTGCACTTCTTCCAATGAAACAAGAATCTCATGATGATGAAGAGGAAGATGGAAGCTTCACACATCATCAAACTACTTAAACACCCATACCAACACAAGCTCCTATTGTTCAACCAATGTCCTTAGACCAAGTACAAGAAGATGATCAAGTCCCTCTTTATGATAATCTTCAAGAACAAGATCATCATAAAAGGCAAGAACAAGAAAGTGCAATCATTGATGATGAACCTCAACAAATGCAAGATGAAGAAGAAGATCTTCCACCACACATTAATGATCCATATGTTGAAGACGTGGATAATGGACATGAAGTTGAACCTCGAGAAACTCTAACCTCCATCATGCCTCGAGTGGCCGGTCGTGTTGATGTTGACAAAATTCTCACCGGCATATCGGAAGGTAGAGTCACTTGTAAACATTTGACAAAACTTTGTGCTCACTTATCGTTTGTGTCTAGTGTTGAGCCTCTCAATGTACAATATGCATTGATGGACAACGATGGGCTCATTGCTATGCAAGAAGAGTTGAACAGTTTTGAACGCAACCAAGTGTGGTCATTAGTCGAGAGACCAACTACGGAGCACAATGTCATTGGAACAAAATGGATTTTCAAGAACAAGCAAGATGAGAATGGTGTAATCATCCGTAACAAGGCAAGGTTAATGGCACAAGGGTACTCACAAGTTGAAGGTTTGGACTTTGGTGAGACCTTTGCCCCTGTTGCCCGTCTTGAATCTGTTCGCATCTTACTTGCTTATGCTTCTTTCAATGGCTTTACATTACATCAAATGGATGTGAAGAGTGCTTTCCTTAACGGTCCTCTACAAGAAGAAGTATATGTATCACAACCACCTGGGTTCGTTGATCCCGATCACAAAGACTATGTGTATAAACTTCATAAGGCTTTGTATGGCCTCAAACAAGCACCTCGTGCTTGGTATGATCATCTTAAGAAGTTTTTACTCGATGATGGTTTTGTGAGAGGGATTATCGATCCCACTGTTTTTACTAATAGGGATAAGGGTGATTTGATCTTATGCCAAATCTATGTAGATGGTATCATTTTTGGTTCTCCTAACATTCATTTGTGCAAGAAGTTTGCGGCTTCCATGACCAATAATTTTGAAATGTCACACAATGCAGATTCGAAGTTCTTCCTCGGATTTGAAAATCAACAATTTCAAGAAGGACTTTTCTTGTCTCAAGCAAAATACTTCAAGGATATCCTAGAGAAGTTTGGCATGTCTGATGCTAGTCCATGTAAGACACCCATGCCAACCAAAATTGTACTCACTGAAGACACAAATGGTACTCCTTTTGACCGATCTATTTACTGCTCTATGATTGGTTCATTGCTTTATATTTGTGCATCTAGACCAGACATCATGTTTAGTGTATGCATGTGTGCTAGATTTCAAGCTTTCCCTAGGGAAAGTCATCATAAGGCGGTTAAGCATATTCTTAGATACCTTGTTCACACCCCAAAGTTGGGACTATGGTACCCCAAAGATGCTAAGTTTGATCTGATTGGGTACACGGATGCGGATTGGGCTGGAGACAAAGTGGATCGTAAGTCCACCTCCGGTGCATGTCAATTTCTTGGACGCTCCTTGGTAAGTTGGTCCTCGAAGAAACAAAATTGTGTTGCCCTCTCCACCGCCGAAGCTGAATACATTGCAACCGCCAGTTGTGCAACTCAATTACTATGAATGAGGCAAACTTTGAAGGATTACGGTATCACCTATAGACATGTGCCTCTTCTATGTGACAATCAAAGTGCCATCAGTATTGATGAGAATACCAAAGATCATACCCGCACCAAGCACATTGATATTAGGTATCACTTCTTGAGAGATCATGTGGAGAAGGGTGATATTGACATTGCTCATGTTGGCACATATATGCAACTTGCAGATATTTTCACCAAGCCATTGGATGAAGCAAGGTTTTGTCAACTTAGGCGTGAACTTGGTATCTTGGAGCTTGACTATATTACGTGAAATCTAGTACCCATTCATGCATGAACTTAATGTCTACTCTTGATGTAGGCATATATTTAGGGGGGGGGGGACATTCGATTCATGAGTATTTTCACCCTAGATAATACATAAATAGAACAAACACTCTCAAAGTTATCATGGTTCTCGAACTATTGTGCTTTAAAATGATGGAGTCGTGACTATGTGCCCAACGTCGACATCTATGCGGTACTATGTTCCATATGCTCAAACATGGTGACCACGGTCACCGCTTGTGAATTGCTTATATGGACCTTTCTTTACTTAATATTGTTGGGTTGTTATTACATCTTAGTATGGCCTTAGATTACTCAGGTTTTCACCCCTATGAATCTCTAAAAACTCCTTGGCGGAGTCTATATCAAATTATATTAGTTGGCTCATTACAAATCTTCCCCTTTGCCTGGTCTCTCTGTCTAGTGGCCGGACATCCGGCTCCACAGCCAGACATCCGGCCCCCGGGAGTTTACTCACTGACCCCAAAATCGTCGGATATCCGGGCTATGCCCCGGATGTTCGGCCCGTCGCCCACATCCACACATAATAGGGGAGGGCTCGGGATTTGGGGGCACTTCCCCATCCTCTCCCTTGCTCTCCGCATCTATTCCAACAGCCGCCTCCGTGTCGGACTGTGCTCCGGCGCTGCCCCAGCCATCTCCTCCGTCATCTGGCCCCAATCTTCTCCTCACGCCTTCTCGGGTGTTGACTTGTGGATCATCCGCCAGAGTTCTTCATGGCGCGTACCAAGAACTTTGGTCCTCCTCCTTCTTCCTGGGGTATGTCTATGACCTGTCTTGCCTACTTCCCTGTTTGGCTCAACCATTCTAGGTTTTCGGTATTATATCAAGTTCATCTTGCTATACATCTCTATCTAGTGATTTGATGGCATTTACCTAGTCTCAATTCCTCACCATGTTCTTGGCTAAACAACTTAACCTTGGGAACGTCAATATTGTTGATCTACCACTTGGAATTTTCCTATGGTCATGTTCAAAAATGTTCACATTCCCTTGATTAATTGCTTTATCCTAGTTGATTATTCTTCTTGACTCCTTCTCATCGGTATCTCTATCGTGTATCCGTTGCATTCGATCGCCGACAAGGTTCCTCCAAATCCGAGGAGCTTGCTCGACCTAAGAAGAAGAAGACGACCACCACCGGCCCTTAGAAGAACAAGACGACCACCAGGCCTAAGAAGAAGCATCAGGAACCATCACCGAGTCCATCCGCCTGTGATCCGGATGATGAGGACTATATTGGGGAGGAAGAGCAAGAAGCAGAGATACCTGCTCCGAGACACTCTATTAGCCAGTCAAAACCAGGCACTCGAAGGGCTCCCATGCCTCATGTCCGTGGTGCTGCAATGCCCATTGTCCATGGTCGTCGCATCTCCATGGAGCTTCCTGCCAGCAGGGATCGCCCCACTCACGACTTCACAACTGTGGGGGCAGATCCATATCTTGAGTTCCGTTGAGATGTCAGTCAATATGAGATGGTGGCTGATGCCGAGGATCCTCGTTTCCGTACTCGTATGCAGCAGGATCTCTATTCCAGTTTCATCCATGGGCATGAAATTTCTCCTCACAAATACTTGGAACTCAAATTCTTGCGTGATCATCCTGCCATGTTTCCTAACAACCCGGTCAAGATCATTGATGATATGACTCTAGGTCCTGCAATGACCTTCAGGTGTGATTGGAATGAAGCTGTCATTCTTCAGTTCTATGCCACATGTTTCTTTGGTCCGGACGACACTCTCACATGGATGACCGATGACACTACGCTGAGCATCACCTATGACCGGTTTGTTCAGATTTTGGGCCTCTCCGGTGTTGGACGTTGCATCCACAGTATGGATCCAGAGTATAAGCCCAAATGGATTGATGCTTGCTTGCCTCTTGTGAAGCCTACCTCTCAGCTCACTGAAGAGGAACGTGGATATCCACTAAATGAGGTATCCATCTTCCATGCTCCTTTATACATTCTCTATCAGTGTGTGCTTTGCACCCTCTATCCTATGAAGGGAGATCGCTCAAGGGCTTGCAACTATTGTATTGACTAGATGGTTCGTATTCATGACGAACCCACTGAGCCTCTGGACACAACCCATTTCATTTGGCATGAGATCCGTCTTTGCACCTTCATCAAGACGCGCCAATTCCCTCATGCTTCATTCATTCAGGCTCTGATTGATCACACTGCTCCCTTTGAGGTGGTTAAGACTGCTGTGCACTCCATTTGGAAGGCTCCCGCTCATATGCGCGTGGTGGCTAATGCTCAGACTGTTGCTCCTACTCAGCCTAGGAGGTCTGCTAGTGGAACTCAGCCCACTGGTTCCTCTATTCCATCTTCCTCGACCGCTCCTCGTGGCCATCTTGCCTCGTTCTTGAGCAAGGCTCAGTCTGCTATTATGAAGGCAATCACTTTCAACCCTCAGCAGAATCATGATGTTCATAAGCGCCTCATCCTCTCCAAGAATCTGCTCAAGCAACGTCTTCGTGACCCTGGGAGTCCTGAGAGTGATGATGATCCTCTTCCCGCGGCTCCATCCTCTTCCACCTTCGGATTCCCATCTCTTGTTGAGTACCCCGAGTTCTTTGATGGTGATGATGACATCCGCCAGGAGTGATTTCATTGGTGTCCTTCTAGTTCTTCACCCCTTTTTGCGTGTTGCTGTCAAAGGGGCAGAAGTTGTATCTTGTATTATCTTAGTATGGTCATGCTATATGTTGGTGATACGTCCAAAATGTATCTATAATTTTTGCTTGCTCCATGCCTCTTTTGGGTGATATTGCTATGATATTTATACACTTCCATACACTTTTGATCATATTTGGACAAACCTATTAACTCAGTGCACCCCAGTGCCAGTTTCTGTTTTCTGCTGTTTTTGTATTTCAGGTTTTCCCGTCACGTAAACTGCCAGAAAAATCCCGGAAAAATTATATAAAAAATCAGCGTTCCAGAAGCTTCCCAGCAGCCAAAGTACAGCCGGAGGGGGGCCACCAGGGCTCCAGGCGCCCTGGTGGCGCGGCTCCCCTCCTGGCCGCGCCGGGGGGCGCCTGGGCCCCCCGGGCCTCCGCTGATGCCCCCCTTTGGCATATATTTATATCGTGTCCCGAAACCCTCGAGACGGGAACCCTTTTTAGCGATCTCATCTCTGTTCCGCCGCCGCCGCGCTTCCAAGATCGGGAGCGCCAGGAGAACTCTTCCCGGCACCCTGCCGGAGGGGAGGATCACCACCGGGCGCCTCTCCACCACCATGGACGCCTCCTGGATGAGTTGTGAGTAGTCTCCCTTGGACCATGGGTCCATGACCAGTAGCTATGTGATGTTCTCCTCCCGTTCTTGTGCTTCACTAATTAGTCCTCGTGAGCTGCCCTACATGATCGAGGCACATATGTCATCCTTATGTTGTTGCTATGATGAGTTTGCTGGGATCCGATGGATTGTGAGATTATGTTCAGATTGTGTTTGAGTAATATATTTGATCTACCTCTTTTATATTTATGTTCATAAGTAATTCTTGCATGTTCTCCGTTGTTATTTATTGCTTTGGCCAAGTAGTAGGTAGTGACTCCAAGAGGGAACGTTATGCTTGGTTGTGGGTTCATGCCCCTCGATGACTAGCTTGAGTGACAGAAACATGAGTGTAGGGGATGTGTTGTTGCCACAAGGGGGAAAACAATGGTGCTTGTGCCCGCGGGTGCAAGGATTGTTTACTTTACGCAAAGTTCTTTTAATGCAGTTGTCTGTTGCTTTGAGTTTACACTATGGGTGGGACTCGCAACTTAATACCAGCGAGATGTTCTGGATAGATATCTCAAGGTGGATGATTAGTAGTAGATGCAGATGGATTTCGGTCTACTTGCCTTGGCGTACCGCCCATGCTTTGAACCTCTACCTTTCTTGCAACATAGTTAGCATTGGTTTGCGCACATAATTCTGTCAATTGCCCAGCTGTAATTCGTTTACCTCACATGGCTGTTTTATCGTCTTTTGGGAGAGAGACATCACTAGTGAACATCATGGGACCCCGGTCCATATTACCATCATTGATCACATCCGCTATTTACTTTTCGCTTTTACTTACTATTTGCAGCAATACCTATCACTATTATCACTTGCGTTTGATCCTTTGTAAACGACAAGGCCGGAGGGATTGACAACCTCTCTGTACTCGTTGGGAGCAAAGTTATTTGTATCTGTGTGCAGGTCCACGTTGATTGCTAATATCTGGCGCCGTTAGCAGTTGACACCTTCTTGTTGAAACTGGGAGTCTCAGGTAAATCGATCCTTGGTATCTTTGCCAAGGGAAAACTTCCGCTACACTGCATCTCAAACCTTCCACTTGGGGTAACCAACGAGGGGCAAGAAGCCATCAAGCAAAGTTTTCTGGCGCCGTTGCCGGGGACTCCACTCTTCAAGATAGGGGAGTTGCACGCTATCTTTTACCTTTGCTTTTTAGTCTTGTTAGTTTACCTTTCAGTTTTTGCTTTAGTATCTTTTATCGAAAATCACAAAAATAGTTATCTTGCTTGCTTGCTGCTATGGGTTCCACCGAGAACACCAAGTTGTGTGACTTCACTAGTCATAACAACGATGACTTTATGTGCACACCTATCACTACACCTGCCACTTCAGCACCTTCGTATGAAATTAAACCTGCTTTACTGAACCTAGTTATGAAAGATCAATTCTCCGGTGCTGGAGATGATGCTGCTTTACACTTAAACAATTTTGTTGAACTCTGTGATATGCAAAAGTACCAAGAAATAGATGGTAATATTGTTAAGCTTAAGCTTTTTCCTTTCTCTTTGAGAGGAGGAGCTAAAATTTGGTTTCGGTCTTTGCCTAGAAATAGCATAGATTCATGGGACAAGTGCAAAGATGCTTTTATTGGAAAATACTATCCACCTGCTAAAATTATCCAACTAAGAAGTAACATAATGAATTTTAAACAATTGAATAATGAACACGTTGCCCAAGCTTGGGAACGTATGAAATCACCTGTCAAGAACTGCCCTACTCACGGTTTGACTACTTGGATGGTTATCCAAACTTCTTATGCAGGCTTGAACTTTACCTCGCGGAACTTGTTAGATTCGGCCGCGGGAGGAACTTTTATGTCAACTACACTTGGTGCTGCCACAAAGCTTCTCGATGAGATGATGACCAACTATTCCCAATGGCACACCGAACGCGCTGCAACAGGTAGGAAGGTAAACTCTGCCGAGGAGATTTCCTCCCTAAATGAAAAAGTTGACTTGATCATGTCTCTACTTTCGAAGAAATCTTCTCTTGATCCTCGTGATGTTCCTTTAAATTCTTTGATTGCTCAAGAACAAGTAGATGTGAACTTTATCTCTAGAAACAATTTCAACAACAATGCTTATAGGAGTAATTTTGGTAGCAATCCTAGACCGTTCCCCTCTAATTCTTATGGGAACAACAATGCTTATCCTATCACCAAGAACTCCACTACTGAACTAGAGATTATGCTAAAAGATTTCATCACTACCCAAAAAGCCTTTAATAAGAGTGTAGGAGAAAAACTAAACAAACTAGATGATCTCTCTTTGAAGGTAGACAATTTAGCCAATGAGGTAGAATTGCTTAAAATTAGAACTTCTCCTCTTGAGGAGAGGAAGGTCACTCCTATGAATGCTATTCAAGTGCAAATTAATGAAAACATTAGGATGTTAGCTAAACTTAAAGAGAGATGGGCTAGAGAAAGGGAGGAAGAAGATAGAATTAAGAGCCTTCCTACCCACCACAATGTTGCTACTATCCAAGTTGTTGAGGATATCCAAACTCTTAGCACCCAATGCACTCCTGGTCCCAATGGACCTATTAATGGTGATGCTATGACTATAGAAACTACCAAACAAGTGAACCTAAAGGACACCACTACCACCTTACTTGATAGTAGTGCCCTTGATTTTGATAATTGCACTCTTACCGAAGTTATTGATTTCCTTCACAAGATGTCTAGAGATCCCCGCACCAGCACGCTTAACCTTGCCTTCACAGAGCATATCACTAATGCTCTTATCAAAGCTAGGGAGGAGAAACTTAGAGTAGAAGCCTCCATACCTAGAAAGCTAGAAGATGGCTGGGATCCTATGATTAAAATTAAGTTGAATAACTTCTCTTGCTATGCTTTATGTGATGTTGGAGCTAGTACCTCCGTTATGCCCAAAAGAATATATATGATATGCTTAAATTGAAACCTTTTGATTCTTGTTCTTTTGGTGTTCGTCTTGTTGATTCTTCCATAAAGAAACCTTTGGGGAGGATCGACGATGTTCTTATCATTGTCAATGACAATTACGTTCCCGTTGATTTTACTATTATGGATATTGAATGTGAACCTTCTTGTCCAATTATTTTGGGACGTCCGTTTCTACGCACCGTTGGTGCTATTATTGACATGAAAGAGGGGAATATAAAATTCCAATTTCCTCTCAAGAAAGGGATGGAACACTTCCCTCGAAAGAAGATTAAGTTACCTTTTGAGTCCGTTATACGGGCTAGCTATTGTTTTACTCTTGATAAAACTTGATCTTTTTGCATTATGCCTAGCTTAAAGGCATAAAAGAAAGCGCTTTTGGGAGGCAGCCCACATGAATAAATTTTATTTTGCTTTTGTTGTGTCTTGATGTTGTTACTACAGTAGCATCATCATTGTATCTTTGCTTTTCAACTTTGTGCCAAGTATAGCCTCTGATTGCAAGAAAGTTCAAAAGTTGTGATGTGCTGTCCAGGAAACAGATTCTGTCCTTGGACAGAAAAATTCGTATAAAATCACCAGATAATCTTTTTGGTCTGAATTTTTTCGACAGCGTTCTCTATACAATTCTCTTTCGTGCGTCTGTTCTGAGTTTTTTGATTAGAGTTGCAGAAGTGCCCCGAAAAAATCATTTACTACCTGTTGTTCTGTTTTTCACAAATTCTGTCCTGTTTTGCCTTTCCTTTATTTTGCAAACCTTGAGCTTGCTTTTTCTTTGCAAAAACCTTTTGGCAATCTTGAGAAACAGTAGACCTTCAAGAATATCCTTATTTCCAGCAAGGAACAATTATTTTATTAAGGGTACTAACCTCGCTAATCAGATTATGATGAGTTATGTATGAAGGGAGTTTTCAAGTGTGCGAGGGAAGATGATAAAAAGATTCAGGAGTGTCAAGCGCTCAAGCTTGGGGATGCCCACATGCACCCCCAAGAAATATTCAAGGAGAGTCAAGCGTCTAAGCTTGGGGATGCCCCCGTGCATCCCCTTCTCCATCAACATTATCAGTTCGTCTTTCATTCCTCTATATTTTTATCACTTCATGTGTTATGTGCTATGCTTGGAGCGTCTTGCTTTTAGTTTTCCTTTTTAGTTTCTTTAGCTTTTCATAACGAGTCGGAACTCAGCTTTCTTTATGTGGGGGAGAAACACGCTCCACTTCTACCTAGAACATAACATAGAATTTTCATGTCTATCTTGCTCTGTGTGTTCTTTGTCTTTCGATAGCTACTATCATGCTTAGCTTTTAGTTTTCATGCTTATCTTTTTAAAGAGCTTTTGTTTAGTTGGTTGCTTGAACTCTCTTTAGTTATCATGATTGTCTTATTAAGAGAGTTTTTTTCTGTTGCATTGGTTGGTATGTCTATGATAAAGATGCTACGTGCATAATGGTGCTTAGTAGTTCATGTTTTTTTATGGTTAGTCTCAAATAGCTGGGGGGTTCCCAATGTGTTATTGGAGTACCAACATGATTTGTTTGCCTATGATGTGGTATGGTTTAAGTAATATCTTCCTTCAAGAATTTATTTTGATTGACTTGGCGTATGCTCACGCATATTTAAGACTGTAAAGAAAGTCTGTCAAGAATTGATGATCTTTTATTTCTGAGTAGCGATATAACTACCATGCCTGATTCAATGTTGCTTTGTCGCTCTGCATGATTATGACCGTCATTGCTCTCTTAGTTGGTCGCTCCCAGTCTTTTGCTAACCTCCACCTGTACTAAGCGGACTGACTGCTTGTGCATCCAAAATCCTTTAAACCAGTTATGCCATATGAGTCCACCATACCTTCCTACATGGTATTTACCTGCCATTTTTAACGAAGACTTGCATGTACCATCTCGAAATTATTAAAAAAAATGCATTCCTATTTTGTGCCTCTGTTTTAAGGTCATGAGGAAGTAGTAGTTAATTCATGATCTTTTTAATTTGGACAAGCTTCACCCCGGGATTACATGTCTAATGTGCAAACCCATAATACGAGAAGGAACTGGCATTGAGTGCGCCCGGCTCAAAATTAATATAACAAACAAACCCTCCTTCACGCTTTGTTCATGAGAAATCAGAAAACTTTGGTAGTGATAAACAAAGGAGATTAAGAGGATGTGATCGTCCTCATTTGGGAGCCATTCCTCGAAACTTGTCCATCTCAAGAAGTGACTGAGTTGTCTGCTAGCATTCATTGACGAAACATGCATAATCAAAATAATAATAATTATTACTTCTGTTTTAAAACCAAGAGCTCTGGTACATGTTTTGTCTTTGTTTCCGACTATGGGTTTTCAACCTTGCCAACAAAAGCCACGGTTCGAGAGTCTCCACCTTCTTTTAAAGCACCAACTACTGAGAGCATGATTGTCATTCTGAGTGTAATGTGCATTGTCCCAAAGTAGCATTGTCTTTTGCATGATTATGATATCGTTTATTTTGAAATCATTGTATCTAGTCATCACTTAAACCTTGGAGGTTCCCCTGCATTTATGTTTTGCTTCACTAAAGGGGGCAAGCGATATATCACTTTATCATATTTGCACACCATGCTCATTACAAATCTATTTGATGTTTCAATATCATATTGTAAAACTTTCAGTTCTTTGTGATTTTTTCATGAGGCAACTTAATTACTATAGATTCATTGTCTCAGTAAGCTTTTGTCATATGACTATGAAAAAGTCCTATATGGTTAATAGCATGTCACCATAGAAATTATTCTTGTTATCATTTACCTACTCCAGGACGATCAGGAATTAAGCTTGGGGATGTTGATACGTCCAAAACGTATCATAATTTCTGCTTGCTCCATGCCTCTTTTGGGTGATATTGCTATGATATTCATACACTTCCATACACTTTTGATCATATTTGGACTAACCTATTAACTCAGTGCACCCCAGTGCCAGTTTCTGTTTTCTGCTGTTTTTGTATTTCAGGTTTTCCCGTCACGTAAACTGCCAGAAAAATCCCGGAAAAATTATATAAAAAATCAGCGTTCCAGAAGCTTCCCAGCAGCCAAAGTACAGCCGGAGGGGGGCCACCAGGGCTCCAGGCGCCCTGGTGGCGCGGCTCCCCTCCTGGCCGCGCCGGGGGGGGGGGGCGCCTGGGCCCCCCGGGCCTCCGCTGATGCCCCCCTTTGGCATATATTTATATCGTGTCCCAAAACCCTCGAGATGGGAACCCTTTTTCGCGATCTCATCTCTGTTCTGCGGCCGCCGCGCTTCCAAGATCAGGAGCGCCAGGAGAACTCTTCCCGGCACCCTGCCGGAGGGGAGGATCACCACCGGGAGCCTCTCCACCACCATGGACGCCTCCCGGATGAGTTGTGAGTAGTCTCCCTTGGACCATGGGTCCATGACCAGTAGCTATGTGATGTTCTCCTCCCGTTCTTGTGCTTCACTAATTAGTCCTCGTGAGCTGCCCTACATGATCGAGGCACATATGTAATCCTTATGCTGTTTCTATGATGAGTTTGCTGGGATCCGATGGATTGTGAGATTATGTTCATATTGTGTTTGAGTAATATATTTGATCTACCTCTTTTATATTTATGTTCGTAAGTAATTCTTGCATGTTCTCCGTTGTTATTTATTGCTTTGGCCAAGTAGTAGGTAGTGACTCCAAGAGGGAACGTTATGCTTGATTGTGGGTTCATGCCCCTCGATAACTAGCTTGAGTGACAGAAACATGAGTCTAGGGGATGTGTTGTTGCCACAAGGGGGAAAACAATGGTGCTTGTGCCCGCGGGTGCAAGGATTGTTTACTTTACGCAAAGTTCTTTTAATGCAGTTGTCTATTGCTTTGAGTTTACACTATGGGTGGGACTGGCAACTTAATACCAGCGAGATGTTCTGGATAGATATCTCAAGGTGGATGATTAGTAGTAGATGCAGATGGATTTCGGTCTACTTGCCTTGGCGTACCGCCCATGCTTTGAACCTCTACCTTTCTTGCAACATAGTTAGCATTGGTGTGCGCACATAATTCTGTCAATTGCCCAGCTGTAATTCGTTTACCTCACATGGCTGTTTTATCGTCTTTTGGGAGAGAGACATCACTAGTGAACATCATGAGACTCCGGTCCATATTACCATCATTGATCACATCCGCTATTTACTTTTCCCTTTTACTTACTATTGCAAACATTATCTATCACTACTATCATTTGCGTTTAATCCTTTGTGAACTACAAGGCCGGAGGGATTGACAACCTCTCTGTATTCGTTGGGAGCAAAGTTATTTGTATTTGTGTGCAGGTCCATGTTGATTGCTAATATCTGGCGCCGTTAGCAGTTGACACCTTCTTGTTGAAACTGGGAGTCTCAGGGAAATCGATCCTTGGTATCTTTGCCAAGGGGAAACTTCCGCTACACTGCATCTCAAACCTTCCACTTGGGGTAACCAACGAGGGGCGAGAAGCCATCAGTTGGCTATTTGTGTTAGCTATTATTCAAACTTTTTATGTTGCTACTTATGGATCTTGATCGTTTGAGACTATGATTAGACTATGGTGTTATCTTGGTGTCTATGAAATGTTAAGACTATGTATTATGGTTGGCTTATATGTGCGTGTCTCACATTTATATCTTTTTTGTGCTACATATGCTACCATGAGAGTTTTTGTGCTGCACATCCTAACACATTTATCTCATGCGCACAATGAGGGTGAGCTAAAACTAAATAGGAACATATTTTGCATTATGCTCTCATGGTTGTCAATGCTAAATTTATTTATTGCCTCTATGATACTACATGTATCATTGTCATCAACAAACAAAAAGGGGGAGATTGAAAGTGCAATCATGCCCTTACATCATGCTTTGATGTTGATGACAATATACATGTAGGGGACTAACTATGTTTGTCAAGTGAATCTCATGTGTTAGTCCCCAGTTCATCTAAAGGTGTGTGGATCATGAACAAACAGATTTAATTCTATTCAAGGAAGAAGTATCAAAACGGTTGCATGTTTGTTTTCTTGAGTATAGGATCCTGCACTATTAAGGGGGGATAGATAGGGTTAGTAAAAGACTTGCTCGTTCCACTTAATTCCTTCCTTGAAACATTTGGATCTATCAAATACACTTCATCTTTGTTTCTACCCCTGGGAATGCCGGATGTCCGGGCTACCCCCCGGATGTCCAGGCTTGGCCCCAGATATCCGTCTTTCGCTCTCCATACGTGCTACTTTTCGAGCTTGCGTTGTATTCCATCGAAGAGGAAAGGGTGATAGAGCATAGTAGCGTAAGTATTTCCCTCAGTTTTTGAGAACTAAGGTATCAATCCAGTAGGAGACCACGGGCGAGTCCCTCGCACCTGCACAAACAAATAGGAACTTCGCAACCAACGCGATAAGGGGTTGTCAATCCCCTTACGGTCACTTACGAAAGTGAGATCTGATAGATAGGATAGTTTGATATTTTTGGTATTTTTGGATATAAGAACAGAAAGTAAAAGCGGAAAAGTAAAGTAGATTGTAGATTGATATGTTGAGAATAGACCCGGGGGCCATAGTTTTCTCTAGTGGCTTCTCTCATGATAGCAGAATTCTACGACGGGTAAACAAATTACTGTCGAGCAATTGATAGAAAAGTGAATACTTATGAGACTATCTAGGCATGATCATTATATATAGGCATCACATCCGAAACAAGTAGACCGAAACAATTCTGCATCTACTACTAGTACTCCACACATCGACCGCTATCCAACATGCATCTAGAGTATTAAGTTCATAAGAACAAAGTAACGCCTTAAGCAAGATGACATGATGTAGAGGGATAAACTCAAACAATATGATATAAACCCCATATTTTTATCCTCGATGGAAACAATACAATACGTGCCTTGCTGCCCCTACTGTCACTCGCAAAGGACACCACAAGATTGAACCCAAAGCCAATAACTTCTCCCATTGCAAGAACTATAGATCTAGTAGGCCAAACCAAACCGATAATTAGAAGAGACTTGCAAGGATATTATAATCATACATAAAGAGTTTAGAACCAATTACTTCTCATAGATAATCTTGATCATAAACCCACAATTCATCGAATCTCGACAAACACACCGCAAAAACAGATTACATCGAATAGATCTCCACGAAGACCGAGGAGAACTTGGTATTGAGATCCAAAGAGAGAGAAGAAGCCATCTAGATACTAGCTATGGACCCGAAGGTCTGTGGTAAACTACTCACAACTCATGGTGAGGCGATGATGATGATGTAGAAGCACTCCGTGGTAGATCCCCCTCCGGCGGAGCTCCAGAACAGGCCCCAAGATGGGATCTCATGGGAACAGAAGGTCGCGGCGGTGGAACTAGGGTTTTTTCTGTTCTTCTGATGGTTTCTAGGTACGTAGGTATATATAGGATGAAGGAGGGCACCGGGGGCCAAACGTGGGGCCCCCGACGCACGGGGGCGGGCCCTATAGGGTGGGGGGCGCCCCCCACCCTCGTGGACGCCACGTGTGCCCTACTCTGTGGTTCTCAAGTCTCCCATGCGTATTTTGCTCCAAAAATATATCTCCCGAAGTTTCATTCTGTTTGGACTCCGTTTGATATTCCTTTTTTGTAAAACTCTGAAATAGGCAAAAAACAGCAATCTGGACTGGGCCTTTGGGTTAATAGGTTAGTCCCAAAAATAATATATAAGTGTATAACAAAGCCCATTAAACATCCAAAACATCATAAATAATAGCATGGAACAATAAAAAATTATAGATACGTTGGAGACGTATCAAGCATGCCCAAGCTTAATTCCTGCTCGTCCTCGAGTAGGTAAATGATAAAAACATATTTTTTTTGTTGTGGAATGCTAACCAACATAGTTTTCAATGTAATTCTCTTGATTGTGGCATGAATGTTCAGATCTGAAAGATTCAAGACAAAAGTCTATATTGACATAAGAAATAATAATACTTCAAGCATACTAACAAAGCAATCATGTCTTCTCAAAATACTATGGCTAAAGAAAGTTATCCCTACAAAATCATATAGTCTGGCTATGCTCCCTCTTCATCACACAAAATATTCATATCATGCACAACCTCGGTTTCAGCCAAGCACTTGTTTGCATACTCTATTCTTTCAAACCTTTCAACTTTCACGCAATACATGAGCGTGAGCCATGGATATAGCACTATGTGGAATAGAGTGGTGGTTGTGGAGAAGACAAAAAGGAGGGAGATAGTCTCACATCGACTAGGCGTATCAACGGGCTATGGTGATGCCCATCAATAGGTATCAATGTGAGTGAGTAGGAATTGCCATGCAACAGATGCGCTAGAGCTAAAAATGTATGAAAGCTCGACAAAAGAAACTAAGTGGGTGTGCATCCAACTTGCTTGCTCACGAAGACCTAGGGCATTTGAGGAAGCCCATCGTTGGAATATACAAGCCAAGTTCTATAATGAAAATTCCCACTAGTATATGAAATTGACTAAACATGAGACTCTCTATCATGAAAGCATGGTGCTACTTTGAAGCACAAGTATGTAAAAAGACAGTAGCAATTGTCCCTTTTCTTTATTTTTTTGGAGGGGCCTTTTCTTTTGTTCGGCCTTTCCTCACTTGGGACAATGCTCTAATAATGATGATCATCACACTTATGTTGATTTACAACTCGATATTATAACTCAATACTAGAACAAAGTATGACCCTATATGAATGCCTCCGGTGGTGTACCGAGACGTGCAATGAATCAAGAGTGACATGTATGAAAAATTATGCATGGTGGCTTTGCCAAAAATACGATGTAAACTACATGATCATGCTTGGAAATATGACAATATGAATCGTGTCAGATGAACGGAATGGTGGAAAGTTGCATGGCAATATATCTCGGAATGGCTATGGAAATGCCATGATAGGTAGGTATGGTGGCTGTTTTGAGGAAGATATATGGTGGCTATTTTGAGGAAGGTATATAGTGGGTGTATGGTACCAGCAAAAGTTGCGCGGTACAAGAGAGGCTAGCAAGGGTGGAAGGGTGAGAGTGCGTAATATCCATGGACTCAGCATTAGTCATAAGAACTCATATACTTATTGCAAAAATTTACGAGTCATCAAAACAAAGCAATCAACGCATGCTCCTAGGGGGGAGGTTGCTAGGAGTTAACCATCGCGCGCCCCCGACATCCACACAAAGGATGACACTCTACAAATCCTCATGCTCTAACTTCGTCACATAACGGTTCACCATACGTGCATGCTACGGGAATCACTAACTTTAACACAAGTATTTCTCAATTTCATAATAACTCCACTAGCATGACTCCAATATCACCATCCTCATATCTCAAAACAATTATCAAGCATCCAACTTCTCTTCATATTCAATGCACTTAGTATGAAAGTTTGTACTACATTCATCTTGGATGCCTATCATGTTAAGGCTATTTTTATAGCCAAAGCACATTACCATGATGTTCTAATAGACTCTCAAAAGGATATAAGTGAAGCATGAGAGATCAACAATTTCTACAAAATATAATTACCACTGTGCTCTAAAAGATACTCCCTCCGTCCCAAAATAAGTGACTCAAAAATGACTCAAATTTATACTAACTTTAGTACAAAGTTGAGTCATTTTTGAGTCACTTATTTTGGGACGGAGGGAGTATAAGTGAAGCACTAGAGCAAAAACTATTCAACTCAAAAGATATAAGTGGAGCACATAGAGTGTTCTAACAATTCCTAGGCCATATTTATCTCTCTCAAAAAGGTGTGTCCAACAAGTATAATTGTGGAAAACTAACAAGCAAACACTCAAATGATACATGACGCTCCAAGTGAAACACATATGATGTGGTGAATAAAAATATAGCTCCGAGTATAGTTACCGATAGATGAAGACGAAAGAGGGGATGCCTTCCCGGGGCATCCCCAAGCTTAGGCTTTTGGTTGTACTTTAATTTTACCATGGGGTGCCTTGGGCATCCCCAAGCTTAGGCTCTTGCCACTCTTTGTTCCATAGTCCATCAAAGAAATACTCAAAACTTGAAAACTTCACAACACAAAACTTAGACAAAAATCTCGTGAGCTCCGTTAGTATAAGAAAACAAACCACTACTCAAAGGTACTGTAATGAACTCATTCTTTGTTTATATTGGTGTTAAACCTACTGTATTCCAACTTCTCTATGATTCATACTCCCCAATACTACTCATAGATTCATCAAAATATGCAAACAACACACGAAAAACAGAATCTGTCAAAAACAGAACAGTTTGTAGTAATCTGTAACTTTCGCATACTTCTGTAACTCCAAAAAATTTGAAATAAATTGGTATACGTGAGGAATTTGTCTATTAATAATCTGCAAAAATAATCAACTAAATAGCACACTCTAGTAAAATCTGGTGACCTGTCAGGCCCAAGATGCGATTCTATCCCGATCACGTCACTCATACGTGATTGGGGCACAACCGCATCTCAGGCGCTTAGCAAGATGGATATAATTACATCGTACCATTACATGAATACATGGGGAGATACAACAATACAACAAGTCACATGAATACAACAACATCAATACAAGGCATCCGACTACGGACGCAAACATGAAAAACACACGACATCCATCTGCTATCCCAGGCTGCCGACGAGGAACCTAACCCAAGACTGACGAAGAACAAGAAGAAGAAAGAACTCCAACACAAAGAACATCGCTCTCGCGTCAAGTCATTGGAAACCTGCACCTGCAACTGTTGTTGTAGTATCTGTGAGCCACGAGGACTAAGCAATCCCATAACCATGGGTAACAGGACTAGCAAAGCTTTACTGGGAAGGAGGAGGTTAAGTGGTGAGGTTGCAGCAGTGGCTAAGCAATATGTGGTGGCTAACTTACGATTACAAGAATAAGATGAGCATCTACGCAAGCGGCCAAAACTAGTAATGATCGCTAAAGATCCTGAACTTCCTACGAGTCAAACATAACCCCACCGTGTTCTCTTCTCAAAGCGAATAGAGACGATCACGGTTACTCACGCGGTTCGTGTATTTTACTTCGGATCCTCTGTCAAGTTTTCTACAACCAGACATTAATAAATTCCAATCTTCCACATAACCGCGGGCACGGCTTTCGAAAGATCATAACCCTGCAGGGGTGTCCCAACTTAGCCCATCACAAGCTCTCAAAATCAGCAGAGATAATAATAATATTACCCCTTATCTTAGGGAAGGCCCGATCAGACTCGGAATTCCCGGTGCACAAGACATTTCGACAATGGTAAAACATGTCCAGCAAGACCTCCCGGCGGGCCGACACCCTGATAGTCGCCGCACGTATCTTGTCTCAGGCCATGACCGGATGGGTGATGCTACGGGAGCCAATCCTCAAGTTTCCCCGTGGTGGCCCCGTAGGACCCCCGTTTGGGACCAACACCATCAGCACTGGCCCCCTATATCTAGAAAGAATCCTTGGCTAGCGCTAACTCCCTATGCAATTAATTAATTAAGTTTTTATTATGTTGCAAATTAAAACCAATGTTGGGCCTTGCTGGAGGAGTTTTATTCAAAGACGAACTGTCAAGGGGTCCCCATATACCCAACCATGTTAGGAACGCCAAATCAAGGAACATACCGCCGGTTTATCGGCTCCTAAGGTGGCATGAGTGGAACAAAACACCGAGCAAAAGGCCAAGCCTTCCACCCATTGCCAAGTATATATGTGTGTTACTAATAATAATAGATATTGTGTTATTCCAACAACACGGATCCAACATGGAGCAATCTTCATCTTCACCTGCAACTAACAATGCTATAAGAGGGGCTAAGCAAGCGGGTAACATAGCCAAACAATAGTTTGCTGGGAAGGTGTCAAAGGTTGGAGGTTTCATGGCAACAAGGAGAGGGGCTGACAATAAATGATGGGTAGCACGACATATAACGATAGCATCGAGACAACTAGCAGGGCAATGATAGTAAAGGTATCCAAGGTGATGGCCATCTTGCTTGAGATCCCGCAAGGAAGAAAAACGGGTCCATGAAGAAGACGAAGAAGAAGCCACGAAGAGGAGCCAAGTGTAGTCGAACGAATCCTCGCGATCGCAACGGAATATGAACTAGCGAGAAGAAGCACACAATACGGTAAACAGACCACTCAGGAACATGACAATATGCTCAACCAAGTATGATGCAAGACATGTCTATATGATGCAAAACATGGCAACGGATGAAGCACACAAGAACATCACAACAAGGCAAGTTTAAATGAGGCCGGAATCAACATATAAAAATTCCGGTGAGTCCTCATATGCACATTTCGAAATTGGTCCAGATCTGAACAAACCTTAAGTTAAAGTTGTTAAACAGCAATTTATCATGCACCATGATGATCTACTCTAAATTCTAGTCAAGTTTCATATAAAGTTTATTTAATTCGGAGCTACGGCCTAAAAGATATGAGCAAAACAAGTCAAGCATGTCAAATATGCAAGATGCATCCAACCAACAAGCAAACACACTCCAAACATGTAAACAACCTGATATTATGCTTCTACATGCAAAATCACACAAGTTTCATATAGGACATGCTCAAAACGAAGCAACGGTTCAACACATACACATGAAACAAGATATAACAACAAGCTGTCCAAAAAAAACAACATAGCAACTTTGGAGCAAGGTATATATATGCTACATCACTCAAACATGATAACAAGAGGCATAGATGTGAAATAGACATGATACTTAACAAGCATGAACTTAGAACACACCCAAAAACTTGCTGGAACACAATTAAACAAGCATGACAAGATTCAATAAGTTTACAGATTTCTCAGACTTAGCCAAAATCTGGGAAGGCAAAAACATCGTCATGATGCTGCCTTCGGAGGCACAAAACAACAAGCATATCAACTCTACTAAGTATATAAAGATCATGGACATGTAATAGACATAGCATACATCAAACAACTCCATTGGAACAACTCCATAAAAGGCATGGATCAATAACAACAAGCTTCACCAAATTGGTCGTGCTGATAACAGTCTGATAGGTACATTTATAGCAACTTGAGAGCAAGAAATAAACAAGCTACAGCAGGCTATATATATGAAAACAAGGGCATGGATGGATAGAGCATAACATGGAAAACAAGACATGATCATTTGACATACTAAAACATGCATGGATTTGAGTGAGGCATCAAGCAAACATAGCATCAGGTTTAACAGTTTCAGACTTAGTAGTTTTTAACAAGTCCCAGGAAACAACTTCAGCGAGTAGGCTCCTTTACAAGCTTGTTTTCAAACACCTCAAGGCATTACATGAAAATTGGATTGCACCACAACAAAGATGACATGATTGTGCTTCTAAAACATATAGACATGTGGCATAAAAGATAAACACACCAATAGCTATGAACAAGACAAAACAACATCTCATAACAAGTTTCAGCACTTAACAGCCACATGCACTTTTGCAATAGAGATTAACATGGCAATATGGCACCTAACATGAATGCTACAGCAACCATCATGTAGAGCACTTCACAATGAACATTTTGACATATCATATGCTTCATTTGGATAAACATGCACAAAGTTATCATCACCACAAGCATGCAACAAAATTACAGTTAACATCAGTTTTAAACATGTAGCACTCTTGCAACGAGGATTATGGCATCAAGATGAACTCAAACAAGCATACCACAATACAACAATATGAAGAGTATATCACAACGATCATTTTGACATATTACATGCATCATTTGGATAATCACACAAAAGGTTACAAGCAAACAAAGTATGCATCAAGATTACATAAACTGGGGACTTAGAAGAAAACAACCTCCGGGGGGTGGACATGTCTAGGAGCAAATGGACGTGTCTGCCGACTGAGGCCCACATGGCAGAGTCACACGCGAGGGGGAGGAGGTCGGACATGTCCGGTCCCGGTCGGATATGTCCGTCGATGAGGGCGACCGGGCCCTCCTGGTAGTGGCTTTGGCCGAGGAGAACTCGTCCCCGACCCAGGCGAGGTCGAGGCGAGGCGGGGCTCGCCGGACGGGATGAAGGAGAAGGGCGACGGGCGACGGTGCTGGCCTGGGGCAGTCGCCGGCGGCGGCAGCGTGCGAAGCGGCGAGTCGGAGGCCGGCGGCGGGGCTCGCAGAAGCTGCGCACTCGGGCGCTGCCGGAGAGGAGCGGCGGGGACAAAGACTCCGGGCGACAGGGCTGGCTTAGGCCCATTCGCGGCCCGGGGTGGGCCTGGCCCGGGCTTGGCGGGCCGGCGACGGCGCAAGAGAGAGAGGGGCGCAGGGTGACGTGGCTTCTCCACGTGGAGGCCCCTAGTTGGAGGAGGGCGGCGGCTGGGTGGGTGCTGGCCTATGGCTGGCTGCCACTTGGCATGGAGGAGGTGGCTGGCTGCAGAATTTGAGGGAGAAGGTGGCTGGCTGTGCGGATTTCGAGGTGGAGGGAGGCTAGATGTAGGATAAGGGACTAGGGTGCCCAAAATGGCAAGGGGGTTGTTTATATAGGGAAGGAGGGCTAGGTTTAGGGATAGGGAATGTTTTGGAGCCCTCTGATCTTGATCGGACAGCACCGGTCGAGAGGGGGGGTTAGGATGGGCCTAGGTGGAGTTGGTGGGCTGTGTAGTAGGGGTTGTGGGGAGAGAAGAGAAGAGGCCCGCGTGGTTTTCGGAGACCGAAAACGTCCGACGAATTAACCGGCGACTAGTGCCGCTATAGTTATCCGTTGGGCTATCAAACGAACTCCGAATGTGACAAAATTTGGCAGGCGGCCTGTCTACACTATAATAAGACCACACCAAGTTTCATCACATTCTGTCATGGATTTAGCACGGCAGATGTCCTAGCAAAAGGACTTAGTCGTGAGGCCATTGCTACGGGTTAGCTTAAAGGGGTTAACGCAGACAAAGGACACATGGATTTTACACTAGTTCAGCCCCTTCGATGAAGGTAAAAGCCTAAGTATAGTTTGGTGTGGTATTTCTAGGGCTTTGATGACCAGGGAGCGAATCCTCGTTGCATGTGTCTCAAGCTGTTGTTCTCTCTCCTGAACCGTCGCCGGGTCGTCCCTTTATATAAGAGGTGATGCCCGGTCCGGTTTACGGAGTCCGGAGGACGGCTCATAAACGTGTCCGCCCCGGTCTCTGTTCTTTATATCTTACATCCCAAGTTACATAGTACAACGGTTTACAAATCATGGGCCCTAATACTTGGGCTCTAAACCTCTTGGGCTGCAATCTTCTACTTCATGCTCCGCTAGGCCTTTGATAATATAATCTTGATAACGTAAATCGGACCCTCCTGGCCGGTTTATACCTGGTAGTAATATCCCTGACATTAGGCCCCAGATTGATTTGAAACTGTTCATGCCAATCTTCAAAGTCTTTGTACATATTTTCCTTTCCACAGCTTCAGTATGCTTTGTAAACCGGCATGACATCATCTCCTCAGGTCACTTTAAACCGTCGTGATGCCATTCGTGCATTTAATACTTGTACCTATTTTTTACCTTTACTTATTAAAGCTCCGAAGATCGAGGCGACAACACCATCCATATCCGATTTTTGGTATCCTCGATTCCCGTGGCTGCCGTTTTATCCCTTCGGCTTATAAATAGGGTCAAATGGCATCTCTTCTTCCCCCTTGCTTCTTCTTCCTCCGTCCTTTGACGCTCGAGCTCCGCCGTCGTCCGCCGAGTACCGCGCCTCCATCGAGCCAGCCGCTGCATCAACCTAAACGTGTCCAGAGATTCGCTAGCGCCTTTCCGCTTCCATTGCCTCAGGTATGTTCACTTAATCCTCCCCGTAGATCCAGTTCTAGGGTTTCCTACGCGTTGATAGATGAATCTTGTTCTTCACGGTTCTTCGCCGTAGATAACGCTTAGCCGTAGATCCTCAAACTTTAGGTCAACCTCTGTTAGCATGACTCCGTTCCGTTGTCGTAATCATCCCTTCCAATATGACTAGTGTAGACTGATTCTGCTAAAGACCTTCGCTGTTTCCGTTGAATATAACCTGATTTATCTTGAGTTTTCCATATGCTGTAGATCCATATTTTACTGCTGCTCGTGTTAAAGTTGTTTTCCCATGCTTTTAGATCTGCATCTCATCTGCCTATGTCGACGGTTTAGCTTTAGATTTGTGTCTTACGTGCCTGTGTTTGGCGGTTTAACTTTTTTCCTTTCAAACTTCATAATCCGGTATACGTCATGTTTATAGCTGTTCTGGATCAGTAGATACCATTAGGCCCCTGCTTAAACCGCCAATTAGATCAGTACCTGCAGAGAATATGCCGGTTTAAATATGTGTAGATTGTAAACCAGATCTTTATTGCATTTTCAGCCTTCCCTTTGAAAAAAGATGACTTCCGTGGCCAAGCAGTTTGTTGCTTGCAACTGGGTCCCATCCGGATCACCGAGGATGATTTAGAAAAGATGGCCTCAATTGGCGCTTTGGGTCCGAAGGAGGTTCTTCACTGGAGGGCTCCTCGAAAAGAGTGTCCTCCTAAGCCTAAGAAGGGAGAAGTTATTGTCTTGTTCGATCACCTGGCCCAGGGTTTTAACCCTCCAGGGTCAAAGTTTTTCTGCGACGTGTTGGCAGACTTTCAGCTCCATCCCCAAGACATAACTCCCAACTCCGTATCAAATATCTACAACTTCCAAGTCATATCGGAAGCCTATCTGCAAGAGGAGCCATCCGTGGAGCTATTCCGGGACTTCTTCCATTTGAACCGTCGGACTGAGTTTCATGATGGCCCAAATACTGAACTTGGCGGAATGAGTATTCAGAGGAGGAAAGATGTTAGATTCCCTCACGCTACTCTCCATAGCCATCCCAAGGAATGGGATCAAACTTGGTTCTACTATGTTGACACTTCACCAGAAGGGGAAAATCCAATGCCGGGTTATCGCTCCCACCGTCTCTCAGCGGATCACCCTTTTCCACAGCGCTTAAGTGCCTACGAGCGAGCTAAATATGCCCCCAACTTTAAAAGCTCCGGGCCTTCGTAGCCAACGGGTTAACTGGAGTTGACTTCGTCTGCTGCTGGCTTTCTTGGAGTATACTCCCACTAAGCCGGCGCTCCGGCTAAATGTGCGAATACACTGGGAACCCCAAGGACCCTCTGCGTCATACAAATATGGTGCTTCCAAAGAAGGAAGTTACTGAATCTGCCAAAAAGATGCTGAATATACCTCTGGAAGAGTGCAGTAAGACCGAATTAGCGCCCTTCTGCGTGACTAATAAACCGCCGTCGATAAGAGATTCTTCTGTCCCTTTACTTTGTTTAACCCATCCATATTACTTGGCTTAATATACTTTTATTCCTTTAAACAGGCTGATGATCCCTTCTGGAAGTGGAAACTCCGGGAAAAACTGGCGAAGCCATCTGGCAAGAAGACCCTGGCTGTGAAGAAGCATAAGAAAAGACCTGCTGCTGCATCCGGTTCAAACGCGGAGGAGGATGATCCGGCCTGTGAGGTATCACCCATTCTTATGATTTTTTAATCTTTCCTTTGTCTGCATTTCTATTAACAATGACTTTTCCCAGGATCCGGCTGAAGGTAGTAAAGCGGCCGATGTCGAGGTAATCTCTATTTCCTCCGATTCAGAACCACCGCCACCAAAAATTCGTCGGGTAGTCCGGAAATATTAGTTTTCTCATCCTTATGCTCAACTGGATCCAAATTTTATTTTGAAGAAACAGCAACATGAGGCTCGCCGCACCACACGCCACAGTGGCCATGTGGTTGAATCGACCGGACTGACTCATACTCCGGTTCGAAGGCGTCGTTCCGAGGTTTTACTTTCTCCAACTGCTCTTCATCCCAAAGTGGGTCTTATTCGTCAGCCTCTTAACCCGTCTGACCCGAATTATCAGGAAACTCCTCTCTCATCCTCTGGCGAGTCAACCGCCACACAAGTCCCTGTGCTTAAGACTGTTCACGGGTAAGCTGTCTTTCGCTTTATCTGGTTTATCTTTACATTTTTGACTTGTGATTTTCATTGTCCCTTTGATCTTTTCTCAGTATGCCCAAGCCTAGCAAAAAGGAAAAATTGAGTAAACCGGCAGTCGACAACACTGCTTCTGGACCGGCAGAAGATCCTGAACTTGGCAATCCCTTAGAAGACAATGTTGAGCTTCCACAAGACGATCCTCCTCCTATGGATCGCGAAGACCTTGCTGCTCTGGGGGGATGACCCCATGGAGTATACCGCTGAACCGTCCGTCCCTGTCCGGACTAGCCCTGCTCGGGTTAGTCCGGCCCCTGCAAGTCCTGTACATGCCAATCCCACCGCTGCTGATCCTTCCAGGCCAACTGTTGCTTCAACGGATGATGTTGAGATTACTGGGACTGGTTTTACCACCCCAGGAGAGCTTGTCATCTTGGTCAAACATACTGCAAAGGAAGAACTTCTTCATAAGGACAAAGGCAAGTGGAGCACCAACCTGTCCAGCTATGCCCAACTTAGTGCCCAGGAGCTTCACTCTGGGTACTTAAACCGGCTATACACCAGCCGTGACCATGAACCCGGCTTGGTGAACTTAATGAAAGAACAATATGAGGTAATTTCTTTTCTTTTGTCTTTCATTTCTGCCTTTGCCTTGTAGCTGTACCTTTAGTCCATTGTAGCCCCTAAGTGCCGGTTTAGCCTTTTAGGGTGAACCGGGACTTCAGTAGATCAAATGTAGAACTTTGACTTGCACGTGTAGCCCCCAAGGGCCGGTCTACTCCATTGCGGGCGAACCGAGACTTTTCCTATGTTTAGAATGATGTCACATTAGCCCCCCAAGTGCCAAGTATATAACTTGTTATGTGCTTGGGACTTGTCTGAAAAATTGCCTGCTTTCACTGCAAATGTACATTAGCCCCCAAGTGTCAAGTGCATAACTTGTTATGTGCTTGGGACTTTGATTTAATTGCTTTAAGAATAACTGATATACTTTATCCTTGGCAGACTGATTTAAGCCGGAGGGCCTCTGAAATAACGGAACTCCCGGATAGCCTAACCTTCCAAGAGACTGCTTCGGTTAAAGCCAAAGAGGAGCTTACCCTTACTTTAGCTAATATGGAGAAGCCGAGGAAGGAATTTTAAGCGGAGCGGTCAACTTGGGAAACAGAAAAGGCTGCACTGGAAAAGAGAGCCAGTGATGCAGAGGCAGCACTTAGCCCATTGACGGAGGAGCTGTCCGGGTTAAAGCAGCATATAAATGACACGACCTCTGCCATCTTTGGTAAGTTCTTGCTAACGTAAGCTTATCCTTTCCATCTTGTACTGCTCCGGTTTAACTCATAATTCGTACGCAGGGAGGCGCGTTACTCATCTTGGGGATGATGCGCGGAAGAAGCTGAAGGCTGCTTACACTTTGGTGGAACAACTATACTCCGGCGCGCAAAGGACCATTACTGCTATCTCCCATAATAAACCGGCTCCAACCACCATCCAAGGTACTCTGGAGAAACTATTAATTTTGACTGCTCGCATTGTCGAAGTGAAGAAGTCCTCCGCAAGAGCTGGGTCTCTGATGGCTTTAACCCGAGCCAAGGCGTGGGTTCCAGATTTTGATCCGACCGAGGCAATGAATGGCTATCCAAGTATGAAGGAGGACGGATCAGCTTTCTCCAGTGATGATCTGCGTGCTTTAAATAAGGATATGCGGCCTCTTGCCAGTAAACTAGCTGATGAAGCGGATTTATCAAGATATCATCCTAGTTATGATTTGGAGAACGTACGGGTGGAGCGTCCATCCTATGACATTGAAAACCTTATTCCACCCGTCCGTAAGCATACCTTCGCTCCTGATATTGAACCATCAGAACTTATAAATGACGAAGTTTATTTCTGAGCCCTTGCCAAGATTGACTGGAGCAACACTGATTTCAAGCAGCTGGAAGAAACGCCGAAGACCCGGAGCAGGCTGACCCTCAGTCGTCATGACAGGCTGATGCAGAGTCTTAAACCAGCTCCGGTTTAACTTTACGTCCGGTAGTTTGAGAAAGATTGATATTCTTTTGGGCCTTTCAGTGCCTTGTAATATGGTAGTTGAGATACTGTCTTTGTCCCACACTGTCTTTTGTGATATTGCTTTGATTTTGGCAGCCACTAAAATATATCCTGCTTTCAATGCTTTTGCCGGTTTGTGCTAGCTGTGTCTGCACAAAACAAAGTTTAAAGTGTCCTGGCGGTTTATCGCCGGACGGGTCATATTTCCCAAACACATGATCTAAGTTAATAACTTGAACTGTGTATAAAATATAAGCATGTACCATACCTGCGATTAAGTGTATCTTAATAAACCTTAATCCGGCAGAAATCCTTCAAGGTGTAAGTGCTGATGACTGAAGGAAATATGCCCTAGAGGCAATTATAAAGTTGTTATTTATATTTCCTTATATCATGATAAATTTTTATTATTCATGCTAGAATTGTATTAACCGGAAACTTAGTACATGTGTGAATACATAGACAAAACAGAGTGTCCCTAGTTTGCCTCTACTAGACTAGCTCATTGATCAAAGATGGTTATGTTTCCTAGCCATAGACATGAGTTGTCATTTGATCAACGGGATCACATCATTAGGAGAATGATGTGATGGACAAGACCCATCCGTTAGCTTAGCACTATGATCGTTTAGTTTTACTGCTATTGCTTTCTTCATGACTTATACATGGTCCTATGACTATAAGATTATGCAACTCCCGAATACCGGAGGAATATCTTGTGTGCTATCAAACGTCACAATGTAACTGGGTGATTATAAAGATGCTCTACAGGTGTTTCCGAAGGTGTTTGTGGTGTTGGCATAGATCAAGATTAGGATTTGTCACTCCGAGTGTCGGAGAGGTATCTTTGGGCCCTCTCGGTAATGCACATCATAATAAGCCTTGCAAGCAAACGACTAAATGAGTTAGTCAGGAGATGATGTATTACGGAACGAGTAAAGAGACTTGACGATAACGAGATTGAACTAGGTATGATGATACCAACGATCGAATCTCGGGCAAGTAACATACCGATGACAAAGGGAACAACGTATGTTGTTATGCGGTTCGACCGATAAAGATCTTCGTAGAATATGTAGGAGCCAATATGGGCATCCAGGTTCCGCTATTGGTTATTGACCAGAGAAGTGTCTCAGTCATGTCTACATAGTGCTCGAACCCGTAGGGTCCGCACGCTTAACGTTTCGTTGACGATATAGTACTGAATGAGTTATGTATGTTGGTGACCGAATGTTGTTCGGAGTCCCGGATGAGATCACGGACATGATGAGGAGCTCCGGAATGGTCCGGAGGTAAAATTTGATATATATATATATATATATATAGGATGATATGGTTAGGCCAAGGGGTCAAGCCCACAGGGCATTAAGTCGGTGCAAAAGGTGTTTTGCGAAGCCCAGGGGGCCAAACACCGGAGACCCTGGCGTCTGGCCCTGGGCCAGACCCCGAGGCCCATGGCGTCTGGGCTAGACACCAATGATTGTGGCGTTTGGTCCTGGAGTCCGAGTGGGACTCTTGCCTTTCGGGCAAAACCGACTTTGAGGAGGCTTTTGCTCCAAGTTTCGACCCCACGGCTCAACATATAAATAGAGGGGCAGGGCTAGCACCTGGAACACATCAAGATACACCAAGCCATGTGCCGGCAACCCCGACCCTCTAGTTTATCCTCCGTCTAGTTTCTGTAGTGTTTGGCGAAGCCCTGCAGAGATTATTCTTCATCAACAACCGTCACCACGCCGTCGTGCTGCCGGAACTCATCTACTACTTCGCCTGTCTTGCTGGATCAAGAAGGCGAGGACGTCATCAAGCTGAACGTGTGCTGAACGCGGAGGTGCCGTACGTTCGGTACTAGATCGGGACGGATCGTGAAGGTGCACGACTACATCAACCGCGTTGATAAACGCTTCCTCTTTCGGTCTATGAGGATACGTAGACACACTCTCCCCTCTCGTTGCTATGCATCTAGTAGATAGATCTTGCGTGATCGTAGGAAATTTTTGAAATCCAACGTTCCCCAACAGTGGCATCAAGAGCCAGGTCTATGCGTAGATGATTTGCACGAGTAGAACACAAGTGAGTTGTGGACGATACTAGTCATACTGCCTACCAGCATATCATACTTTGCTTCAGCGGTATTGTGGGATGAAGCGGCCCGGACCGACATTACGCGTACGCTTATGCGAGACTGGTTTCACCGTTATGAGCACTCGTTGCTTAAAGGTGACTGGCGGGTGTCTGTCTCTCTCACTTTAGCTGAATTTAGTGTGCCTACGCCCGGTCCTTGTGAAGGTTAAAACAACACATACTTGACGAAACATTGTTGTGGTTTTGTATGCGTAGGTAAGAACGGTTCTTGCTAAAGCCCGTAGCAGCCACGTAAAACTTGCAACAACAAAGTAGATGATGTCTAACTTGTTTTTGCAGGGCATGTTGTGATGTGATATGGTCAAGACATGATGAGTTATACATTTTTGTATGAGATGATCATGTTTTGTAAAGTTATCGGCAACTGGCAGGAGCCATATGGTTGTCGCTTTATTGTATGAAATGCAATCGCCATGTAATTGCTTTACTTTATCACTAGTCGTAGAAGCAATAGTTGGTGAGACGACAACGATGCTACGAAGGAGATCAAGGTGTCACGCCGGTGACGAAGGTGATCATGACGGTGCTTTGGAGATGGAGATGAAAAGCACAAGATGATGATGGCCATATCATGTCACATATTTTGATTTGCATGTGATGTTTATCTTATTATGTTTCTTATTTTGCTTAGAACGACGGTAACATTATAAGATGATCCCTTACAAAATTTCAAGGTATAAGTGTACTCCCTGAGTATGCACCATTGCGAAAGTTCTTCGTGCTGAGACACCACGTGATGATCGGGTGTGATAGTCTCTATGTTCAAATACAATGGGTGTAAGACAGTTTTGCACATGCAGAATACTCGGGTTAAACTTGACGAGCCTAGCATATGAAGATATGGCCTCGAAACACTGGAGACCGAAAGGTTGAGCGTGAATCATATAGTAGATATGATCAACATAAGATGTTCACCATTGAAACTACTGCATCTCACATGATGATCGGACATGGTTTAGTTGATTTGGATCACGTGATCATTTAGATGACTAGAGGGATGTCTATCTAATTGGGAGTTCTTAAGTAATATGATTAAATTGAACTTTAATTTATCATGTACTTAGTCGTGGTAGTATTAGCATATCTATGTTGTTGATCAATAGCTCGCGATGTTGCTCCCCGTTTATTTTTTATATGTTCCTAGAGAAAACTAAGTTGAAAGATGTTAGTAGCAATGATGCGGACTAGGCCCGTGATCTGAGGATTATCCTCATTGCTGCACAGAAGTATTATGTCCTTGATGCACCGCTAGGTGACAGACCTATTGCAGGAGAAAATGCAGACGTTATGGACGTTTGGCTAGCTCAATATGATGAATACTTGATATTTTAGTGCACCATGCTTAACGGCTTAGAATCGGGACTTCAAAGACGTTTTGAACGTCATGGACCATATGAGATGTTCCAGGAGTTGAATTTAATATTTCAAGCAAATACCCGAGTTGAGAGATATGAAGTCTCCAACAAGTTCTATAGCTAAAAGATGGAGGAGAATAGCTCAAGCAGTGAGCATGTGCTCAGATTGTCTGGGTACTACAATTGCTTGAATCAAGTGGGAGTTAATCTTCCAGATAAGATAGTAATTGACAAAGTTCTCTAGACACTATCACCAAGTTAGTACAACTTTGTGATGAACTATAATATGCAAGGGACGACAAAAGTAATTCCCGAGCTCTTCGCGATACTGAAATCGGCGAAGGTAGAAATCAAGAAAGAGCATCAAGTGTTGATGGTTAACAAGACCACTTGTTTCAAGTAAAGGGCAAAGGGATAGACGGGGGACTTCAAGAAGAATGACAAGCAAGTTGTCACTCCTGTGAAGAAACCCAAAGCTAAACTCAAGCCTGAGATTAAGTGCTTCTACTGCAAAGGAAATGGTCACAGGAAGTGGAACTGCCCTAGATACTTGATGGATAAGAAGGATGGCAAAGTGAACAAAGGTATATTTGATATACAGATTATTGATGTGTACTTTACTAGTGTTCATAGCAACCCCTGGGTATTTGATACCAGTTCAGTTGCTACAATTAGTAACTCAAAACTAGAGTTGCAGAATGAACATAGACTAGTTAAAGGTGAAGTGACGATGTGTGTTGGAAGTGGTTCCAAGATTGATATGATCATCATCGCACACTCCCTATACTTTCGGGATTAGTGTAAAACCTAAATAAATGTTATTTGTCATTTGCGTTGAGCATGAATATGATTTTATCATATTTGTTGCAATACGGTTATTCATTTAAAGTCATAGAATAATTGTTATTCTGTTTACATGAATAAAACCTTCGATGGTCATACACCCAATGAAAATAGTTTGTTGGATCTCGATCGTAGTGATACACATAATCATAATATTGAAGCCAAAAGATGCAAGGTTAATAATGATAGTGAAACTTATTTGTGGCACCGCTGTTTAGGTCATAATGGTGTAAAGCGCATGAAGAAACTCCATAGTGATGGACTTTTGGAATCACTTGATTATGAATCACTTTGTGCTTGCGAACCATGCCTCATGGGCAAGATGACTAAAACTCCGTTCTCCGGAACAATGGAGAGAGCAATTGACTTGTTGGAAATCATACATACTGATGTATGCAGACCAATGAGTGTTGAGGCTCGCGACGGGTATTATTATTTTCTGACCTTCACAGATGATTTGAGCAGATATGGATATATCTACTTGATGAAACACAAATCTGAAACATTTAAAAAGTTCAAAGAAATTTCAGAGTGAAGTAGAGAATCATCGTAACAAGAAAATAAAAGTTTCCATGATCTGATCACGGAGGCGAATATTTGAAGTTACGAGTTTGGCCTTCATTTAAAACAATGTGGAATAGTTTCACAACGCACGCCACCCGGAACACCACAGCGTAATGGTGTGTCCGAACATCATAATCGTACTTTATTAGATATGCCGCGGTCTATGATGTCTCTTACCGATTTACCACTATCGTTTTTGGTTATGCATCAGAGACAGCTACATTCACGCTAAATAGGGCAACATCTAAATTCGTTCAGATGACGCCTTATGAAATGTGGTTTGGCAAGAAACCAAAGTTGTCGTTTCTTAAAGTTTGGGGCTGCGATGCTTATGTGAAAAAGCTTCAAACTGATAAGCTCGAACCTAGGTCGGAGAAATGTGTCTTCATAGGATATCCAAAGGAGACTGTTGGGTACACCTTCTATCACAGATCCGAAGGCAAGATATTCGCTGCTAAGAATGGATCCTTTCTAGAGAAGGAGTTTCTCTCGAAAGAAGTGAGTGGGAGGAAAGTAGAACTTGATGAGGTATGTACCTTCTCCCGAATTGGAAAGTAGTACATCACAGAAACTAGTTCCAGTGATTCCTACACCAATTAGTGAGGAAGCTAATGATGATGATCATGAAACTTCAGATCAAGTTTCTGCTGAACTTCGTAGATCAACCAGAGTTCGTTCCGCACCAGAGTGGTACGACAACCCGGTTCTGGAAGTCATGTTACTGGACCATGATGAACCTACGAATTATGAGGAAGCGATGATGAGCCCAGATTCCGCAAAATGGTTTGAGGCCATGAAATCTGAGATGGGATCCATGTATGAGAACAAAGTGTGGACTTTGGTTGACTTGCCCGATGATCGGCAAGCCACAAAAAATAAATGGATCTTCAAGAGGAAGACTGACGCTGACGGTAATGTTACAGTTTACAAAGCTCGACTTGTTGCGAAAGGTTTTCGACAAGTTCAAGGAGTTGACTACGATGAGACTTTCTCAACCGTAGCGATGCTTAAGTCTGTCTGAATCATGTTAGCAATTGGCGCATTTTATGAAATCTGGCAAATGGATAACAAAACAGCATTCTTTAAAGGATTTATTAAAGAAGAATTGTATATGATGCAACTAGAAGGTTTTGTCAATCCTAAAGGTGCTAACAAAATGTGCAAGCTCTAGCGATCCATCTATGGACTGGTGCAAGCATCTCGGAGTTGGAATATACACTTTGATAAGTTGATCAAAGCATATAGATTTATACAGACTTGCGGTGAAGCCTGTATTTACAAGAAAGTGAGTGGGAGCACTACAACCTTTCTGATAAGTATTGTGAATGACATATTGTCGATCGGAAATGATGTAGAATTTTCTAGAAAGCATAAAGGAGTGTTTGAAAGGAGTTTTTCAAAGAAAAACCTTGGTGAAGTTGCTTACATATTGGGCATCAAGATCTATAGAGATAGATCAAGACGCTTGATAAGACTTTCGATGAGTACATACCTTGATAAGATTTTGAAGTAGTTCAAAATGGATCAGTCAAAGAAGGAGTTCTTGCCAGACTTGGAAGGTGTGAAGTTGAGTAAGACTCAAAGCCAGACCACAGCAGAAAAATATAGAGAGAATGAAAGTCATTCCCTATGCCTCAGCCATAGGTTCTATAAAGTATGCCATGCTGTGTACCAAACATGTTGTGTACCTTGCCATGAGTTTGACAGGGAGGTACAATAGTGATCCACGAGTAGATCATTGTACATCGGTCAAAATTATCCTTAGTAACTGAATGACTAAGGAAATGTTTCTCGATTATGGAGGTGATAAAGAGTTCGTCGTAGAGGGTTACGCCGATGCAAGCTGTGACAGTAAATCCAGATGACTCTAAGTATCAATCTGGATGCGTATTGAATGTGGGAGCAATTAGCTAGAGTAGCTCCATGCAGAGCATTATAGACATAGAAATTTGCGAAATACATACGGATATGAATGTGACAGACCCGTTGACTAAACTTCTCTCACAAGCAAAACATGATCACACCTTATTACTCTTGGGTATTAATCACATAGAGATGTGAACTAGATTATTGACTCTAGTAAACCCTTTGGGTGTTGGTCACATGGCGATGTGAACTATGGGTGTTATTCACATAACGATGTGAACTATCGGTATTAAATCACATGGCGATGTGGGCTAGATTATTGACTCTAGTGCAAGTGGGAGACTGAAGGAAATATGCCCTAGAGGCAATAATAAAGTTGTTATTTATATTTCCTTATATCATGATAAATGTTTATTATTCATGCTAGAATTTTATTAACCGGAAACTAAGTACATGTGTGAATACATAGACAAAACAGAGTGTCCCTAGTTTGCCTCTACTAGACTAGCTCATTGATCAAAGATGGTTATGTTTCCTAGACATAGACATGAGTTGTAATTTGATCAATGGGATCACATCATTAGGAGAATGATGTGATGGACAAGACCCATCCGTTAGCTTAGCACTATAATCGTTTAGTTTTACTGCTATTGCTTTCTTCATGACTTATACATGTTCATATGACTATGAGATTATGCAACTCCCGAATACCGGAGGAACACCTTGTGTGCTATCAAACGTCACAACGTAACTGGGTGATTATAAAGATGCTCTACAGGTGTTTCCGAAGGTGTTTGTGGTGTTGGCATAGATCAAGATTAGGATTTGTCACTCCGAGTGTCGGAGAGGTATCTCTGGGCCCTCTCGGTAATGCACATCGTAATAAGCCTTGCAAGCAAACGACTAAATGAGTTAGTCAGGAGATGATGTATTACGGAACGAGTAAAGAGACTTGCCGATAACGAGATTGAACTAGGTATGATGATACCAACGATCGAATCTCTGGCAAGTAACATACCGATGACAAAGGGAACAACGTATGTTGTTATGCGGTTCGATCGATAAAGATCTTCGTAGAATATGTAGGAGCCAATATGGGCATCCAGGTTCTGCTATTGCTTATTGACCAGAGAAGTGTCTCGGTCATGTCTACATAGTTCTCGAACCCGTAGGGTCCGCACGCTTAACGTTTCGTTTACGATATAGTATTGAATGAGTTATGTATGTTGGTGACCGAATGTTGTTCGGAGTCCCGGATGAGATCACAGACATGACCAGGAGCTCCGGAATGGTCCGGAAGTAAAATTTGATATATAGGATGATATGGTTAGGCCAAGGGGTCAAGCCCACAGGGCATTAAGTCGGTGCAAAAGGTGTTTTGCGGAGGCTGGGGGCCAAACGCCGGAGACCCTGGCATGTGGCCCTGGGCCAGACCCCGAGGCCCATGGCGTCTGGGCCAGACACCAATGATTGTGGCGTTTGGTCCTGGAGTCCGAGTGGGACTCTTACCTTTCGGGCAAAACCGACTTTGAGGAGGCTTTTGCTCCAAGTTTCGACCCCATGGCTCAACATATAAATAGAGGGGCAGGGCTAGCACCTGGAACACATCAAGATACACCAAGCCGTGTGCCGGCAACCCCGACCCTCTAGTTTATCCTCCGTCTAGTTTCTGTAGTGTTTGGCGAAGCCCTACAGAGATTGTTCTTCATCAACAACCGTCACCACGCCGTCGTGCTGCCGGAACTCATCTACTACTTCGCCTGCCTTGCTGGATCAAGAAGGCGAGGACGTCATCGAGCTGAACGTGTGCTGAACGCGGAGGTGCCGTACGTTCGGTACTAGATCGGGACGGATCGTGAAGGTGCACGACTACATCAACCGCGTTGATAAACGCTTCCGCTTTCGGTCCATGAGGGTACGTAGACACACTCTTCCCTCTCGTTGCTATGCATCTAGTAGATAGATCTTGCGTGATCGTAGGAAATTTTTGAAATACTACGTTCCCCAACAATGACTCCCTTGATTATTTGTCGGCTCGTCATGAAGGCCGAACCGGGTTACAATGAACTCCGGTTTAACTGTAATTTAGAGCTGGTGTTTACAACCCAGACTATAACTGTGTAAACACAGATGTAGCGGCAACTTTATAGTCATCCACTCCTTGAATCAATGGACTTGGTTGAAAAACCAATGACCTTGAAGATAAAGATTTGAGAAAACATAAAAAATTAAAAATAAAGTTTTTGGGCAAATAAGACCATGTAGTCGAGGCTTTTTACGAGCTGCCAGGCTCTAACTTCGAGGCTTTTTATGAGCTACCAGGCTACTGTCATTAACCATTTTAGCAAAGCCTGTTAAGATGATCCGCAATCCTTAACCAAATCATCAATGTTAAATGCTACCAATGTTCAAAATCTCGTAAAGATTTGACTTGTGTAATCACTTGATGATCGTTAATTTAACGTTACCAAGTTCAGGGTCCAGAAGGATTGACTTGTGTGTACGTTCAACGGGTCATACCAGGTTTACCTGGACGGCATGATTTACTTGATGCATGCAGGATAATCCGGGGTTTTAGGTGTATACACCAAGCTTCCAAGCCATGTTCACTACAAGAGTTTTCAACTCGCTGATGAACTTGCATCAGGAGCCCCCAGGTAGCGTTTGAGCATTGCTCATCGGGGCCTATGTTTGAGTTGTGCTAGGCATCATTTTCTCTTTTGCCCCTCATCATCATGTGGAAATTGCCGAAGAAACTAGAGCTGTGCTCTTATGATGGTCTTGATGTGGCTGTCGGTTTAAGAGGCCATAGGAAACTCCCTTGCCCACGGAGGCCCCCATGTGATACTCTTATGAACAGAAAAGACGGCTGATACCTCGATTTAACGAAGGCGCCGGTTTAAGAGGCCATAGAAAACTCCCTTGCCCACGGAAGCCCCCATGTGATACGCTTATGAAAAGGATGGCTGATACCCCGGTTTACTAGGGGCGCTGGTTTATTATATTGATCATAATATATACATTGTACATAAAGCGGAGCCTATGGCTCAAGTATAGTAAGGTCGAAGAAGAGCGATGTTCCACGGACGCTTGGTCTACTCCTCCGCTGTGCGTGAGTCCTTATGTTCTCGAACGTCGACGAGGTAGTATGATCTGTTGTGCAGGTTCTTGCTGACTACAAAGGGTCCTTCCCAAGGTGGAGATAGCTTGTGCATGTCTGTTTGGTCCTGGATGAGCCGGAGCACCAGATCTCCTTCTTGAAACGTCCTGGTTTTAACCCGGCGACTATGGTACCGGCGCAGGTCTTGCTGATAAATCGCCGATCGAGCTGTTGTCGTGTCCCGTTCTTCATCCAGCTAGTCCAACGCATCTTGACTTGCTTTCTCGTTATCCGCTTCAACATAGGCTGCCACCCGCGGTAAGTCATGACGGATATCACTAGGGAGGACCGCTTCAGCTCCATATACCATGAATAAAGGCGTGTACCCTGTGGATCTGTTAGGTGTAGTGTTGATGCTCCATAGTACAGAAGGCAACTCCTCCAGCCAACAATCCGGTGTTCTCTGCAGAGGAACCATACGTCGGGGTTTGATGCCTCTCAAGATCTCTTGATTGGCTCTTTCATCTTGGCCATTAGACTGAGGGTGAGATACTGATGATACATCGAGACGGGTGTGCTCTCGTTGACAGAACTCCTCCATAGCCCCCTTGGATAGATTGGTGCCATTATCAGTTATAATGCTGTGTGGAAAGACAAACCGGAAAACCACCTTTTTGATGAACTGAACCGATGTTGCTGCAATACACTTACTGACAGGCTCCGCTTCAACTCATTTGGTAAACTTGTCCACTGCCACCAAAAGGTGGGTTTTCTTATCTTGGGATCTCTTGAAGGGTCCAACCATATCAAGCCCCCAAGTCGCAAACGGCCAAGTAATTGGGATCATCCTCAGCTCCTGCGCTGGTATATGAGCACGCCGTGAGAATTTCTGGCAAGCATCACATTTTTTGACCAAGTCCTCTGCATCAACATGAGCCGTCAACCAGTAGAAACCATGATGAAAAGCTTTAGCCACCAGACATTTGGAACCGGCGTGATGACCACAATCCCCATCATGAATCTCTCGAAGAATACCATAGCCTTCTTCTGGTGACACACACCACTGAAACGCTCCAGAAACGCTGCGATGATGAAGTTCTCCATTGACAATAGTCATTGACTTAGACCGCCAGATTATCTGCCGGGCCTCGACTTCGTCCTCTGGTAACTCTCCTCAGTTCATGTATGCCAGGTAAGGGAGCATCCAATCCAGAATGACATGAAGTGCTGCGACCAATTGTGCCTCCGGATGAGGAACATCCAAGTCCTCCTCTGAAGGCAACTGCACCGACGGATTATGCAACTCAACCAAGAAGGTATTAGGTGGAACCGGTTTACGCTGGGAACCCAGCCGGCTCAATGCGTCGGCCGCTTCATTCTTTCGCCGGTCTATGATCCAACTGATAACCCTTGAAATGTCCGGCGACCGCGTCCACCTCTCTTCGATATGCTGCCATGAGTGGATCCTTGGAATCCCACTTGCCAGATAGTTGTTGTGCCACCAGATCTGAATTGCCAAAGCACTTAACCCGACTCAAGTTCATCTCTTTGGCCATCCGCAGCCCATGGAGGAGAGCTTCATACTCAGCAGCATTGTTAGTACAAGGGAACATTAAACAAAGGACATAGAATAACTTATCACCTCGTGGGGAAGTTAACACGACTCCAGCCCCCGAGCCCTCCAATTGGCTTGAACCGTCAAAGTGAATAGTCCAGTATGTGTGATACGGCTTCTCCTCAGGTGCTTGCAACTCTGTCCAATCGTTGATGAAATCCACCAGTGCTTGGGACTTTATCGCAGTACGGGGCGCCACTTTAATCCGTGCGGGCTGAGTTCAATGGCCCACTTTGCAACCCGCCCAGTAGCTTCTCTGTTCTAGAGTATATCCCCTAACGGAGCTGAACTGACAACAGTGATTGGGTGGCCCTGAAAATAGTGCTTTAGCTTCCGGTTTGCCATAAAGACTCCATACACCAGTTTCTGCCAATGCGGGTATCTCTGCTTTGACTCGATGAGCACCTCACTGATGTAGTAAACCAGCCGCTGAACCGAATATTCTTTGCCTGCCTCCTTGCGCTCTACCACAATAGCAACGCTTACTGCACGGGCATTAGCAGCAACGTATAACAACAGCAGCTCATTGTCAACTGGGGCAGCAAGAACCGGCGGCTCTGCCAATTGCCTCTTCAGATCCTCAAAGGCAGCATCAGCAGCATCACTCCAGACGAAGCGGTCTGTCTTTTTCATCATTTGATAAAGCGGGATTGCCTTCTCCCCCAAACGGCTGATAAACCGGTTGAGTGCTGCAATACGGCCCGCCACGCGTTGGACATCGTTGATGCACACTGGTTTAGCCAGGGACGTAATCGCCTTGATCTTCTCCGGATTAGCTTCAATTCCTCTGTTTGATACCAAGAACCCTAGGAGCTTGCCTGTGACGCCCGAGACCGACGTCCCAGAAGATCCCAGAAGATTCCCGAAGATTCCAGATGTTCCGGGTTGCCCGTGTGTTTCTGTTTGCTTGTGTTATTTTTTTTTTCATTGCATCATGTCATCATGCCATCATCTCATTAATTTTTTGCAACTAAATAAATCGTGTGGACCTTCGGTCCATTTAAATCGAGGGAAGAATGACTTCTCTTTATAACATATAGAAGTCTCTCAATATTTAGGGAGCTATATTTATTAATTATTCCATTGTTGGAATTACCCCAACACACTTGCAAATTCCCCATGTTTATTTCACTTCGAGTTTCTACTTCTAAACCTTGTCTTAATTTCTTTCCGTTGTTTCGAGGCTCCTCCAAAAATCTAAACTCCTTTTATTGCAAGCTAAATGTTTTAGTTTGCACTTCCTTTGTGTTGGAACTATTTTTGTTGGGTTGGTAATATCCCGTAAAGCCTTATAAAAATGTTCCATATTTTATTTTCTGTTCTGGCGTCTTTTCTTAATTTCTTTTGCACTCTCTCTATTTTTATTTCTGTTAAAGAAATAAAAAGAAGAAGAGAGCCCAGCAGCCCAGCCTTTTGTTTTTTTTCCTTCTAGCGATTTCCCTCTTGGGCCTCCTCCCCCCTCACCTGGCCACTCCAGCCCGCAGGCCCTCTCAGCCTCAGGCACCGAACCCTAGCGCACCCGGTTCGCTCCTCCCTTCCCTGTCCGCCGCCACTCTCCCGATTTCCCTCGCCCTCTGTCTCCCCCTCTCCCTCGAGCCCGCTCGACCACCTCGTTTCCCTCGACCGTGCCTTCCTCCCCCGCATCCCCATCGATCCATCGCGCGAGTCCCTCGCCCGCAGCGACCGAGGCCCGATTTCCCTCTGCCTCGCTCCCTCCCGACGCGTCCGGCCTCCCGCGCCCAAGCTCTCCCTCCATCGCCCTGCGCTCCCTGGAGCCCGACGCCCCTGCAACCGGGCGCTCGCCTCCTTCCACTGGCGCCCACCGCGCGCGAGGACAGCCAGGGCCTCGCTCTCCCCGTCGAAGCCGAGCGCTCCCTCCGTTCCCTGCCGAGCCGGCCGAGCCCGCAGGCGCAGCGGCCCCGGCCCCTGGCCCCGAGCGCCTCGACTCACCTCTGTTCTCCTCGCCTTGCTGCCTCTGCCTCGTCACCATGGTCGCCCCCGAGCAGCACCCTCCGTCGCCCCGCGAGCCCGAACCTCGCGACCTCCTACTCTGCACCTCTCCGCTTCCGTCCAGTGGAGCCCCTGCCTCGGCCTCTTCTTCGTCTGGCCCGAGCCAGCACGCCGTGGCCTCCCTCCGTCGGCGTCCTTCCTCTGTTTCCAGCGCCAAAACCACCGCTGCTGCTGCTGTGTTCTTTTCGCCATGTGGCTGCTGCCCTTGCTGCCCTTGTTGTTTTGTGGATGTTGTTGTTATCCCAGGATCTCGGAGTTGCGTCAAGTCTCGCTACACCACCACGACGACCAAGTTCCACTACTTCCCACGACGACCACGTGTACAACTACGATGCCGAGACCACTACCCTTTGACAAGTACCACGACGACCGAACGAGACGATGACAAGTACAACTACAAACGTGAACGTCTACCGTCGCCCCGAGTACCACTACCGTCGCTCGACGACCGCGAGTACCACTACCCTCGCCCGAGTACATCTACCGCTACGAGAACGACTACCTTCGGTGAAGAAATGAGAACGTCTACTTCCTCTACGACCCGCGTGAACGACTACTTCCTCTACTTCCACTACTACGGCTACTTCCTCGACGCTCTCGAACCGTCCCGAAACGCACGCTTCGAAGGTATAACGAGACGACCCCGTGGATGACCCGTGAGAGGCTTGCTTGTGTTGTATGAAATGTTCCCTTGTGTGCATCGTGCCCGTTCCGACCTTTTGTCATGTTCCTCGGTTGCCTCGTCACCGACTCGTGGGAACCCGGTAACGGGAACACCCCACCTTTTATCTCGTTTGGCTCGCTCTCCATCATCTTTTGCACCGGTCTCTCAACGAGTTACCGGAACCGAGATGTTGCCGTTGCATCATTTTCGGATCGTTGCCGTGGCACCTTTTCCTTCCACCGCGGTGACAATACTTCATATCTCTTTTAAGTCAACCTTTAATTAATAATTGCATAAACTTGATCATGTCATCCGCATCATTTTAACAACATTGATATGTGTGAATTGTTGTTTGCTTATAATTATTAAACATGCTCATGGGGATTTTCCGGATAGGTTGTTGTTATTTCCGGCCTCATTGAAATTGCCTAGTTAGTATAGTTTTATTATGCTTCACCTCTTGCCATGTTAAAAACAATTAATCTTGTCTTATAATTAAATGAGAGTCAACTAAATAATTAAATGTGGTGTTTCGTCAATATGCAACTCGTTGCATATTGATCTCCACTTAACTTGTAGATTTGTATGTGCATTTTGCCATGCCATGCATATTTAAACCGGACATGCATCATGCTTGCTTGTGCATCGTATGCCATGTTTATACTTGTGTGTTTACCGTGTTGTTTCTTCTTTCCGGTTGCTTCTCTTGTTAGCTTCGGTTTCGTTCCGGAGTTGTGAGGATTCTCTCGACTGTGTTGCTTCGTCTTCTTCGTGGACCCGTTCTTCTCCCTTGTGGAACCCCAGGCAAGATGACCGAACCCGGATACCATTACTATTTTTGCCTATTGCTAGTAGTTCCGCTCTATAGTTTTGCCTCGATGCCCATGTCTTTCTTGTCAGCCTCCTACTTGTAACCATTGCCATGTTTAACCACCCTACCTACGCAAACTGTTGCTTGGCTAAGTACGCTTCGCTCAGCCCTTCTTATAGCATTGCTAGTTGCAGGTGAAGATTGAAGATGCTTGCTTCATGTTGAAGTTTGGTTGGGTTATATCACACTATATAATGTTTAAAAAATGAAATCATCTATATACTGGCAGGGTGGAAGGCTAAGCCTTTTGCTTGGTGTTTTGTTCCACTCATGCCGTTAGGAACCGTATAAACCGGTGTTATGTTCCTTGATTATGCGTTCCTAACACGGTTGGGGTGTATGGGACCCCCTTGATAAACCGCTAAGTGCTAAGTCTTTTCCAGCAAGTCCCAACATTGGTACTATTTGCCTAATAACAAACTAATAAAACTTGCATAAGGGCCTTGCAAACCCTCTTTTATTCTTAATTCCACAACCCCGGGCCAGTGCTCCACATGAGTGTTGGTCCGAAACGGGGGGTTTGCGGGGCCACCTCGAGGAAACTCAAGGTTTGGTAAAAACCTGTAGAATCGCCCATCCGGTCGTGTCCTGAGACTTAGATACGCGCGGCTACTATCAGGGTGTCGACACGCCGGGAGGATTTGCTGGATTAGCCTTACCTTAGTTCGGTTTAACTTGAGCACGGGATTCCGAGAATACTCGGGTCTTCCCACCTATGGAGTTGCGACTTCGCGGATCGTGGGCTTGTGATGGGCCAAGTTGGAACACCCCTGCAGGGTTTGAACTTTCGAAAGCCGTGCCCGCGGTTATGTGGCAGATGGGAGCTTGTTAATTCCGGTTGTAGATAACTTGACACAATGTTACTAATACACTACCAGCGTGTGTACCGTGACTGTCAATTTCCGAATAGGGATTCGGGAGTTGAACACGGTGGGGTTATGTTTGACCGGCTTTAGCTAGGATCACTTCGTGATCATCTCTCGACCGAGGCTCTTCTCTTCTCGCTCTCTTTTACGTAAGTTAGTGCTAGTTGCTGCTGCAGACTCTTATTTTTCTTTCACCTCATATTCTTTCTTCAGCCTTATCCTCACCCAAGGCTTAAATAGTCTTGTTACCCGGGAACGGGATTGCTGAGTCCTCTGTGGCTCACAGTTACTTCACCACACCAGATGCAGGTTCAGCCGAGTTTGATGCAGGAGTTGGATCAGTTCTTCACCCGGGAGTCCGATGAAGCTTGTGACCGTTTGCTTGTGACGTTTCGATGTTTAGTAGTGGTTTCTACTAGGATTCGATCCTGACCTGTGGCTTTATGTTGTTTTGGTATCTTTCTTTTGGATCTTCACCCGTAGTCGGGTTGTGATGTTTTGTGTATGATGATTGCTTATGTAATGTATTGTGTGAAGTGGCGAGTGTAAGCCAACTATCTTCTTTTGCAATTTTTAATCCCTCTTTTACATGAGTCGTGCAAAGATACCAAACTTGAGATCATTCTAGGATGGGCTTATACCTTTAAGTCGTGCCTCGACACGTAGGAGGTATAGTCCCATCCTGGGCATTACATTGCCTGCCGGAACACCAAAAACGCATTTCTCCAGATTAAGCATCATTTTGTAGACCCGGAGATTGTCAAAAGTTTCCTTGAAATCTACTATAAGTGTCTCCTCCTTCCTGGATTTCACCACAATGTCATCGACATATGCGTGAACAATCCGCCCAATCTGTCCCTGAAGGCAGTTCTGCACACAACGCTGGTAGGTCGCCTGGGCACTCTTGAGCCCAAATGGCATAGATACATAGCAGAAGGCTCCAAAGGGAGTTATAAAGGCTGTCTTCTCCTGGTCCTTAACTGCTATCTTGATCTGATGATAACCTGAGTATGCATCCAAAAAACTTAGCCGCTCACATCCTGCCTTAGCATCAATAATTTGATAAATACTGGGGTGTGCAAAAGGATCAGTTGGGCAAGCCTTGTTCAGATCTGTGTAGTCAACACACATTCTCCAAGTGCCATTTTTCTTAAGTACTAGCACCGGATTAGCCAACCACTCTGGATGAAACACCTCAACTATAAAGCCTGCGGCTAAGAGTCTAGCCACTTCTTCTCCAATAGCCTTGCACCTTTCTTCATTGAAGCGGCGTAGATACTGTTTGACCGGTTTAAACTTAGGATCGATATTAAGATTGTGGTCAGCGAGTTCCCTCGGTACACCTGGCATATCAGAAGGCTTCCATGCAAAGATGTCTCGGTTCTCACGGATGAACTCGATGAGCGCGCTTTCCTGTTTCGGATCTAGGTTAGCACTGATAGTGAACTGTTTGGATGAATCGCCAAGAACAAAGTCCACCTGCTTAGTCTCTTCGGCTGATTTGAACTTCAACGCCAGATCATGCACTGTGGTTGGTTTCTTCAGCAGAGACATATCTGCCGGATCAACATTGTCCTTATACAACTTCAGCTCCTCGGTTGCACAAACCACTTCGGCATAAGCTGCATCACCTTCCTCACACTCCAATGCAATTTTGCGGCTCCCATGAACCGTAATGGTTCCTTTGTGGCCCGGCATCTTGAGTTGTAGATAGACATAACACGGCCTAGCCATGAATTTGGCGTAAACCGGCCGCCGAAACAAGGTGTGGTATGGGCTCTTGATCTTTACCACCTCAAAGGTTACGGTCTCTGACCTGGAGTCGTGCTCATCTCCAAAGGTAACCTCTAGATCAATCTTCCCAACTGGATACGCTGATTTACCTGGCACCACCCCATGGAACACTGTGTTGGACTGTGAAAGCTTTTTATCTGTCAGTCCCATACGCCGAAATGTCTCATAATACAGGATGTTGATGTTGCTGCCTCCATCCATAAGCACTTTGGTGAACTTTTAGCCACCCACCTGAGGTGCTACCACTAGAGCCAGCTGACCCGGATTGTCAACCCGGGGCGGAAGATCCTCTCTGCTCCACACAATGGGCTGTTTCGACCAACACAAGAAACGTGGCACCGCCGGTTCAACAGAATGTACTGCCCTCTTTAAAACTTTCTGGTCACGTTTGCACAAGATCGTGGTGAAGACATGATACTGCCCACTGCTCAGCTCCTTTGGGTTATTCTAATATCCAGATTGCTGCTGCTGTTGACGCTATTGATTTCCCTGATTGTTATATCCACCCTGACCATGATGTTGGTTATGCTAATTGTGCCCATTGTGATTGCCGTTATGGCCTTGATATCTTGAACTGCATCCCCCACCTTGATAACCCGGACGCTGGAAGCCAGGGCCTGATCCGCTGGAGGGCCCGTGATCATACCTATTCCGGTTCATGAACTCCTGCATGATAAAACAGTCCTTCCAGACATACGTAGCAGGTTTTTCCGGTGTACCGTGCTTCAGGCAAGGCACGTTCAACTGGTGTTCCAGATTAATAGGCGGCCTTCCATTATGTGGGGGCGGTCTACCCTTGTGGCGCTGCCCATCCTCCTAAGCGTTGGTGTTGGCCACAAAGTCTGAGTTGCCATCCGCTTTACGCTTACCATTGTATCCTTGACTCGCCGGATTGGGCTGCGGCGGTTTACCGTTCTTGCCCGCCTTCCCTGTCTTGTATACGTCTGCATCTGGATGCTTGGTATTATTAGAGTCTCCGTACTTCACTAAAGCGCCCATGAGCGTCCCCATGTCGTTGCAATCACGCTTAAGCCGTCCCAATTTCAATCGCAATGGTTCAAACCGGCAATTGCCCTCCAAGGTTACCAGTGTTGTACTTGGGTTGATGTTATTGGAGGAGTGCAAGATTTCTGACACTCGACGCACCCAATTGCTTGTAGACTCCTGCTCTCCTTGAACGCAGGCAGCTAAGTCGACGACATACATTGGCTGCTTGCACGTGTCCTTGAAGTTGTTGATAAACCGGCGCCGCAATTCAGCCCATAATCCGATAAAATTAGGTGGTAAACCCTTTAGCCATGTTCGGGCCGTGCCCTCGAGCATCATTGTGAAATACTTGGCGCACGCTGCCTCATCCACATTGAGCATCTCCGTTGCCATCTCATAACTCTCAACCCATGCCTTCGGAGCAAGATCCGCCGTGTAGTTGGGCACCTTGCGCGGCCTTTTGAAATCCTTGTGTAGTTTCACGTTTCGTAAAGCTGGGATGAGACACGGCACGCCCAGGGAACTGGACATGACCCCCGGTTAACCTATGGTGGTGGAACGAACCGGTGTCGCCTGACGGGCTTCGTACTGTGCTGTTACCTCGGCCTCCCGGCGCTGCCTGGCCTGATCCACCACGTCTTGAGCGTGCGCCTCTCCTCCTGCCGGATTATCCCGCCTTGGTTGGTTACGTCTCCGTGCGCTGCTTGATATGGCCGGTTCATCCAGGCGCCTCGCATAACTCCAGCTTGGGCGGGGAGTCGAATGAATCCTCTCTCGGATGTGAGAATAAGCTTGCTGTTGAGTTAACGCCGTGTCCAACAACTCCCTGGCCCGCCGCGCCTCCACTGCTATGGGGGACGTTCCTTCAACGGGAAGGGTGGCCAATCGTGAAGTAGCGACAACTATGTTATCCAGCGGATTAGAATAATGACCAGGAGGGGTGGGCACATGTTGAGTTGGTACACCCTGGCGGGTTGGCTCTACGGCCGGCGGCTGAACCGACGCTCCTGTGCCCGACGCTCCTCCCCGGTTCACCTCCGGCTGGTTACTGGTTCCTGCCCCTGGCGTGCTAAAGAGATTCCTTGCCTCATAAACCGGTGGCAAGCGAGATCGTTGCCTTCTCATCATTACCTCATGTGAAGCGGTCTGATCCAACATGAGTCGATAGGCCTGAGCATCAAGCTCCGCCTGCTTTGTAGCCATCATTGCTTTCTCAGCAGCCAGGTCCAACTTGGCTTGTTCAATCCGGCTTTTCACCTGAGCGATCTCCGCGTCATGCTGCTCCTTGTTGGCCTGGGTCACCTGTGCTGTTACTAATACTGTCAAAGTATTGACCAAAAAGGATAAGGCATCAGACGGCGACGGGGGAGGATCTCCCGCTCTAGCTCCCATCGTTACTGATGTCAACGCCGCGGTTGTTGAGGGCTGCTGCATAGATTGTGATCCGGCCATGAAGACAGCAACCCGGCTTGGCGGATCAAGGGGGTACAGAATACTGTCACCATCGGAACAGCCCTCAGATCGGCCATCCTGCAGCAGATATAAAGACTCCGTTTCTCCGAAAGAAGATTCATCGCCGGAATAGACAACAGTCTCGCCGCCAGAGTCCGATCCGTCCTCGGCTTGTACTCCATGCACTGCTCCAACGAAGACGTGCTTCACGACAAGCTGAATCCGGGCAGGTCTCGCACGCTGAGTCGACTCGACGATGTTGGGGAAGATGTCCGGCTCAGGGCCCGGTTCGCCGATCTTGCCGATGAAGACGTGGCTGCTGCCGAAGGGGACCCGGTACCCGTATTCGATTGAATCGGCCTCGGGGCCCCAGCCTGCATCGTCGATGTAGATCCGGCCGTGACGACTCTTAGTCATCCGGCCCACTGCGTAGCCCGTGAGTCCTTCAAAGCTGCCCATCAAGAACTCGAAACCATCATGCGATAGCCCCACGGTGGGCGCCAACTGTCGTGGATTTAGCACGACAGATGTCCTAGCAAAAGGACTTAGTCGTGAGGCCATCGCTACGGGTTAGCATAAAGGGGTTAAAGCGGACAAAGGACACATGGATTTTATACTAGTTCGGCCCCTTCGATGAAGGTAAAAGCCTACGTCTAGTTTGGTGTGGTATTGCTAGGGCTTTGATGACCAGGGAGCGAATCCGCTTTGCTTGTGTCTCAAGCTGTTGTTCTCTCTCCTGAACCGTCGCCGGGTCATCCTTTTATATAAGAGGTGACGCCCGGTCCGGTTTACGGAGTCCCGGGGCCGGCTCATAAACGTGTCCGCCCCGGTCTCTGTTCTTTCCATCTTACATCCCAAGTTACATAGTACGACAGTTTACAAATCATGGGCCCTAATACTTGGGCTCTAAACCTCTTGGGCTGCAATCTTCTACATCATGCTCCGCTGGGCCTTTGATAATATAATCTTGATAACGTAAACCGGACCCTCCTGGCCGGTTTATACCTGGTAGTAATATCCCTGACACATTCCGACAACGTTTCTGGCCACTTATAATATAAATATTCGGAGTTGCCGCGGGCAAGTGCGAGTGTGACTGGGCTCAGAACGGACAACAGAGAGGACGAGGGGAACTCGGACGAATGCAAGTTTTGAAAACATGATGTTGCAATGCACACGATGAGATGGCAAAATGCAACACGCAAGTAGATGACATGGCAACGCGACGAATAACTGGCTGACATCTGGCTCATCGGTTTCGGGGTGTCACAACACTCCCCTACTAACAAGAGATCTCGTCCCGAGATCTTAGGAACAAGATGGAAGAGAAAAAAAGTAGAAGGTGGAACCAAGGAACCTTAAGGGGTTGAACATCTCGAAAGAAAGAATATAATGGAGATGAACGAGAAAGAGAAGCTTCATTACAAAAGAGGAACAAGGAACACACCAGAACCAAGTAGGTTGAATGACATGAAACAAGAGCTGGAGGAACAAGAATGAATTCAAAACCACTCCGGTTGGACCTGAATGGAATAGAACCAAAACTTGAAAAGGTGAAATGATACTCGACGAGAGCAACAACACAATGCCTCCGGAAGAATTTAAAGAGTGCAATGAAAAAATGGATAAGAGAAGAACAACTTCCATCATGAATGAATTTGAAAGAGACTTTTGAAGAGAAAGGTTTGAATAGAGTTGTTGAGAAAATCAACAACAAAAGAATAAGCTTATTGTGGACTTATGAAAATCATCCCAAACTTGAGGTGAATTTCAGCCAGTACGAGAAGATTGAATAGTTGAGAATGAAGAATTGCAAAACTCCACTTCAACAGATTATGGAGGATAAATTGCATCTTGAGGGCAAGAATAAGAATGCTTTAGCTGGTCCACACGAATTATGATGAACATTTGAAGAATGAATTAAAACATGAGGAACCACCATAACGAACTCCGGTAACAAGAGGATGATGAAGAGTGAGAAGAATAAGAATAAGTCCTTGCGGTGATTTAGACGGGGGGTCCGACAAGATAGCCGAGAAAACTTTGAACTCCAGGGAAGAAAAGATTAAAGCATTTGGAACTAGAATTTATTCATCAAGAACAAATTCCGAGGGAAAGGATTAAACAACTTGAAGAATAAGAATTACGTTATGCTTATCCTCCATCAATTAAATTTATGTGAAACAATGGATTTGCATACTACTGATTCTTGTTGAAAAGATTAAAGAGGGATATATCGCAAAACTTGTGAAAAAAACTTCATGAACCACCGGTAGGACTGGAAAAAACGAACGAATTGATATGATAACACCGGAAAAGAACTCTTGAGCGAACGACCGTAAGTATTGAAACGGAGTGAAGAAAAGGAAAGAACCACCGGTGTCGGTGTACTGAGGTAGGGGTACCTCAGTACCCCAACTTGTGCACGGGCAGTTGCAGCTTCCCGCGGCAGGGTTTACCACGCGCTCGCCGGAGACCTTCCTGCTCCATATCAAACCATTCAAAAACAAAGTATGCAGACAGAAGATCGAGACCCCGGCAAGTGGAGCTTGCCGGGAAGGCCGTATCAGGCTCAAGATTACCTCACTAGCACAAGGCCCTGGCAAGAGGAGCTTGCCAGGAAGACTAGAAGATTCCATCATAGAAGACACGCCCCGGCGCTATATGCGTCCCGGCGAGGGCCCGGGGAGCGGCAAGCTCCCGGGCCCGGCAAGATCAAGACCCCGGCAAGGTGCTTGCCGGGAGAGTTGCGCTGTGTGCCCGCGCTCCAGCTCATCGGCCCACGCGTCGCCCTGGGGCCTATCCAGGGACGCGTGGCGGATGGCTGTGCAGCCTGGGGGACACGGTGGCACTCCACGGTGGTGGATCCATCGCCGTGGCAGACGAAGACACAAGGGCGGGAGCTTTTGGGGTCGACGGCGACGGGCATTAAATGCCCTTGTCCCCCACTGTCAAAGTAGGTAGCGGCCACTGTTCGCGCACTGTAGCTCCACTGTTCCCGCACTGTTACAACTACCACCTCTTTTATGTTTTTACCCCTTTCTCCTACGTTGACACCTGTCGGTGACCCCTTGTACTATAAAAGGAGGCCCATGCACAACGTGGAGGGGGTTCGGAACCTAGATCACTCATACGCTCGGTGTAGCTGCTTCTTCAAGCTCCCGAGCTCTCCAAATCAATACACAACTAAGCAGGAGTAGGGTTTTACGCGTCTACCGCGGCCCGAACCTGGGTAAAACTGCCCGCGTGTTCGCTACGATCTGCTCTTCGTGCTCCCTCCGCCCTCGTACCGCACAGACAAGGGGCTCCGGTCCCATAGGTGTTCGTGGTGGACAGTTTCCCCCGACATCTTTGGCGCGCCAGGTAGGGGGCGTCGCGGTTGTGCGAACCTGATCCGGCGTTCGCGCGGGTGCATTCGTCACCAACCTCTCCAGTTCATCCAGCAACTTCATCAGCAACAGCACCATGGCCCCGAAGAAGAAGGCTTCGGAGGTCGGAGGCCCGTCTGCGTCTCATCCGCCGCCACCAGAGCCAACGGTGGGCGGGGGAGACGCCGTCGGAAGGGTGGTCGCCGGCGAGGACACTCGCGGCGCCACCAAATCCAAGGATAGGACGGACGACCGAGCCTCGGTCTCCGTGGACGCGCCACGTCCATCTCAACACACGACAACCCAGCCGCGCCATACCACAGGAGGTGGTATCCGCTTGCTGGGACAAGGGCAAACCGGAGGCTCGCAGGACGCCCCGGATCACCGTCCGGGCACAAGCAAAGCGAAGGCGCCGGCGCGGGACCCTGCTCCTTCTAACGTTGTTAGGAGTCCGAGCATATCCCGCTCCTCGCACCGCTCGCCCCCGTTCCCCTCCACTCCGGCAGAAGCGCTCGCAAGGGCGCAACTGCTCCTCGACTTCCCTCCAGCGGCAGACAAGGCCGAAGACTGGAGGGCCACCATCCAGAGCCTGATAGCCTTCGCCAACAACGATTCTCCACAGCAGCCGGCGGCCTCGCGGCCGCGGCAAGCTGAGAAGACGAAGGCCGACGGCGACAAGACCGCCGGGGGTGCGACAAGCGTGCACTCCCCGCCGCGGAAGCAGAAGACGCCGCCCCGCCGGAACAACGCCGACGACGGCTCCACGGCGTCGTCGGACCCGCGGGCCCGTCGGGACCAGCGCCAGGTCCTCGACGACCGGCGACAAGAAGACGCTCGCACCACAATCGAGCGCCGCCGAGAAGCTCGGCGACAATCAGATTATAGAGCTGGGAACGCTGTCGACGCGCGCGCGCCCAGTGAACCAGGCGACTTGCCGTACGCGGCAGGCTGCCCTGCGTTCACTCGCGAGCTGCGGCGCGTCCAGTGGCCCAGCATGAAGAATTTCAAGCCCGACGTACCGGAGAAGTACGACGGCAAGACGCACCCCTCAGAATTCCTCAGCGTCTACACCATCGCAGTGCAAGCTGCCGGGGGGCGCGACGAGAAGATCTTGGCAAACTACTTCCCGCTTGTGCTTAAGCCAAACGTCCGTTCGTGGCTTATGCACTTGCCGGAAGGTTCCATCTCTTCTTGGGCCGACCTTTGCCACCAGTTTGTTGGCGCCTTCACCGGCGGCCACAAACCCCACGGCCAGGAGAGCGATCTCCACATTCTGGCCCAGAAGGAAGGAGAAACCCTGCGCAAGTACATCCAACGCTTCAGCCGTGTGCAGCACAACATCCCTGATGTCAACCCTGCCGCGGTTATCAGCGCGTTCCACCAGAACGTGCGTAACCGCCGCATGCGTGAAGAAATGGCGATGACCAAGATTCGGGATGTCAGCGAGCTCTATGCTCTGGCTGACAAGTGCGCACGCGCAGAAGAGGGGAGGAGACTCCCCGGGGAGGACGCTGGCGCAGGAGGAAGCGACAGCGACGACGCCGCCCCGGCAAAGAAGAGCCGGCGGCGGAATAACAGAAGGAAGGGCAAGAAAGAGGTGCTTGCCATCGAGAAGTCCGGCAAGGAGGCTCCCGCCAAGCAAACGCAGGCTGGAGGCTCCGGCAAGGAGCCTGCCCCTGTAGCGGCAGCCGACAAGCCGGACGGCTCCGACAAGCAATACTGCAAGATCCACCGCACCAAGGGCCACGATCTCTCCAACTGCAAGCGCGTCGAGTATCTCGTCGAGCAGCAGAAAGGTGAATACGAGAGGCGCGACAAGGAGAAGGCCCAGGGTGGCGGGGAAGAGCCAAGCAAGAAGCGGCCGTTCAATGGCCGGGGAGGACGCCGCGGCAAGGCCAAGCAGCGGCAAGGAGATCGACCTCCCCGGGGCCGCGACAAGGACGAAGACGACGACGAAGACATGGAGGACGAGGATAACAGCGAGCAGGAGTTCCAGAAGGCCACGGAGGTCCTGTGCGTCGACGGTGGCGCCTCTCTGCACACCTCCCACCGCCAACTCAAGCAGTGGGTGCGTGAGGTGAATGCAGCAGAGCCGCCCGTGGAGTCGCGCAGGCTCCTCAAATGGTCCAGCACGCCCATCATTTTTGATCTTGAGGATCACCCTGACCGCACCACTGCGGTCGGGTGCTTGCCGATGCTGGTTTCTCCCACCATCCGCAACCTCAAGGTCACCAAAATGTTGGTTGACGGCGGGGCCGGGCTGAACTTGATCTCCTCTGCTGTGATCAAGAAACTCCAAATTCCAGATGGCGAGCTCGAAGAAACCGGTTCTTTCCAAGGAATCAACCCTGGAAGGAGCAAGCCCAAGGGAAAGATCACTCTGCCGGTGACCTTTGGCGGGGAGCTCAATTTCAGAACTGAGCGCATCACTTTCGACGTCGCCGATATTCCATTGCCCTACAATGGAATACTTGGTCGTCCTGCCCTCGCCAAGTTCATGGCAGCTTCCCATTATGCTTACAACGTACTCAAGATGCCGGGGCCGATAAGCGTTATCACTGTCCACGGCGACAAGAAGGATGCGCTTGTCTGCGCCGACAAGATCTACCGGGATGCGGCAGCTGCGGCCGAGAAGGATACACTTGCCGCTGAAGCTCCCGGGGGGAAGAAGACGAAGACCAAGTCCGGCAAGTGCTCTGGGGCCCACTCCGGCAACCGCACCTCTTCGGAGTGCTGCGCTGCCGTCGAGGACGTTCCATCGAGCTTCGCCGGCAAGTGTAAGAAAGGAATGGCCGCTCCTCCGGCAACCAAGAAAGTGTCCGCCAAGGAGGACGGCACTGGTGGTACCTTCACCATCAGTGCCACACTTGACAGCAAATAGGAAAGCGCGCTCGTTGCCTTCCTGCGGGCGAATGTCGATGTGTTTGCCTGGCAACCATCTGACATCCCCGGTGTTCCCAGGAAGGTAATTGAGCACAAGCTTGCTGTCTGTCCTCATGCGCGGCCCATCAAGCAGAAAGTGAGGAAGCAAGCCGTGGAGCGCCAAGAATTTATCAATGAAGAGATCAAGAAGTTAGAGGCAGCAGGCCTAGTTAGAGGTGTGATCCATCCGACATGGTTAGCAAACCCAGTCATCGTGGCAAGGCCAACGGGAAGTGGAGACTGTGTATAGACTTCACCGATGTGAATAAAGCATGTCCCAAGGATCCATTCCCTTTGCCGCGCATTGACCAGATTGTTGACTCCACTGCCGGATGTGAGCTACTCTGTTTTCTTGATGCATACTCAGGCTATCATCAGATTTTCATGGCCAAAGAGGATGAAGAGAAGACTGTATTTATCACTCCATGTGGCACTTATTGCTTCATACGCATGCCATTTGGATTGAAGAATGCAGGCTCAACCTTTGCAAGGGTAGTATACACTGCTTTTGAGCCACATATCCACAGAAATGTAGAGGCTTACATGGATGACATCGTGGTGAAGAGCAAGAGCAAGGAAACCCTAGTCCAAGATTTGGAAGAGACATTTCAGAACCTGCGCAAGATACAGCTCAAGTTAAACCCCGAGAAGTGCGTCTTTGGAGTCCCCTCCGGCAAGCTTCTCGGGTTCTTTGTGTCACAGAGGGGGATTGAAGCCAACCCCGACAAGATTAAAGCCATTGAGCAGATAGAGGCCCCAAAGCGCGTCAAGGATGTCAGAAGGCTTGCAGGTTGTGTGGCTGCCCTCAGTACGTTCATTTCAAAGTCTGCAGAACGCGCCCTACCTTTCTTCAAAATCTTGAAGAAGGCAGGTCCCATGAAGTGGACTCCGGAAGCGGAGGCAGCGCTGCAAGATTTGAAACGGTACCTGTCCTCCACTCCAATACTTGTCGCACCTAGACCACATGAAAAGTTGTTGCTATACCTAGCGGCAACCAACCAGGTGGTTAGTGCTGCGTTAGTAGCGGAGAGGGAGTCCGACGAGGAGTCAGTACCACCGGCAAGCGAATCCAGCGACAAGCAGGAGGCTGCTCCGGCAAGCTCTGGCCCCGACAAGGACAGCTCTGCGCAGGAACAGGAAGAAGTGCGAAAGAAGATGGTGCAGCGCCCGGTGTATTTTGTAAGTTCTCTCCTCCAGGGAGCTAGATCAAGATACTCTGGTGTACAAAAGTTGCTTTTCGGCCTCCTCATGGCCTCGAGAAAGCTGCGCCATTACTTCCAAGCACATGAGATAACAGTGGTCACTCGCTTTCCGCTGAAGAGGATATTGCACAACCCAGAAGCAACAGGCAGGATCGTTGAGTGGGCACTGGAGCTGTCAAGCTTTGGACTCAAGTTTGAAAGTACTTCAACCATACAGAGCCGAGCTTTGGCAGAATTCATAGCTGAGTGGACCCCAACGCCCGATGAAGAAGTCCAAGAAACAAGTGCACCCGTACAAGAAGCGACAAGTGAATGGGTAATGTATTTTGACGGTGCCTTCTCGCTGCAAGGCGCCGGTGCTGGCGTGGTACTCATCGCGCCCACAGGAGAGCACCTCAAATATGTTATCCAGATGCACTTTCCCAGGGAGCAAGCGACAAACAACACTGTTGAATATGAAGGCTTGCTTGCCGGCCTCAGGATTGCGGCCGAACTTGGGATCAGGAAGCTGATTGTGCGGGGAGATTCTCAGTTGGTGGTCCGGCAAGTCAACAAGAGCTATCAGAGCCCTTTGATGGAAGCTTATGTCGATGAGGTGAGGAAGCTTGAGGAGCACTTTGAGGGTCTGCAGATGGAGCACGTCCCGAGAGCTCAGAATGAAATTGCAGATGGCCTTTCAAAGTGTGCTTCGATGAAGTTACCTGTGGAACCAGGGACCTTCTTGCTCAAGCTGACTCAACCATCCGTTGCACCATCAATTGGACAGTCCAAGAAGAGAAAGTTGGTCTCCGGCGACTACTTGCCGGCGGATCTTCCTGAAACCGCCGCCAAGGTCCCCAAGATCAACAACCACAACGCTGAGGAACAGTTTGCTCCTGCAGATCCTCGGGTCTGTACAGTTGAAGCAAGCGTTCCCGACAAGCCTCGCCCCGGCGAGCTTGCCGGGGGACCTTCAGCTCCGGCAGAACCAGAGGTCCTTGCCGTAGAAGCTGAGGTTCCCGCAGCGGCCCTCGAGCCTTTAGTCCTTGCCGTCGAGCCCCAGGCTCCGGCATGGGCGCAGCAGATCGTCCGTTTTCTTCAAACTGGAGAACTTCCCGACGACCCAGAAGAAATAGAGAAGATAACCAGGTAGTCAAGTATGTACCAATTCGTGGATAACGAGCTGTACAGAAGAAGGCTCAATGGTGTCAGATTGAAGTGCATCTCCAGGGAAGATGGACAAAAGCTGTTGGCAGAAATACACGGAGGCATATGCGGCCACCACATTGGCGCAAGGGCGCTTGCCGGGAAAGCTTTCCGGCAAGGGTTCTTCTGGCAAGAAGCCCTCCAAGATGCAACTGCGCTAGTAACCAAGTGTGAAGCGTGCCAGTTCCATGCGAAGCAGATTCATCAGCCAGCTCAAGCTCTCCAAACAATCCCTTTGTCCTGGCCCTTCTCGGTCTGGGGGCTCGATATCCTCGGCCCTTTCCCTCGTGCTGTCGGGGGCTTTGAGTACTTGTACGTTGCAATCGACAAGTTCACAAAGTGGCCAGAAGTGGAGCCAGTGAGAAAGGTGACAGCACAGTCAGCAGTCAGGTTCTTCAGGTCGATTGTTTGCCGTTTCGGAATCCCTAACAGGATCATCACCGACAACGGTACACAATTCACTAGTCGCACCTTCATGCAGTACGTCCAAGACCTTGGCGCCAAGGTCTGTTTCGCTTCTGTTGCTCACCCGAGGAGCAACGGTCAAGCGGAGAGGGCCAATGCTGAAGTGCTGCGCGGACTCAAGACAAGGACCTTTGACAGGCTGCGCAAGTGCGGAAGAAATTGGATAGAGGAGCTGCCGGCGGCTCTTTGGTCAATCAGAACGACACCAAGTCGAGCCACCGGGCAGACACCCTTTGCTCTAGTCTATGGAGCAGAGGCAGTTCTCCCCACGGAACTCGTATACGGATCTCCTCGAGTGCTCGCTTATGACGAGCTCGAGCAAGAGCAACTGCGGCAAGATGATGCATTGCTCCTCGAGGAGGGACGTCTCCAGGCTGCTGTACGAGCTGCTCGATACCAGCAAGCCTTGCGTCGCTACCATAGCCGCAAGGTCAAGGCCAGGAGTCTCGAGGAAGGCGACCTTGTTCTTCGGCGTGTTCAGTCCGCCAAGAATTCCAACAAGTTGACGCCGAAGTGGGAAGGCCCTTATCGGGTGAGACAAGTTACGAGGCCCGGCGCTGTCCGCCTCGAGACCGAAGAAGGCTTACCGGTGAGCAACTCCTGGAACATAGAGCATCTTCGCAAGTTTCACCCATAAGGCGCGGTTGCCGTGATCCGCTCCGGCAACCACCTTTTGTACAAGCTTTGCCGCTGTTGCATGTAACCCTTTGTACAAAGCGAGGCGCAGACCCCGTGCATCAGTAAAGATTTTGTGTTTCGCGCTATTTGCCTTTTGCATGCTTTTCTTTGCTATTTGCATGTGTTATTTGGCATCTTGAGCGACATACACATCCGGTAAACATTAGCACGCCGAAAGGCCATGTACTTGTCCCTCTCTTTTTCTTTGCCTCTTAAGCAGAAGGAATGTTCCTCGCACACAAGTTTGCCGGGGGGGAAGGAAATGGAAGGTGAACCAAGTGCTGTTCAAGAAAGAGAAGCCTTACCGGGAAGCAAGCAATATATGAAAGCTAAGTTATTAGAATCTGATCAGTTCAAATTTTAAATTTTTAGTTGACTTCCTTGAACATCCACACTTTGTATGGAAAACCTGTGCGCGGAGGAACCTACCCGTAGCTTGCCGCACCCTTATCTTGTTTCCGAGTTCGCTCAACGATTTAAGTGAGCTGCGACAAGTGTCGCGCCCTTGCTTCGTTTCCGAGTACGCTCAGCAAGCTAAGTGCGTTGCGACTAGCTGTGGCGAGGTTGCTTGCCGGTGAGACCTTGGCCAGCAGGCTGCTCAGGGTCCAGCGCTCAGCGCTCGCGGCAAGGGCCCCTTGCCGGCAAGCTCCCCGGGAGCGTAGGGTGAAAAACATACAAAGCAAAGGACTGAGACAAGGAAGATAACATTGCACTGATTGATCAAAATGAGATAAATATTTTACAAAAGATAACTTGTCGCAATGATTAACAAGTTCATAACACCCTATGCAGCAACAAAAAGAGATAAAGATAATGGAGGCCTAATCTACGCGGTCGCCCTCAATCCTGGAGATCTTAGCCACCTTGGCAATGATGTGGGCGACCTGCTCCTTCAGAGCCTCCATGTCCGCGTCAGCCGGCAAGCTGCGAAGAACGTTGGTGAGGTTTATGCCCGGATTGCGGTATACGATCTTCGTCAACACGCGCTCCAAGGTTCCCGTGCAGAGCAGGCGCGTCTCCTCGGCCAGTTGCGCGGGGATCTTCTTCCGCAGATCTGCAAGGGCCGGCGCGATTCCCCTGAAGAAGAGGCTGAGCTTGGCGCTGTGAGGGAGGTTTGGATCCGGGGAGTAGATGAGGTGCTCCAGCTTCAACGCCAGCAGCTCCTGGTCGATGTTGGACGCACAAGATACTAAGTCCTCGGTCCATACCTCAACGGTATGGCGGAAGAGCTCAGCCGCTTTGTTGGCGCTGTCCACTAGGGTCCGCTCCTTGCGGAGCTCCTCCTTCAACTTGGTCTCCCGAGCCCGGGCAGCGTCGAGTGAATCCTTCAGTGTAGAGACCTTCAACTCCAAGTCCTCGATGGAGTCCTTGGCGGCCTTCAACTCGTCGCCCCTCTCAGAAAGACGCACCTGGAGTTCTGAATTGGTGTGGGCGTCCTTCTCACGCTCCGTGATGAGCGCGGCGACCTTCTCCGCGCTCACCTTCAGCGACTTCTCCAGCTGCGCGACCTTGGCGGCAAGCTCCTTCTTGGCGGTCTCCGCGGCAGCCGCGGCGGCTTTCGCCTCCTTCAGTTCCCCGCCAAGGGCCTCCTCCCGAGCGGCAAGGTCCTCCTCATGGGAGTCGAGGTTGACCTTCCGCTGGGCGAGTTCTCCTTCTCGCCAGGACAGCTCCACCCCGGCGAGCCACTGCTGCTCTTCGGCCTCAGCTTTCTCCAGCACCCACTCCTGATATTCGCCGGCGAGTCGCTCGCGCTCCTCCGCCACCTCGCGGAGGGCCGCCTGGTTGGCGGCGCTGAGCTCCGCCGCGCGCTTCTCCATCTCCGCGGCAGCCTTGGCGGCAAGGGCTTCCCGGGAAGCAAGCTTCGCCTGCCTGGCCCGGTAAAGGGCCAGGAGCTGGTGAAGCAGCTTCTCCTCCTCGGGCCCTTCACTCCCGCCGGGCGCTTCGACGATCTTCAAGCCCGCGGAGGCGAGGACTTCCCCATCAAATGCCTCGCCCTCCGCGGGAGCACGCGACGAAGAACCCCACGGCACCTGGATGAAGACGCCGTTGGGGGCTTCGAGATAGTAGCCCTGCTCCTTACCGGGGGAGGGATCGGCGGCCGGCGCAGCACTTGATGCTCCCGCCGCCTCCAGGCCGGCGGTGCGGTCGCCGTCCCCCTCCCCGGCCGCTGCGTCCGCAGCCGGAGCGGTCTCCTGCGCGGCCGGCTCGGCGGCTCTCGCCGTGTCCTCGGCGACAGGGACGTCGCCGCCGCCGCCCTGCGCGCCCTCCTCCTCCTCGATGTTGATGACTTCCGTCTCCATGTGCTCGGGGGGAGGAGGATCTAGAAGAAGAAGAAGAAAAAGAAGTTCAAGCAAATATCCAAAAAGAGACGAGGCCAAGAAGGCAAATTACAAGACCTACCTTGGCGGACGTCGTCAGCGGCGGGCTCCCTCGCCGGGGAGCTCTGCCTTGGCAGAGTGGCCGCCCTCGCCGGGCTGCTCGCCCTTGGCGGGGTACTCGCCCTTGGCGGAGTACCCGCCCTTGGCGGAGCACTCTCCCTTGCCGGAGAGTTCGGCCTTGGCGGGGACGGCGGGGCCCGCGGCTCCTCGAGGACGGTCTCCGGACGCTCCTGCCGTTGTGGCTCCACCTCTGCACAAGTCAAGACAAAGACATCAAGATATTGAAACAAGACAAAATCCCCAAGCGCATCCCGACGAGCGGGAGGATGGAACCCAGACTTACGCTGGGGGCTGCGCTGGGGGTTGCTCCTCGGAGCAGCGCTCGGGTCCGGCAGGCTTGGCTCCGGCGCGTCCCCAGTTGCCGCGGTGGCCGAGTCTTCCGCGACCTCGACCACAGGCGCCTTGGCTTTCTTCGCCACGCGCTGAACCAAGGTCCTGAAATCAAAGCAACAAACAAAATTAGCGTCAACAATAATCAAGACGAAACTTGAGAAGGCGTAAGATCTCGGATTCTTACTCCTGATCCTCCTCGTCGTCCTCGCTCAAGGCGGAGAAGTCATACTCCACCTGGGGCGCGTCTGCACGAGGAGCGGAAGACGAAGATTCCCTCGGGCGCTTGGCGGTCCCTGGGGCTGGGGGCTGGGAAGACCCAGCCCCTGTGGTAGCCGGAGCCCGGGGAGCGGGCGGAGCCGCTGCTCCGCTCCGAGAAGACTCCTGCCTGCTTGGCGCCGACCTGCGGGGCGCCTCTGCCGTGGCCTGCGCGCGGGCCGCCTCCGCCGCGGCTGGTGCGCCGGTCGCCCCCGGCGCAGCTTGGCTTCCCCGGGAAGCTTGAGCTGCCCGGCGAGCTGGTTGTTGCCGGGGCGCCTGCGCCCTCGCTCCCGTCGCCGCCCTGCGGATACGCTTCAGTGGAGACCGCCTTGGGCTTGCCGGGGGCGGGGAGGTCTCCAACGAGGAGAGGTCGTCGGCATAGAGCTCCGTAGATCCGTCGGAGTCCTCGGCGGCCTCGGCCTCCTCCTCCTCCTCCTCCCCGGCTGGCTCGCTGGGCCCAGCGCCCTGCGCTGCGGCCTCTTTTCCTCTGGCGCCTCCGCTCCCTCCAGCGCCTCCGCTCCCCGCGGCGCCTCTGTTCCCTCCGGCAGCGCCATACCTTGCCGCGGCCTCGGCCACGATTCCGTGGATCCCGGAGTGCCTCAGAGAGGGGACCCCGGCGAGCGCGTCGGGAGGAAGTTGCAGCAGTCTGCGGATCTCCGCCTCCTCCGCCTGGCAGGACGCATCCGCAGCCTCCGCCTCGTCAGGCGTATATCCAAAATCTCCTGCCGCTGCGGCTGCAGCGGCCTCTTCAGCCCGAGAAGCCATGTATGCAAGCTCCTGGTCGGTGGTGTCCCGCGTGTGCTCCTTGATGTCATCCTTGTTCTTCGCCACCTCCACAAGGTTGTCGAAGAAGATGAGGACGTCTATGGGCTTGGGCGGAATCCACGTGCGGCCCACGCCGTGTGAATCACACGCGGGCATCATGGCGCAAAGACGGTCCCGGACTGTGCTGTTGCAGAGGGGCACCACTCCCCGGGGAGGTCTGAACCACTCAGGGTGGGCCGGGTCATATTTGAAGAGTTCCCGGACCATCCCCTTCAGCTCCAGCGTCGTGAAGTTGAAGTTCAGCCCGGGGCGCAGCCTCATTATATCCGCTGCATTGCCGTACTCCCAGGCCGGCCTTTTCCTGTCTTGGAGAGGGGCGATGCGGCGGCGGAGGAAGTCTGCGCCTACTTCTGCAACGGACAGCCTAGCTACCCGAAGACGAAGAATCCGGATGAGGGCGATGTCGAGCTTGATGTCGTCCGAGTCCAGCTCGCTCCAGTCCCTGCCGCGCACGATGGGCGTTGTGCGCGGCGCGGTGAAGGGCTGCGGCTCGTCCTCAACGATCCAGCACCAGTCTGCACGCCACTCCTCCCACTTGCCGCGGAGCTCCCCCGGCAAGTACGACTCCTTCTTGTTCAGACGAAATACCCAAGAAATTCCCCCGGAGAGGGGGGCGCCGGCCTCTGCTCTAGGAGTGAAGAAGTGCCTAAACAGCGCTACGTTTGGGTGTATTCCTATGAAGTTTTCGCACATGTGTGCGAAAACCGCCATTGTGAGGATGGCGTTGGGGGTGAAGTCAAGAAGGTGGAGGCCATAGGTGTGCATGATGTCGCAGAGGAAATCAGAGAAAGGAGGGCAAAGACCGCAGTGAAAGAAGGCTACGAAGAAATAGTACCCGCCGGGGTAGTTGTCCTTGGCGGCGGCCGGATAAGCTCGAGTGCGGGGGTGCGCCTTGGTTTCCTTGGCCCAGAACAAGTAATACTTGTTCCAGAGCTCCCGCGCGCCGAGCTTTGGCGGGAAGACGAGGTTCCGCTTCCGGTACGCGGTAAGCTTCGCTGCTTGCTCCGACTTCTCCCTCTTGGCTTTCTCCGCCTTCGCCTTCTCGGTCTTCGGGGCCATGGCGGAGGCGGCGGAGGAAAGGGGGGAACGGCGGCGGCGGAGGTGTGGAGGCGGAGCGCAAAGGGGATTTCTGGAGGAAGAAGAAGAAGCAATGAAAGCGCAAGGAGGGGAATCGCTCCTGCTTCCCCTGCTTTTATGGGGAAGTGGGGGGGCGTTTCGCTCTTTCCATTAAGAGAACGTGGGCACGTCCCATCCCACGACGCCGCAATCGACGCGTGCCGTTACGGGGGGATGCGGCGGATACGGAAGTGGATTCGGCGCGCCGTGGGCCGCGTGTGCCCGTGCACTGTTTTGGGCCTGGCCCAACAGCGCTCGGCACCGTGTGTGGCCCAGGCCCGGGGGCTCCTGTCGGTGTACTGAGGTAGGGGTACCTCAGTACCCCAACTTGTGCATGGGCAGTTGCAGCTTCCCGCGGCAGGGTTTACCACGCGCTCGCCGGAGACCTTCCTGCTCCATATCAAACCATTCAAAAACAAAGTATGCAGACAGAAGATCGAGACCCCGGCAAGTGGAGCTTGCCGGGAAGGCCGTATCAGGCTCAAGATTACCTCACTAGCACAAGGCCCTGGCAAGAGGAGCTTGCCAGGAAGACTAGAAGATTCCATCATAGAAGACACGCCCCGGCGCTATATGCGTCCCGGCGAGGGCCCGGGGAGCGGCAAGCTCCCGGGCCCGGCAAGATCAAGACCCCGGCAAGGTGCTTGCCGGGAGAGTTGCGCTGTGTGCCCGCGCTCCAGCTCATCGGCCCACGCGTCGCCCTGGGGCCTATCCAGGGACGCGTGGCGGATGGCTGTGCAGCCTGGGGGACACGGTGGCACTCCACGGTGGTGGATCCATCGCCGTGGCAGACGAAGACACAAGGGCGGGAGCTTTTGGGGTCGACGGCGACGGGCATTAAATGCCCTTGTCCCCCACTGTCAAAGTAGGTAGCGGCCACTGTTCGCGCACTGTAGCTCCACTGTTCCCGCACTGTTACAACTACCACCTCTTTTACGTTTTTACCCCTTTCTCCTACGTTGACACCTGTCGGTGACCCCTTGTACTATGAAAGGAGGCCCATGCACAACGTGGAGGGGGTTCGGAACCTAGATCACTCATACGCTCGGTGTAGCTGCTTCTTCAAGCTCCCAAGCTCTCCAAATCAATACACAACTAAGCAGGAGTAGGGTTTTACGCGTCTACCGCGGCCCGAACCTGGGTAAAACTGCCCGCGTGTTCGCTACGATCTGCTCTTCGTGCTCCCTCCGCCCTCGTACCGCACAGACAAGGGGCTCCGGTCCCATAGGTGTTCGTGGCGGACAGTTTCCCCCGACAACCGGGAAGAATTACAAATCGAGTGAATACAAAAGAATGAATCGCCGGAAGAATAAAGCACTTGAGGAAAATTTGAATGACGGGAACGAAGAGATCACGAACTGATTAACGAATGCTTGAAGGAAGCACCAGACGAATGTGAGATGAACGAAGAGGCATAGATGAAGAATATTTGGAGGACAAAGTTGAAAACTGAGAACAAAGAAATCTTCTGAAATGATGGCCTTCGGAGGAACGCAAAGAAAATAATTCATGAATTGCTCCGGATGGGTAAAGAAAGAATTTATGACAAACGGAATAATTCGAGAGGATAACATTAAGCTAGAAGCACGAATCTCCGAGAGGATGGACAAGATTCAGAGGAAAATGCTTCTTCGGTCTTCAAATGTCGATGAGAAACACAACCAAAATTGTTGAGATACTTCGGAAGAATGAAAGACGAGATGTTGAACCCATGATGAAAATAATTGAAAGCGATCTTGGAGAAGGCATATGACTGATGGTATCCATAATTACGTCACACTTGAAAAGAATTTCGGAACACTCCGGGAAATTAGAAGAGTCCCGTAAGATCCTGGGAAAAGACCTGTGGGTTATGAGCCCACTGAAGAAAAAACATTGTTGGAAAGGATTATTCGGATGAGAAATGATGCACCTAAATGGTTGAAACACTCGAATGAGGTAACAACCTCGAATTAATTGGAACACAGACGAATCTCTTGTGATGTCTTCGGAACTCCGGAATAATTAAATGGGGAGAGGCGAACGAGAGAAGGGGAAACTCTTGAGCAATGGAAAGAAATAAGATCAACACCGAAAACTTGAGTTGAATCCACTAGAGAAGAAAAAGAGGTGAGGAAGGCCGAACTAGACGAGAATTCACCTGTTGGAATAACCGAGGAAAGGAAGCAAAGGATTCACACGAGTAGGATGGATACTCGATTAAGGACTCCGGTTCTGAGAAGAAAAAGGGGTGCGCAGGTGGGAAAAAGAAAGACAACTTCGGAAGGGGAAACAACATCGGTTGGAAAGAACCGAGGATTGAAGCAAAAGACGAGGAGGGTCAAGTCGACTTGACAAGAGATGCACCAGATGAAAAGAACTGATAACGCAACAAACGAAAACTAACCGCGTGATCCTAAAAAAAATTGAAGGGGAAGAGGAGTAATTAAAAATACCTACGTCAAGATTCCTCACCAGAGCGACAAAGGGACTGATGAGGAAAAAGAATTCCTACTCTTCGATATAACTAGACTCCAAAATAGTTTTCTTCTATACTCGACAACGGCCATACTACGATCAATCAAGGGGGCTCCTATGGTCGATCGAGGCTCCGATACCAACTTGTCAGACCCAGGATGCGATTCTATCCCGATCACGTGACTCATACGTGATTGGGGCACAACCGCATCTCGGGCGCTTAGCAAGATGGATATCACTACATCGTACCATTACATAAATACATGGGGAGATACAACAATACATACAAGTCACATGAATACAACAACATCAATACAAGGCATCCGACTACGGACGCAAACATGAAAAACACACGACATCTATCTGCTATCCCAGACTGCCAACCAAGAACCTAACTCAAGACTGACAAAGAAGAATAAGAATGAACTCCAACACAAGGAATATCCCTCTCGCGTCAAGTCATCGGAAAACTACACCTGCAACTGTTATTGTAGTATCTGTGAGCCACGAGGACTCAGCAATCCCATAACCATGGGTAACAAGACTAGAAAAGCTTTACTAGGAAGGAAGAGGTTAAGTGGTGAGGTTGCAGCAGCGGCTAAGCAATATGTGGTGGCTAACTTATGAGTACAAGAATAAGATGAGCATCTACGCAAACGGTCGCAAACTAGTAATGATCGCTAAAGATCCTAAACTACCTATAAGTCAAACATAGCCCCACCGTGTTCTCTTCTCAAAGTGAAAAGAGACGGTCACGGTTACTCACATGGTTTGTGTATTTTACTTCCGATCCTCTGTCAAGTTTTCTACAACCAGACATTAACAAATTCCAATCTGCCACATAGCCGCGCACACGGCTTTCGAAAGATCATAACCCTGTAGGGTTGTCCCAACTTAGCCCATCACAACCTCTCACAATCAGCAGAGATAATAATAATATTACCCCATATCTTAGGGAAGGCCTGATCAGACTCGGAATTCCCGGTGCACAAGACATTTTGACAATGGTAAAACAAGTCCAGCAAGACCTCCCGGCGTGCCGACACCCTGATAGTAGCCGCGCGTATCTCGTCTCAGGCCACGACCGGATGGGTGATGCTACGGGAGACAATCCTCGAGTTTCCCCGTGGTGGCCCCGTAGGACCCCCGTTTGGGACCAACACCGTCAGCACTGCCCCCCCCCCTATATGTAGAAAGAATCCTCGGGTAGCTCTAACTCCCTATGCAATTAATTAATTAAGTTTTTATTATGTTGCAAATTAAAACCAATGTTGGGACTTGCTGGAGGAGTTTTATTCAAGACAAACTGTCAACGGGTCCCCATATACCCAACTGTGTTAGGAACACAAAATCAAGGAACATAACACCGGTTTATCGGCTGCTAAATTGGCATGAGTGGAACAAAACTCTGAGCAAAAGGCCAAGCCTTCCACCCATTGCTAAGTATATATGTGTGTTAATAATAATAATAGATATTGTGATATTCCAACAACAAGGATCCAACATGGAGCAATCTTCATCTTCACCTACAACTAACAACACTATAAGAGGGGCTGAGGAAGCGGGTAACATATCCAAACAACGGTTTGCTGGGAAGGTGTCAAAGGTTGGAGGTTTCATGGCAACAAGGAGAGGGGCTGACAATAAATGATGGGTAGCGCGACATATAACGATAGCATCGAGACAACTAGCAGGGCAATGATAGTAAAGGTATCCAAGGTTATGGTCATCTTGCCTGAGATCCCGCAGGGAAGAAGAACGGGTCCATGAAGAAGACGAAGAAGAAGCCACGAAGACGAGCCAAGTGTAGTCGAACGAATCCTCACGATCGCAACGGAATATAAACTAGCGAGAAGAAGCACACAACACGGTAAACACACCACTCAAGAACATGACAAGATGCTCAACCAAGTATGATGCAAGACAAGTCTATATGATGCAAAACATGGCAAGGGATGAAGCACACAAGAACATCACAACAAGGCAAGTTTAAATGAGGCCGGAGTCAACATATAACAATTCCGGTGAGTCCTCATATGCACATTTCGAAATTGGTCCAGATCTGAACAAACCTTAAGTTAAAGTTGTTAAACAGCAAGTTATCATGCACCATGATGATCTACTCGAAATTCTAGTCAAGTTTCATATAAAGTTTATTTAATTCGGAGCTACGGCCTAAAAGATATGAGCAAAACAAGTCAAGCATGTCAAATATGCAAGATGCATCCAACCAACAAGCAAACATACTCCAAACATGTAAACGACTTGATATTATGCTTCTACATGCAAAATCACACAAGTTTCATATAGGACACGCTCAAAACAGAGCAACGGTTCAACACATACACATGAAACAAGATATAACAATAAGCTGTCCAAAAACAGCAACATAACAACTTTAGAGCAAGTTATAGATATGCTACAGCACTCAAACATGATAGCAAGAGGCGTGGATGTGAAATAGACATGATACTTAACAAGCATGAACTTAGAACACACCCAAAAACTAGCTGGAACACAAATAAACAAGCATGACAAGATTCAATAAGTTTACAGATTTCTCAGACTTAGCCAAAATCTGGGAAGGGAAAAACATCATCACGATGCTGCCTTCGGAGGCACAAAACAACAAGCATATCAACTCTACTAACTATATAAAGATAATGGACATGTTATAGACATAGCATACATCAAACAACTCCATTGGAACAACTCCATAGGAGGCATGGATCAATAACAACAAGCTTCACCAAATTGATCATGCTGATAATAGTCTGACAGGTACATTTATAGCAACTTGAGAGCAAGAAATAATTAAGCTACATAATGCTATATATGCAAACAAGGGCATGTATGGATAGAGCATAACATGGAAAACAAGACATTATCATTTGACATACTAAAACATGCATGGATTTGAGTGAGGCATCAAGCAAACATAGCATCAGGTTTAACAGTTTCAGACTTAGCACTTTTTAACAAGTCTCGGGAAACAACTTCAGCGAGTAGGCTACTTTACAAGCTTGTTGCAAACACCTCAAGGCATAACATGAAAATTGGATTGCACCACAACAAAGATGACATGATTGTGCTTCTAAAACATATAGACATGTGGCATAAAAGACAAACACACCAATAGCTATGAACAAGACAAAACATCATCTCATAACAAGTTTCAGCACTTAACAGCCACATGCACTTTTGCAACAGAGATTAACATGGCAATACGGTACCTAACATGAATGCTACAGCAACCATCATGTAGAGCACTTCACAATGAACATTTTGACATATCATATGCTTCATTTGGATAAACATGCACAAAGTTATCATCACCACAAGCATGCAACAGAATTATAGTTAACAACAGTTTTAAACATGTAGCACTCTTGCAACGAGGATTAGGGCATCAAGATGAACTCAAACAAGCATGCCACAATACAACAATATGAAGAGCATATCACAACGGTCATTTTGACATATTACATGCATCATTTGGATAATCACACAAAAAGTTACAAGCAGACAAGGTATGCATCAAGATTACATAAACTGGGGACTTCGAAGAAAACAACCTTCGGG